>JAGFNQ010001874.1:223782-313056 GCA_024364735.1 Boesenbergia rotunda | reverse complement strand
AAGGAGGGTGTGATTGTCAAAGGCATCCCTTGTACTATGGTGACAAAGTTAAGGGTATCTTTTCTGACTATATTGTTGTAGAATTCTGCACATAGGGTTGTGTTGACAGGATGGGTGCAAAAAACCAGGTTGTCTAGTTAGTAAAAATTGATAATTAACATTCATGGTCAATGGACAGGATTGAGTGAAAAATAGTCGATTTAGGAAACTCGTCTTAAAGGGTTTATAAGTTATTCTAGCGAATTTGTTACAAAGTTCCAAGGTCGGAAACCTAGGGTCAGGGCTAGGTTGGGTCCTGGGGTTTGGTTGATTTACACGACGTTTTCTAAGATAAGAAGCATGGGTTAAAAAAAAAGAAAGAACTAAAAACAATTTTAAATGCGTAAGAAAAATTATACCGAGTAGCCGTTCGGGGAGGCATGGTCGAGGTGGAGTGGATGAGGGGACAAGAGGGTCACTTGGTCGCCTTGGAAGGAGAAGAGTTAGAGAGAATAAGTGTTTTGGATGTGGCAAATGAGGGGATTCGGTGGTCTTTTATAGTTGAAGGTCGGAGGGCGCCCTGAAGGTCGAGGGCGCCCCGGTCAGGAGGCAAGCTGCTTTGGCAGCTTTCCTCCTTTGATCTGGTCCTGGGGGCACCCGTAAGGGCCTGGGCGCCCTGGTTAGGGAGAGATGGCAGCTTTCCTGCCTTTGACTGGTCCTCGGGGCGCCCGTAAAGGCCTGGGCGCCCTGGTCAGGGAGAGCTGGCAGCTTTCCTGCCTTGAACTGTGTATTGTCGGTTAAAGCAAAAGGGAAGGGGCGCCCGAAGGGTCACAGGAGCCCATATTGACTCTTGTTTGACCGTTGACTTGTTTGACTGTTTGACCAGGTTTGACTATTTGACCCAGTTTGACTCTAATGATCAAGACAATTCAACTCTAAATTCAACAATATTACAGAAATAAAATTTTGCATTAATTTAATTCCTAACTATCTCACCTGAGATCTAGTTATCAATCACGTTAACTTATGGGTTTTGTGAGACAGGTTTTAGTGGAATGCCTTATTTTGAAAAGGCCATGATTAATTTTGAAAAGTTAAATTAATTTTTAACACAATTTAAATTTATTTTGGAAAGAAATATTTGAATCTAAAATTAACTGAAAATTTGTGTTAGATTCAGCTTTAACAAAGAGTAAATTGAATTTGAATTTCAAAAATCGGCTTCCAGGTCTTGGCGAGGCACAAGGCCTTCTTTGGCTGTAGTCTTATTGGATCATCAACTCTTTCCTTGACAAAGCCTTTTAATGAAATTTCATTTTCAAAATTATTTTTTGAAAAATTCTGGTCTAACTAGTTTGGGTCTTGGATCGGTAGCTTCGGCTAGTTCCACCAGTCTAAAGAGACCAAGTAGTGTATACTTGACCTTATTAGAAGAGGTTTCCCTAACGTACTATCATCTCACCGCCACCCAATACTATATTGTTCAAATATCGGTTAATTGGTTTGGTCCTTAATCTAACCACTTCTAAGTCTAAACATGGTAAATTGCAGAAAATAAATAGACAGACAATCATGCAATTTAAGCAAGAAAAGAAATTCATTTAACTATAAAAATAGTTTTTAAGTTGGCTCCCCCTGGACTAAAGCCACGATAATGGTTTGGCAAGATGTGAATCTTGTCCTTGGGGATCCAATACTGATTTGGTCCAGCTTGGTTGTTCAGATATAGTTTCGGTACCCATGCCTGAATTTTAGGTCAAGAACGATTCAGTACAGCATAATATGATCTTTGTCTAGCCTTGGTTCGATAACTTAACCCGGATTGATTTAGAACCGACTTCTATTTTCCAAGGATCATGTCAAGACCCTTGGAACCAGAGGTGAATCGTTCTAAGGCTTCTCTAAGGTCCTTGACTTGAGTTTTCAAGGAGGAGTTCTCTTTCTCAAGTTTTTCAACTTGAGTAGAGGTTCCTTCTTGAACCTTCTCAATTAAGGATCTAGAGTCAGCTCCCTCTTCCAGGAGTTTTACTTCCTATCGGAGGGACTCGACTCGGATTTTGGCTTTGGCCAAGTCTCGAGAAAGATAGGCAATTAATTCAGTTAATTGAATTCTAGAAAACCCACTTACAGTGATTTCGCCATCCTCTGAAAATGTGAGCTTTTCGTCGTCCAGCTCCGATTCTGATTCGGTCTCGATTTCTTCCGAAGCCGTCAGAGCGAGCAGGTTCGACTGTGGGGCCTCTTCTTCTTCTTCGGAGGAAGACTCGTCCCATGTAGCTTGAAGAGACTTCTTTCTTCTTGTCTTCTTCGTCTCCTTCAGATTGGGACATTCCGTCTTGTAATGACCCTTCTTCTTGCATTCGTAGCAAATCACATTCGGTTTGGTCTTTTCATTTGAGGGTTCAGTTGACTCTTCCTTTCTTCGGCTGACTTTCCTTTTGTTGGTCCGATTTTTCAGCTCCTTGTAGTAGTCCTAGGCTAGTCGAACCAGCTTGGGTCGATCTCCTTCGCTGACATCTGAATCTGAGTCTGAGTCAGACTCGGGTGTAGGTTGTGACCATCTTTCCTGTTTTACCTGCAACAAAAGCAATGCCTTTCTCGGCCAAGGTGCAGTTAGTCTGTTCATGTAATTCAAGTTTAGAAAACAACTCATATAATTTGATTTTAGAGAGGTCCCTTGAAACTTTGTATGCATCTACCATAGATGCCCACAACGTGTTTCTCGGGAAAGCGTTAAGGGTGTACCTGATCAGGTCACGATTTTCTACCTTGTGACCGATTGAGTGTAGACCGTTCATCAGCTCCTGAATTCTGGCGTAGAGCTGGGCTGCAGATTCGCTGTCGTTCATCTTGATTGTGTACAGCTTGTTCAGCAGAAGGTCCCTCTTGCTGATTCGGGTATCGGAAGTTCCTTCGTGGAACTCAATTAACTTACCCCAGAGTTCCTTTGCACTAGTGAATGGTCCCGCCCGGTTCAGCTCTTCCTTGGTTAGGCCACATTAGAGTGTTTGAGTAGCTTTAGCATCAGCTTCGATCTTCCTTTTGAGTGAGGCGTCTCATTCGGTGTAAGGTTTTGGCACTCCTTTAGCATTTCTTGGGATTTCCAGACCGGATTGGATAATTATCCACATGTCCACCTGAGTTTTCAAGTGGACTTCCATCCTACTCTTCCAGTAGGAGAAATCCTCCCCACTGAAGAGTGGTGGTCTGGCGGTACTGAAGCCCTCTTGCATGGCCATTTAGGAATTATTCTGAAAAAAAGATAACGAAAAAAATGTCCCAAGACTTGGTCTTGAATTAGCAGTGCGGGAAGAAGATATAAAAAAAAATTATCGAGTGGTGTTGCACCAACCTCGACTAACGATAAAAATTTGATCGGAAACAAAAAAAATTATTTCGTAAAAATCCGAAAAACTCTCAAATTGGTGGTTGCACCAAATTTGAGCTTCCCCGCTCTGATACCACTTGTTGGATCGAGAAAACACGATAGAGGGGGGGTGAATATCGTGAAAATGTTTCGGATTAGAATTTAAGAGAATACGCAGCGGAAATTAACACAAACACACAGAACACAAGGATTTTTACTTGGTTCGGAGTCGCGGTCGGCTCCTACTCCAAGGCCCACGGTCCTTGACCGTTTACTGAGGGCAATTCTATAATGCGCAAAGTTTTACAAGGATTTGTACAATAATAGTGCAGTAAAATAAACAAGTTTACTCTTCGTTACCGACGCCAGATGTGGATCGTGCTTCGGATCGGAGGGTCGTCATCGGCGCTAGAATCTCGAGATTGGGAGTTTCCGAAGTGGAGCGCTTGAGCGAAGAGCGTTGAGGCGTTCGAGAATTGTGTTTTGAAGCCTTGGGGGTCGAGCCCCTTTTATAGTGCACCTAGGGGCGCCCTGGACGTTGGGGGCGCCCTCCACGTGCCTCTGGATCCGCAAACCCCTATCCGAAACTCGGTCAGCCCTTATCCCTCCAGGATCGGGCTCGGAGCTGACGGGGGCGCCCGGGACACTGGGGGCGCCCTGCTTGACTTGGTCAACAGAATTCATGGTTGATTTTTGCTTCGGTTCATTTCTTTTCTTGGACTCAGGGCGCCCGGGACCTCCAGGGCGCCCTGCCTAGTGCAATTTCGAAGCGACTCTTTGCTTGGTTGTTTGCTTTGACCTTGTTTGCTTTGACCTTGGGGGTGTTCAATAATTTTTTTTACAGCCGTAGCTGTCTTGGTTCTGACTTCAGGTCTCCAATATGGAACCCTAGGTTGAACCGACGCCTATTGTTCCCTCGACGGGGAACACGTCCTCACCTACTCCTCTCAGGAGAGTTTACCTTTTGCCAACCGGCTCCTCCGGTTGGACTTTTACCCAGCAGTCCTTCGCTGGGTCTTCAATTCCTGGCAGTCCTTCGCCAGGTGCCTAGCAGCCCTTCGCTGGGACTTTGTTTCCTGGCAATCCTTCGCCAGGTGCCTAGCAGCCCTTCGCTAGGACTTTGTTTCCTGGCAGTCCTTCGCCAGGTGCCTAGTAGCCCTTCGCTAGGACTTTGTTTCCCGGCAGTCCTTCGCCAGGTGCCTAGCAGCCCTTCGCTAGGACTTTGTTTCCTACACACTTAATGAGCATATTAGATAAAAATAACCTCTTAACTCTTGAACTCTTTGCCATTATCAAAACCCAGGTTTGACTTAGGTGCTGCCTGCACCAACATATTGGACTTACAAAGGCTTTTTATGAACCTCTCCAAGGTTCCCCTTATGCCACCAACTGAGCAATAATGCTCCCCCTTTACCTAAGCTCCCCCTTGACCTAGGATTTCTTGCAAAGGCATGTTTGGTTTCCCACTTAAACTCAACACTTCTCCCCCTTTGCAACACATCAAAAAGACTCTAACAATTTCCCTCCTATTGGATCTTTTAACCTCTAATGATCATAAACACAGTGTACTAACCCCCCATAAGATTACACACTTGTTTTACATCATCATGACACCTTCTGATTGCTGAAACACCAATTTTAGCCTTTACCAGTCGACTGCCCCCTGGGCCAGTCGACTGGCACCCTGAAAAATCCAATTTCAGCATTTCTGACCCAAATTCAGAAATGTACCAGAAATTCCACAAATCTCTAAAAATTCCCAAATTTTGTGGGGAGGTTTGTGGTACCCATATCTACTTGGGAAAACTACACCCAACCATGTATCTATCACCAATCCCAAGATTGACACAAAATCTAAAACTAGCTAAATAGTTCAATTGAACCTTGACCTAAAGTCCTAGTTTTGACCTCATCTTGATATCTCTGCCCATATCAAACCACAATGCATCCCTAGCATTTGTTCACATGGTATTTACACATCATAAACCAACTTTCATGCTATATGACCCTAATATCATATTTTCACGCATGAAACTCAAATCCAATATGCTAAATCCCTAGGATTGAGACTCCAAATCCATCTCAACATCCTTTGACACACTCCATGACCCATCTAGACTTTCGAGAGGAATCCTCCCGGGATCCATAACCCATGGGTCCCAACTCGGCTCCTAGAACTCCCCCTTGAGCTCTTAGCCTTAGCCACCTCCCTAGGTGACTCAACAACCTCTAGACCACATCGGAGTACCTCCAGTGACTCTTGGTCTACAACACTAACCTTCTTAACATTGGACCCCTTGTCCTTAGTTAAGACCTTCTTCTTGCTTTTAAATGACATACCCTTGCCATTTTTGGACTTCCCCTCCTTGCCATAGTTTATGCTACCCAACACCATACCTAAACCACCCAAGACCTGAGCTATTTTCATTGGCACCGAAGACCTTAGATCGGTATCCTAGACATGATCTATCATTGTTGGGTTTTAAACCACCCAACACCATACCTAAACCCTTAGATCTAATAGTGAATCTATCTAGGGTTTTCTCTAACCTATCAAGTTTTGCCCTTAAAGCTTAATTTTTCCTTTCTAGGTTCTCAAACCTAGAATCAACATGTCTCCCTTAGACATTCCTAGACCTACCCATTCTAGGCATGTGCCTTCCCTTCTTGGGATTAATGTCTTGGTCCTTAGGTCTAAAGGTCTTGGATTTATCATGATGCATGATTTTCCTAGGATTTTGATCTACAATATTACCCCTATTCCTATCATTATACCTAAATCCATGACTATTCTTAACAAGCATATAAGAATTTGAAATTGGATTTAAGTTTAAACAAGGAATTACCTTTCCTTTTATCTTTGAAGCTCCCCCTTGACTTGAGCTCCTCTTCTTTTCCAATTTCTTCAAGTGCGCCAATTTCTTGACTTCTCCTTTCTTTGGGCACTTGGTGTGGTGGTGTCCACGCTCACCACACGTGAAGCAAATTACATGTTTCTTATCCTTCTTTGCTCCATCCCGACCACTCATGTTAGTTTTTAAACTATTTGACTTGAATTTAGGGTGTACCTCCTTTTTCTTACCCAATGGACACTTGTCCTTGTAGTGTCACTTTTTATTGCACCCAAAGCAAATTATGTGTTCCTTTGACTTTTCTTTGGTGAAGGTGGAGACTTCTTCTTGCTCCGGTATTGAGGATGGTTCTTCCTTCCCTTCAATCCTTAAAGTGGAGACTTCTTCTATTTCTTCTTCACTTGAGGATGTGGACGATTCCATTTTCTCCTCCTCTTCGGATGTTGAACTTGACTCAACTTCCGATTGGTCCTTCTCCTTCTCTTGGACCAATGACTCCTTTTCCTTGGACTCTTCTTTTCCTTGTCCTTGTGTCGAATTTTCATATAGAGCTATCACCTTTCTCCATAGCTCATATGCATTCTTGTATTCTCCTACATTTGATGTAAGATCGTTGACGTTTGCTAGAGGGGGGTGAATAGCAATTTTCGATTTGTTCTTCCTACAAGTATTAGTGCGCAAGTGGAAATAATAACAATTAACACAAACAAACGCTAGCAAACCTATTTACGTGGTTCGGAGATGAAGACTCCTACTCCACGACAGCCCGTGAGGTGGACGATCCCTCAATCCTTCGGCGGATCACTCCCCGGATGACCTTCGGCTAGCTCGCGTAGCTCCTTGTGGGTGGAGAAGCCTCGCCACAACCTTG
This sequence comes from Boesenbergia rotunda, assembly GCA_024364735.1. NCBI lineage: Eukaryota > Viridiplantae > Streptophyta > Magnoliopsida > Zingiberales > Zingiberaceae > Boesenbergia > Boesenbergia rotunda. Next base: position 305,987 of record JAGFNQ010001874.1, on the reverse strand, counting down.
AGTACACCTCTGAGCTCTAGAGACTACTAACAAACTTTAACCAAGCTTATTTCGTCAAGAGTTTTCAGCTCAAACCGAGTTCTCTTAAATAGAACTCAAAATTGAAACTCTCGCCACCAGTCGACTGCTCATTTACTAGTCGACTGGTCCCACTCAACTAGCCAGCCAACGGCTCTCTCAACGACTAATTTTTGAGTCCACCAGTCGACTGCTCCCAGAGCAGTCAACTGGTCTCAGGTCGATTACATTCTGTGAGTTTCTGTTTGTTCTGGCAGTCGACTGTTATATAACCAGTCGACTGTCCAGCTTCTACAAACACTCTTCCTCACTTCAATGACCCTCCTCCATGCGTGCCTTCGGGTACACTCCCTTGGCTTGCCCCTTGAAGTCTTCTTCCACCGACTATCGTCCCTCGGATGCGCACACAAGCCTTCCCTTGGCTTGCCTCCATGCCACCCTTCACGTGTGCCCTTGAAGTCCACTTCCCGGCTTGCCCTTGGAGTCCTCCTCCCTTGGCTCTCGTCCCTTCATGACTTAGTTGACTCTTTACGAGCAGCCTTGACTGTTGCCTTCGCGCCCTCTTCTTCTTCGGCTCCCGTCCCTCGGATGCACACAAGCCTCCAGCTTGTCTCTATGCCATCCTTCACGCATGCCTCGAAGTTTGCGCCCCTCAGCTCATCATCCCTGCTATACCAAGGTCCCTCGGGTGTATACAAACCTCCATCTTGTCTCCATGCCACCCTTCACCATACTGAAGCCGTCCAACCAAGTCAATATGTGTAAACCTGCAATCCTGCACACTCATATACACATATTAGATCACAAGGGAAAACCTAACTTAAACCCTTTACCCAAACATCAAAACTCATGGTGACTCCGGACCATAGATCGCCTCAACAATCTTCCCCTTTTTGATGTTTGGCAATTCGTTTAAGTTAGGAAAAATAAATAGTAATAAATAGCAACAACAATGCTAAACAAACATTTGGACTTACGTTGCCAAAACTCCACCTTGGACTTACACCGCCAATGCATATGCAATGCAAACAACCACGGATCCTATCCCAAGGCATCTCATACCTAACCTTCCCAAGTTAGGAATTTTTACAAAAACGGGTTTTTTAAAACTTATCCCAAGGATCACCCTACATTGGACTTATAAAGGCTTTTTAAGAACCTTTCCAAGGTTCCCCTTACGCCAAGAATGAAGCAACCATGCTCCCCCTTTACCTAGTCTCCTCCTAGACCTAGGATTTCTTGCAAAGACATGTTTGGTTTCCCAAATTAAACCCAACACTTCTCTCCCTTTGCCTAACATCAAAAAGACTCCAACAATACCCCAATTATTGGATCTTTTATCCCTAATGATCCTAAACACAGTGTACTAGTCCCCCATACACTTGTTTTACATCATTTGGACACCAATCAGCTGGTGGATACCCAATCCATCCCTAACCAGTCGACTGCCCCCCAGGGCAATCATCTGAAATTTTGAAAATCCAATTTTCAATATTTCTGAACCCTATTTCAGAAATGCACCAATAATTCCACAAATCTCCAAAAAATCCCAAATTTTGTGGAGAGGTTTGTGGTACCCATACCTACTTGGGAAAAATACAATCAACAATGTATCTATCACCATTCCCATGTTTGACACAAAATCTAAAAATTCCTATGAAAATTAAGGCATAAGAGGCAACCTCCCCTAAACCTATGTCTTCTCCCAATTTTCACTTTACCAAGGTTAAGTTCTACCCAACTTAACACCATAATTCTAAGTTAAGTTCTACTCAACTTAACATCATCCATTCTTTTGTCAAGTTTATCCTAACTTAACAACCCAAGTTTTCTACCCTAGAAACTTCTAGAAAATCCTAGAAAACCTGAAAAAATCTAATGATTTGCAAGTACATTTGTTAGAATATACTCTACCCTAGAAAAATATGTTTTCATGAAAGACATCAAATGTGCTTGACTTTTGGTACAACTTCTAAATTCCTCAAAAATGATCATTTGTATCAACTTTCAAATCTATCTATAATTCCATGTGTTTGCCAAGGCTAACCATTATAATTTGACATATGGAATTGTCCTCAACTCTCCCCTTTTTATCTCATAATCTTAAATATATATGGGAGACTTCCATATCCTTTCATTCATTATGCCTTTTCTTTCTAAACCGACGGATTAGTCGACTGCCCCTGGGGCAGTCGACTGGCAAAACAAACATAAAGTTTCCAATCTTGGACCAGTCGACTGGTCCTGTACCAGTCAACTGGTATCTGAATTTCAAGTTTTCAGGCAAATTTTAGAAATGCCTAATTAATTCCACAAATCTCCAAAAAATCTGAAATTTTATGAGGATATTTGTGAAGCCTATATCTACTTGGAAAAAATATGTTTTCAAATAAAACTACTCCGGATCCCAAGATTGGTACGAAATTTCATTCTTCCTAAATTGTATCATTTAAACTCATCCAAAAGTCTGAATTTTGGTCTCTCCTGATATATCTTCTCATACCTGACCATGATACATTTTTAGCACTGAATTATATGGTATCTGTTGGGGCAGGCAGCACCTAAGTCAAACCTAGGTTTTGATAATGGCAAAGGGTTCAGAAGTTAAGGGGTTGTTGTGATCTAACATGTTTACTGAGTGTGCAGGAAAAGTCCTAGGTACACTAGGCAAGAAATCCTAGCAAAGGGCTGGGCAAAGAAGTCCAGGTGAAGGACTGGGCAAGAAGACCTGACCGGAAGTCGGGCAAAGAAGTCCTGGTCGAGGACTGGGCAAGAAGTCCTAGCAAGGGGCTGGGCACCAAAGACCTGACCGGAAGTTGGGCAAGAAGACCTGACCGAAAGTTGGGCACGAAGACCTGCTCAGGTGGATTGGGCAAAAGTCCAACCGGAGGAGCCGGTTGGCAAAAGGTAAACTCTCCTGTGAGGAGTAGGTGAGGATGCATTCCCCGTCGAGGGAACAGTAGGCGTCGGTTCGACCTAGGGTTCCATTTGGGAGACCCAAAGTCAGAACCAAGACAGCTACGGCTGTAACTAATGACTAACACATTTACTTGTTGTGTTTTGGAACTAACCTGAGTTGCAGGATCGAAGGAATGGTCTTCTGCAAGTGAGGTGCCTTACTGGAGCTAGGCACCCGTATGGATACGGGCGCCCCAATGTGAAGGCAAACTCCAAACCACAGCTGCGAAGCCTCTGGACCAAGGCAGTTCAGGCGCCTGTGAGGTCACGGGCGCCCCCATCAGCACAGGCCCCCAAGTGGAGATGGATAAGCGCTAACCGAGCCTGTGGATAAGGGTTCACGCAAGGAAGGCCACGTGTTAGGCGCCCCCATTGACACAGGCGCCCGTATGGGTGCTATAAAAGGGGGTTCACCCCCAAGGCTTCGAGATCCATTGCTCTCAATGCTCCAAACCTTTTCGTTCAAGAACACTCCGGCATACTCCGACTTCAAGATTCCAGCGCTGACGACGACCCTCTGCTCTGAAATTCGATCCACCTCGGGCGTCGATAACGAAAAGTGTTGCAAGTTTAATTTTCTGATCTACTTCTGTACTTAATTTGTAAAACTCTTATTGCGATTATAGAATTGCCTAAAGTAAACGGTCAAGGACAGTGGGCTTTGGAGTAGGAGCCGACCGCAACTCTGAACCAAGTAAAACTGATTTGTGTTCGAGTGTGTTCTGTTGTTTTCCGCTGCGTATATTCTTTAACTTTTCGAAAAATTTTATAACGATATTCACCCCCGCCCCCCTCTATCGTTTTCTCCGATCCAACAAATGGTATCAGAGCGGGTGACTCAAATTTGGTGCAACCACCAATTTGAGAGTGTTTTTCAGATTTTACGAATTATTTTAATTTCTTCTTCGAATTTTTTTCTCATTAATCGAGGTTGGTGCAACACCACTCGATCGTTTTTCATTTCTATTAATTTTCTTCCACACTACTAATCCAAGACCAAGTCTTGGAACAAGTTTTCTCTGTTTTTGTTTTTTTTCAGAAATTATTATGGTCATGCAAAAGGGTTTCAGCATAGCCAGACCACCGCTCTTCAGTGGAGAAGATTTCTCCTACTGGAAAAGCCGAATGGAAGTCCACCTGAAAACTCTGGTGGATATGTGGATAATTATCCAATCTGACCTCGAAATCCCCAAGAACGCAGAAGGAGTAGCACAACACTACTCTGAATGGGGCGCCTCACTGAAGAAAAAGATTGAGGCTGATGCAAAGGCAACCCAGACTTTGCAATGCGGATTGACCAAGGAAGAGCTGAACCGGGTGGGTCCCTTCAACAGTGCCAAAGAACTTTGGAGCGAACTGATTGAGCTGCACGAAGGTACCTCCGACACTAGAATCAGCAAAAGGGATCTGTTGCTGAACAGACTCTACACAATAAAGATGAATGAGGGCGAATCAGCAGCACAGCTCCACGCCAGAATCCAGGAGCTGATGAACGGCCTGCACACAATCAGCCATAAGGTAGAGAACCATGACCTAATCAGGTATACCTTAAATGTATTCCCAAGGAATACTCTGTGGGCATCTATGGTAGATGCTTACAAAGTTTCTAGGGATCTTTCAAAAATCAAATTAGATGAACTTTTTTCAGAATTAGAATTACACGAACAGACTAACTGCACTTTGGCAGAGAAAAGTATTGCTTTTCTTGCAGGTAAACCCTAAGGAAATGTCACCAAGAAAAAGCCTCAACTTGCACTCAAGTCTGACTCAGACTCAGACTTAGAAGATAGTGAAGGAGATCGACCCAAGTTGGTGTGGCTAGCTCGGGACTACTACAAGGAGCTGAAGCATCAAACCAACAGAAGGAAAGCAAGCCGACGAAAGGAGATCCAGCTGAACCTTCAACTTCAAAAACCAAACCGAATGCCATTTGCTGTGAATGCAACAAGAAGGGTCATTACAAATCGGAGTGCCCCAATCTGAAGGAAACGAAGAAGACTCGAAGAAAGAAGGCTCTTCAAGCCACTTGGGATGAATCTTCCTCTGAAGAAGAAGAAGAGGCCCCACAGTCAAATCTTCTCACCTTAACTACTTTGGAAGACATCGACACCGGATCGGAATCGGAGCCAGACAACAGAAGGCTCATAATATCGGAAAATGACCAAATAACGGTAAGAGGTTATTCCGAAATTGAATTATCGAAATTAATAGCTTATTTATCTCGTAACCTGGCAAAAGCCAAAATCCAGGTCGAATTCCTCCGTCAGGAAGTAAAACTCCTGAAAGAGGAAGCTGACTCTAGATCCTTGACCGAGAATGTTCAAGAAGGAACCTCTACTTAAGTTGAAAAGCTTGAGAAAGAGAACTCCTCCTTGAAAACTCAAGTCAAGGAGCTCAGAGTGGCTTTAGAACGATTTACTTCGGGTTCCAAGGGTCTTGATATGATCCTTGGAAAACAGAAGTCCATTCTTAATCGATCTGGGTTAGGGTATCGAACCAAGTCGAGACAACGGTCGTATTATGCTGTATTGAACCAACCTAGAGCCAAAGTTCAAGCATGGGTACTCAAGCTTTGCTTGAACAACCAAGCTGGACCAAACTAGTATTGGATCCCCAAGGACAAGATTCACATCTTGCCTAATCATTATCGAGGCTTTAGTCCAGGGGGAGCCAATTTATAAACAATTTACATAATTAGCTAGATAAATTTTTTTTGCTTAATTCTTTAATTTTATTGCATGCTTGCTTGTTTATTTCTTTCTGCAAATTATTCTGTTTAGACCTAGGACTGGTTAGACTAAGGACAAAATGACTTAGTTGAAATTTGAACAACCTAGTATTGGGTGGAGGTGAGATGATAGTACGTTAGGGAAACCATTATGGTGGAACTAGCCAAAGCTACCGATCCAAGACCCAAACTAGTTAGACCAAAATCTTTCAAGAAGTAACTTGAAGATGAATTTTCAATAAAAGGCTTTGTCAAGGAAAGGGTTGATATCCAATAAGGCTACGGCCAAAGAAGGCCTAGTGCCTCGCCAAGACCTGGAAGTCAATTATTGAAAATCAAATTCACTTTACTATTGTCAGATTTGAATCTAACACAAATTTCAATTAATCTTAGATTCAACCACTTTTCAAAATAAACTTAAAACTTAATTTAATTTTTTTTCAAAATTAATTTAACTTTTCGAAATTTAATCATGCTTTTCAAATTAAAATCTCTATTTTTGTTAAAACCTGTCTCACAAAACCCATAAGGTTAACATGATTGATAACTATAGTCTGGGTAAGACAGATTAGGTTGTGAAAATCAATTTAAGCTATCCTTAATTCTAATTGGATCCAAATCAATAAATACTTTATGTGTAGGAATATAAAAATTTGGACCAATGGATGTTGGATAGTGGAGCTCCAGACATATGATTGGAGACAAATTGAAATTCACCAAACTCAAGTTCAAGAACCTAGGCTCAATAGCATTTGGTAATAATGCTACACTCAAAGTCATTGGGTCAGGTAATATTGAACTCAAATCCAATTTTGTGATTAAGAAGATACTCTTGGTTGAGAACTTCAAATTTAATTTACTTAGTATAAGTCAATTATGTGATACTGGCTATGTAGTTACATTTACCAACTCTGACTGCCTGATTAGAAATTTGCAAGACTCAGAAGTCATGCTTAAGGGTACTAGGAAAAATAATGTTTATACTATAAATCTACCCTTAGTACCTAAATGCTTCTTAACTCAATTAGAAGAATCCAACCTCTGGCATAGGAGATTAGGTCACACTAATCTAAGACTAATTTCAAAAGTCACCCAACTTGATCTAATTAAAGGAGTTCCAAAAATTAAGAACTATGAAAACACGATATCTGACTCGTGTAACCAAGGTAAACAAACTAGGTCTAATCACAAGCAAATTCAATCAGACCTAACTCAAACCACACTTGAGCTCCTGCACCTTGACCTATTTGATTCACATGGAGCCAAGTCACTAAGCGGAAACCGGTACTGCTTAGTCATTATCGATGATTACTCTAGGTTTACTTGGGTTAGGTTCCTAAAAACTAAGGATGAAACCCTAAACCTGTTTATTGACTTATGTAAGATAATTGAAAATCAAAATGATACCAAAATCAAAAGACTTAGGAGTGATCACGGGGGAGAGTTTGAGAATCAAAGGTTTGAGGAATTATGTAGAATAAATGGGTATATTCATGAATTTTCGTGTCCTAGAACCCCCCAACAAAATGGGATAGTAGAAAGGAAGAATAGAACCCTACAGGAAGCCACTAGGACAATGCTCAATGAATTTAACCTAGCTAACCAATTTTGGGCAGAAGCAATAAGTACGGCTTGCTATATTCAAAATAGAGTCCTAATTAACAAAAGACATAATAAAACTCCCTATGAGCTATATTACCATAGACTGCCAAACTTACATTACCTAAGGGTCTTCGGATGCAAAGTCCATATCCTAAACACCAAGGACTACCTAGGTAAATTTAAGTCTAAGTCAACTCCAGGAATATTCTTAGGATATTCAACAACAAGTAGGGCCTATAGGGTCTATAATAAACAAACTAATAAAATTGAAGAAACAATGAATTTAATCTTTGATGAGGAAACCAATCCAAACCTTAATAATCAAAACCTGAACCCATCAAATATCGATCAAGAGGAAAATGAGCCACTTATTGAACCATCAGTTGAACCACTAGTTGAACCTCTAAATGAACTGACTCTTGAACCAACTACTGCATCAACTGAACCAATAATTGAATCAACCCAAATAATTGAACAAAATACTGAATCAAACCGTCCAGCTGGACCTAAGGCTGAACAAAGTTCTAGAAGAACCAAGAAACCCAGACTCAGTCACCCGTCTGATCAAACTGTGGGTGATCCAACCTTAGGAGTCAGAACTAGGTCTTCCTATAGAAATCTTAGTCAGATCGCACTAATTTTGAAAATTGAACCTAAGACTATAGAGGAAGCTCTACCTGATCCTGATTGGATCATAGCTATGCAAGAGGAATTAGCCCAATTTGAGAGAAACCAAGTCTGGGAACTAGTACCTAAACCTGAGGGCAAGTCTATTATAGATACTAAGTGGGTATTTAGGAACAAACTAAATGACTAAGGGGAAATAGTCAGAAACAAAGCCCGCTTAGTAGTTAAAGGGTTTAGTCAAGTCGAAGGGTTAGACTATGACAAAACATATGCCCCAGTAGCCAGACTTGAGTCTATTAGAATGTTGTTAGCATTTGCAGCCCATAGAGGATTCAAACTTTACCAAATGGACGTTAAGTCAGCCTTTCTAAATGGGTTCATCAAAGAAGAAGTCTATGTAGGACAACCCCCGGCTTTGAGGACCTTGAAAAACCTAACTACGTTTTTAAACTCAATAAGGCACTTTATGGACTAAAACAAGCACCTAGGGCATGGTATGAACGCCTATCAACTTACCTTATTTCTAAGAATTTAACCAAGGACAAATTGACTCAACTCTATTTGTTAAAACCTTAGAAAAAGACATTTTCATTGCCCAAATCTATGTTGACGACATAATTTTCGGATCCACCAACTCAAACTTTTTAAAGAATTTGTAAAAATAATGGAAAATGAATTCGAAATGAGCTTAGTTGGTGAGCTCAACTTCTTTTTAGGACTACAAATTAAGCAAACTAGGGATGAAAATTATGTTCACCAATCCAAATATGCTAAGGAGTTAATAAAGAAATTTAAAATGGATAACTCCAAAAGCATAAGTACCCCTATGGCCACAAATGTAAAAATTGATAGTGACCCTGAAGGTAAACCTATAGATCTTAAGCTATATCGAAGTATGATTGGAAGTCTACTTTACCTTACAGCTAGCAGACCTGATATCCTATTCTCTGTAGGAATGTGTGCTAGATACCAAACCTGTGCTAAGGAAACGCACTTAGCAGCCTTAAAAAGAATACTTAGATACATTAAGGGCACCCTAAATGTAGGGATTTGGTATCCTAGGACCTCAACCTTTGACCTGTCAGGATACTCTGATTCTGACTATGATGAATGCAAACTAGATAGAAAGAGTACAAGTGGAAGCTGCCAACTTTTAAGAAATAGTCTAGTCAATTGGTGCAGTAGAAAGCAACACTGCGTAGCTCTATCTACAACCGAAGCAGAATATGTTGCTTTAGGAGAGTGTGTAGCACAACTCTTATGAATGATGCACAATCTTAAGGACTTCTAGCTTGATTACACCCAAACCCAAGTCTATATTGATAACATAAGTTTAATCAATCTAACTAAGAACCCAATCCATCATTCAAGAACAAAGCATATAGAAGTTAAACATCATTTTATAAGGGATCATGTAGCCAGGGGTGAAATAGTCCTTAAGCATGTGGACTCAAAGTCAAACTTAGCTGATATCTTTACCAAACCCTTACCTGAGTCTGAGTTTATTTCACTAAGAAGGCAGTTAGGGTTATGCTTAGTAGAATAGGACTGTTATGCATGTCTTTTTCAAAAATTATTTTATTTCTTATCTGTTATTTAATATGTTTGAAAAATTATTTTTGTCTTGAAATTTAAAATGATTTTTCGACTTAGTTTTTTTAAAAAAAACTTACCCCCTTCAAAACTAGGGTTTTTTCGCAAATGGACTTAGCTTAGGCTCTAACCCTACAACTGCATGCACTTATAAATTTAGAAGTCAGCATCTCACAAGCACCTTAGGGTACTTTTGATTGACAACCTAGACTGGGTTGAGATGCTTAGTTCTATGCCTTGATTCAAGTTGTTTTAAGTCAGTGCATCTGCAGTAATTGGGGCAATAAATACCAATTGAACAGTAATCAGGTTAATGTCAAGCTTAGAAAATCTAACTTGATCAGATCACTTAACTTGACTAACCCTAGCGAAAGCTACTATTTATGATAGTTAGTAAGTAGCTAACTGGGTTAGACAGGACCCGAAAGAGAAGATCTAAATTGATTTGGTCCAGTTTTTGCTTAGAATTGGTTCAATACAGAACTTTACTTTCTTTACTCTATTTTTGTTATAATAATTTTTTTGATATATGGCAAAGGGGGAGAGAAAGGAAAGGAGAGAAAAGAAGTTTTTAATTTCAAATTTTTTTTCAAAAACTTTTATCTCCTTTTTCAAAAAGTAAAGTAATAAAAATACTTGTTTTCAAATCTGAAGCAACTCAAATTTATTTTGAAAATTTTTTAAGTGCTTAACTCAAAAATTTATTTTGAAAATTTTCTAAGTACTTAACTCAAAAATTTATTTTGAAAATTTTCTAAGTGGATTGGGCAAAAGTCCAACCGGAGGAGCCGGTTGGCAAAAGGTAAACTCTCCTGAGAGGAGTAGGTGAGAACGCATTCCCCGTCGAGGGAACAGTAGGTGTCGGTTCGACCTAGGGTTCCATTTCGGAGACCCGAAGTCAGAACCAAGATAGCTACGGCTGTAACTAATGACTAACACATTTACTTGTTGTGTTTGGGAACTAACTTGAGTTGCAGCATCGAAGGAATGGTCTTCTGCAAGTGAGGTGCCTCACTGGGGCTAGGCGCCCGGATGGACTCAGGCGCCCTTATGGATACGGGCGCCCCAGTGTGAAGGCAAACTCCAAACCACAGCTGCGAAGCCTCTGGACCAAGGCAGTTTAGGCGCCCGTGAGATCACAGGCGCCCCCATCAGCTCAGGCGCCCAAGTGGAGATGGATAAGCGCTGACCGAGCCTGCGGATAAGCGTTCGCGCACGGAAGGCCACGTGTTAGGCGCCCCCATCGACACAGGCGCCCGTATGGGTGCTATAAAAGGTGGTTCACCCCCAAGGCTTCGAGATCCATTGCACTCAACCCTCCAAACCTTTTTTGTTCAAGCGCTACGCTCTGGCAAACTCCGACTTTGAGATTCCAGCGCCGACGAGGACCCTCTGCTCTGAAATTCGATCCACCTTGGGCATCGGTAACGAAAAGTGTTGCGAGTTTAATTTTCTGATCTACTTCTGTACTTAATTTGTAAAACTCTTATTGCGATTATAGAATTGCCCAAAGTAAACGGTCAAGGACCGTGGGCCTTGGAGTAGGAGCCTACCGCGACTCCGAACCAAGTAAAACTGATTTGTGTTTGTGTGTGTTCTGTTGTTTTCCACTGCGTATATTCTTTAACTTTCTAAAAAATTTTATAACGATATTCACCCCCCCTCTATCGTTTTCTCCGATCCAACAATATCTACCCATTAAACCTTAATTTTTATCAAATATAATCTCATTTTCACCTTTTTCTCCATAATTTTCTTTTTAATGTGTCAATTCTCTAGGATTAAGACTTACCCTAGTCTTCCAATCCCTTTTGGCACATTTCCTAGTCTACCTAGTCTTCCTAGAAAAACCATCTCTTGAGATCCACTTACCATGGATCCCAAAGGCTCCTAGAGCTCCCCCTTGAGCTCTTAGCCCTAGCCACCTCCCTAGGTGACTCAATCCATACTAGACCACACCGGTGTGCCCCCAGTGATTCTTGGCCTACAAAATGATCCCTCTTAACCTTAGACGCCTTGTCTTTGGTTAAGTCATTTTCTTTCCCTTTAAATGGCACCCCCTTGCCATTTTTGGACTTTCCCTTCTTGCCATAATTATATGCTTCCCTAGCATACTTCTTTCCATTGGCATTAGAGACTTTAGATCGGTATCCCAACCTCAATCTATCATGGTTGGGTTTTAGACTACCCAACACCAAATCAAACCCTTAGATCTAACCTTGAATCTTTCTAGGGTCTTGTCCAATTTATCAAGCTTTTCCCTTAAAGCTTGATTTTCCTTTTCTAGATTTCTAACCCTAGAATCCCCATGTCCACTTTGGATATTCCTAAACCTACCCACCTTCCTAGGCATGTGTTGTTGGATCGAGAAACACGATAGAGGGGGGGTGAATATCATGAAAAACTTTCGAATTAATAAAAGAGAATACGCAGCGGAATTGAAACAAACAAGCACGGAACACAAGTGGTTTTACTTGGTTCGAAGTCACGGTCGCCTCCTACTCCAAGCCCCACGGTCCTTGATTGTTTACTGTGGGCAATTCTATATTCGCGCAAAAGGTTTACAAAGTATGATACAGAAATATTGCAGTAAATAAATGATTACACTCTTCATTATCGACGCCCGGTGTAGATTGTACTTCGGAGTAGAGGGTCGTCATCGGCGCTAGAATGACGAGAACGGAGTTTGCCGGAGTAGAGTGCTTGAACGAAGAGCTTGGAGGCGTTGGAAAAAGTGTTGTTGAAGCCTTAGGGGTCGAGCCCCTTTTATAGTGCTCCTGGGGGCGCCTGGGACGTCGGGGGCGCCTGACACGTGCCTTCGGATCTGAAAACCTTTATCCGAAGCTTGGTCAGCACTTATCCCCTACGAATCGGCTCTGGAGCTAACGGGGGCGCCCGGGATGTTGGGGGTGCCCTGGTTGACTTGGTTAGCTAGCTTCATATTACTTTGCTTCGATTGCTTTGACCTTGGGCGCCCGGGGCCTCCGGGGCGCCCTGCCTAAGCCTGTTTCGAAGCACTTCTTGATTCCTTTGTTTTGTCTTTCACCTTAGGCGCCCAGGACCTCCCGGGCACCTGGCCCAGCTTCCTGCTCTTCTCCTTTGGGGTGTTCTGAGCTGTAGAAACACGTTCCCTTGGTCCCTGCATTCAAGGTTAGTTCCAAAACAAAAACAAGGCAAGAATATTAGTTAGTTTTTACAGTCGTAGCTGTCTTAGATCTGACTTTAGGTCTCCCAAATGGAACCCTAGGTCGAACCGACGCCTACTGTTCCCTCGACGGGGAACGCGTCCTCACCTACTCCTCTCAGGAGAGTTTACCTTTTGCCAACCGGCTCCTCGGGTTGGACTTTTGCCCAGCAGTCCTTCGCCAGGTGCCTAGCAGCCCTTCGCCAGGTCTTAGATTCCCAGCAGCCCTTCACCAGGTGCCTAGTAGCCCTTCGCCAGGTCTTAGACTCCTAGCAGCCCTTCGCCAGGTCTTAGATTCCCAGCAGTCCTTCGCCAGGTCTTAGGGTTTCGATGCCTAGCAACCCTTCGCTAGGTGCCTAGCAACCCTTCGCTAGGTGCCCAGCAGCCCTTCGCCATGACTTCTTTCTGCATACTCAGTATACACATTAGATCACAAATAATACTTAACTTTGAATCCTTTGCAAATATCAAAACAAGGTTCGATATGGTGCTTCCTGCACCAACAATCTCCCCCTTTTTGATTTATGGAAACACAATTCAAAGTTAAGAAAAAACTTATAACGGATAAGAAAAGAAAGTAACAATCAATGAAGTGTAACAGTTATGAACAGAATAAATGTAGATTTGAAAAGAAATCCTTTATTTCTCATACTCCCCCTAAAACCCTGAATACTTGTGTTATAAAATACTTGTGTTATAAAATACTTAACTTTGACCTTTCCTCCCCCTTTGACATATATCAAAAACATACATGGGCGAACAAGGTTTTTACTAGAGAGTTTTGAGTTTTATCAAAATAAATTTAATTAAAGAAGTTCACAACTTTTTCAAAAAATAGTTTTCAAACAAAACATGTTACAAAACCTTGCAACATTGAAACATTGCATAAAGCTCCCCTGATTTGAAATTTTCCCATTGAAGCTTTTTAAAAGAAACATGCAATTTTTCAGTTTGAAAGATTTTTTGTTAACTCATGAAAAAGCTTCTATGGATGAAAACGTTCATTGGTTTTGAAAGAAATAATTATAAGTTCAGTTTTGAAAAGTATTTTGAAAAACTTCTAAGTTTTTGACAAAGTGTTTTTCAAAAAATAGAGTAAAAGTCTTTGCAAAAAAAATATATTATACTTGGACAATTTTCCATTTTGAAAAGTTTTTGCAAGCCTAAATTTTGTTAAACAACTTTTACTTATAAGGCTTTGCAACAAGAATTTTTAGGCAAAATTTTGAAGCCAAATTTCCTTTAAAAAAGTTTCAACTTTGAGAATTAGGAAAAAGAAATTTGTTTACAAAAAAAAATTTGCACACTTAGAAGAATTTGTTTGGAAACACTTTAGATATTTTGAAAAACAAAATCTTTAAAAAATTTCTAGACAAGTTTTTCACCAAAAAACTTTACTTAGAAACATTTGTCAAAAATTTTCAAAAGGTTTTTGCTCAGACAAATTTTGTTTACTAAGGAAAATTTTACTTAGGAGTTTTTTCAGGAAAATATGCACTTAGAAAGTTGTGAAAGCACTTAGAACTTTTTGAAGCACTTAGTAATTCACCGTTACTGTTTAAAAAAATTTCTCTCTTTCTTCCTTTCTCTCCCCCTTGGTCATATATCAATAAAGAACTTTTGAAAACCATACTTTGAAAGAAGTTTTAAGGAAGAACTTTGTGTATCAGAGCCTATGAGTTTTGAAAACATAAAAATACTTAGTATAATTCTTGAAAGTATAGCAAAAAGCTTTAAATTGCACCAACAAAACTCCACTTTGAAAAGTATTGAAAAAATATTTTGTATTTGTAGGCAAGTCTTTTAGAAAATTCACGCACTTAGAACACTATTGCCTTGAAAAGTATTAGTACTTTTGAAAACATTATATCTTGAAAAATAGAAGTACTTTTGAAAGATTTCTCAGTGCATTTTTTTTTGAAAATATAAGTATTTTTTAACATAATATTTTAAGAAAAAATTTAATGTTATTTTGAAAAATAATACTTTACTTGCCTTGGTTTCTTTTCCAGTCTGACATAATCCTAGGAAACTTTGTTAACTACAAGGACATTTCCCTAAGTGTCCTAGAAAATTTTCCAAAGTCAAGTACGTATTATTTTCAAAAGTATTCTAAATAGATTTTAAAAGTATTCCAAAGTCACGTAAAATTTTGAAAGTGATGGTATATATAAGCAAAATGATTTTACAGGATAGTATTTTGAAAGAAAAATTATTTAAGTTTTCAAAAGGATTTTAATAGTGCAGTGCATGAAAACATATAATTTTGAAAAATGTTTAATAATTCATTTAATTTGCTCTCCCCCTAAACTTGACCCAGTCCTAGGAAGCTTGTTGACTACAAGCGATCTTCCTTTGAGTCTTAAGGTTTGATTCAAATTATAAGAATTATCTAATAATTTTGAAAAATAATTGTCAGACATAATTTTTTTCAATTTAGACTCCCCCTAAATTAGACACTTCCTAGGAGTCCTTGTAGATCATGAAGTAGACTTTCTTTGTGTCTTTAGGGTTTGTCACAATTAAAAGGGAATCAAGCACAATTCCTAAAATGGACTTTGAAGTATTAATATTTGGAAAAAAATGAATATTTGAAAGACATATTTTGAAATGATAGCATAGTTTTCGAAAAACATGAGTGATAGTTTGAAACCATAGTATTTTTAAACTTCTTCTTTTAATTTGAACTCCCCCTAAACCTGACACAATTGTAGGAGGCTTGTTGACCATAAGTTAATCCTCCTCTGAGTCTTAGGGTTTGATTCAAACAAAAAAAGAAGAAAACTAAGTTTTTTTTAATTATTTTATTTTAATGATTTGAAACATAATTTCTTTCTCCTTTTTGAAAAAGTTAATATAGAGAACTGAAAAGGAGAAATTATTTAAAATGATTAAAAAAATTTAGGTCCGAAAAATATATAAATATCAAAGCCCGGACTGCAGACGTTTTTAAAAAAAACATCCTAAATAATACCCAAGGTGACTTTTGCAAGACAAACAAAAATAATTTGATTGCCTAACAGAATTTCTTTATATAATGGCAAAAGAAAGGAATAAATTTCAGGTAAGTGAACAAAAGAAACCTAAGATGATTTGAAATATTAAATCTTAGTTTAAAAAGTTAAATTTGATTTTTGAGGATTTTGAAATTAGTTAAGAGGGTTAAATTTGAATTTTGAAAGTTGTTCAGTTGAATTAAATTAGAATTTTAAAAGTATTTATTAAAGTTAAAATTTTGAAATTTGAAATCGATTCAGTTTTTAAGGTTGGTTGGATTGGACTAAACTTTTAGATCCTAAGCATCTCACCCATTTCTAAGTGACAAAACAGGATATTCTTAACTGTTTTGTGAGATGCATGAATTTTTATCTTCGAATTAGTGTTAAATCTAAGATTTACTTAAAATTTGTGTTAGATTCAAATCTGACAATAGTAAAGTGAATTTGATTTTCTATAATTGGCTTCTAGGTCTTGGCGAGGCACTAGGCCTTCTTTGGTCGTAGCCTTATTGGATCATCAACCCTTTCCTTGACAAAACCTTTTATAGAAAATTCATCTTCAAGTTACTTCTTGAAAAATTTTGGTCTAACTAGCTTGGGTCTTGGATCGGTAGCTTCGGCTAGTTCCACCAGACTAAATAGACCAAGTAGGACATACTTGACCTTATTAGAAAGGTTTCCCTAACGTACTATCATCTCACCTCCTCCCAATACTAGGTTTTCAAGTTTTAAGTAACTCATTAGTCCTTAAACTAACTATTTATGAATAGCCAAAAAAACTTCAAGTAAAGTCATAGTGAGGAGAAATTTCAGGATTTTCTAAGTTAGCAAGATTATTAATTAATTTTTCTAGTATATCAAATTTAATTTTCCAAGTCTCATTTTCTTGTTTTAACTTTCTGAAGTTTGAATTAATTAATTTGCATGAATTAATTATGTTATTTAAGCATGCATCCATATCTAAATTTGACCAAGGGAGATTAATTAAACTATCAGTATTCATTGTAAAGAGTGGATTTTGATATAAATTAAAGTTACCCGTATTGATAGGTTGTCCTGGATCTTTGGCTCTTCTGTCCGTGCATTCATCTTTGTAATGCCCAAACTCCTGGCACTTAAAGCATTGGATGTGACTCTTGTCCTTTCGTGCTTTTGGAACTGGTTCCTTTGTTGTTGTTGGTGGTGTCGTCCGTATCTTACGAGTAGGACACCTACTTTTGTAGTGTCCTCTCTCCCTGCATGTGTAACAAATTACATGATTTTTCAAATTTGAATTTACAAATTTACCTTTTCATTCCTTATTGGGAATCTCCCCCTTAATTCTTGTCGTCTCAGATCTAGACTCATCTTCTGATTCCGTGTCTGAGTCGGACTCGGGTACTGGTTGAAGCTCCTTCTTTGGTGGTTCTTTTGGAGTTTTCCCTACAATAGAATTTACACCTTCCTTGACCATTACAGTATCTGTTTGATTATTTAATTTTAATTTTGAAAAGAATTTGAAATCGGTTACCATCTCAGTCAATTCATCGTCTGATTCTGGTTCGATTTCGACTTTGGATTCAGGTTCAGACTCTGACTCAGCTGTCTGTTCTTGGACCGAGAGCGCAAGATAACTTACCTGATCTTCTTCTTCATCAGAGATCTCTTGATGAAGGTTGATCAATTTTTCCCAAATCTCTCTAGCACATCTGAATGGACCTACTAGTTTGAGTTGCTCCTTGGTTAGGCCACATTGTAGGATTGCTGTTGCCCTTGCATCGGTCTCGATTTGTTTGAGGGTTTGTTCATCCGTTTGTCCCACTCGATTGATAACTCATCTTCTACGGGAAAAGAGAATCCAGTTTTGATGATCTGTCATACGTCCATGTGGGCCTTCGAAGGGACTCCATTTTACTTCTCCAGAAATTGAAGTTCTCGCCGGAGAATAGCGGTGGACGGGCACTGTTCCACTCTTGGTTGGCCATTAAGTTTAAACCTCGTACACACAAGAAATAACAAAAATGTACCAAGACTTGGTCTTGGATTAGTAGTGCGGGAGAGAGAAAAAAATAGCCTAACAAAAATATTACACGAATTTCGAGGCAGAAATAATGATAAAATAAAAAAAATTGACAAATTTTTGAAAATGTTGGCTTTATCAATTCTGATTAAAGATGAAAAAGTAAGACTTCAATGTTTGGGAGAAAATTTGCTCAAATTAAGGTAGCACGAATTTTGGAAAAAAATATTAAAATAATAGGAAAAAAAAAGTTTATGACAAATTTTCAAAAATTGATCGTTTTATCAATTCTGACTTATGGTAAAAAAATAAGATTTCAAAATTGAAAAAGGCGTAAGAATATTTTAAACACGATAGAGGAGGGGTGAATATCGTGAAAAACTTTCGGATTAATAAAAGAGAATACGCAGCGGAATTGAAACAAACAAGCACGGAACACAAGTGGTTTTACTTGGTTCGGAGTCGCGGTCGGTTCCTACTCCAAGGCCCACGGTCCTTGACCGTTTACTGCGGGCAATTCTATATTCGCCCAAAAGGTTTACAAAGTATGATACAGAAATATTGCAGTAAATAAATGATTACACTCTTCATTACCGACGCCCAGTGTAGATTGTACTTCGGAGCAGAGGGTCGTCGTCGGCGCTAGAATGTCGAGAACGGAGTTTGCCGGAGTAGAGCGCTTGAACGAAGAGCTTGGAGGCATTGGAAAAAAGTGTTGTTGAAGCCTTAGGGGTCGAGCCCCTTTTATAGTGCTCTTGGGGGCGCCTGGGACGTCGGGGGCGCCTGACACGTGCCTTCGGATCTAAAAACCTTTATCCGAAGCTTGGTCAGCGCTTATCCCCTACGAATCGGCTCTGGAGCTGACGGGGGTGCCCGGGACGTTGTGGGTGCCCTGGTTGACTTGGTTCGCTGGCTTCATATTACTTTACTTTGATTGCTTTAACCTTGGGCGCCCGGGACCTTTGGGGCGCCCTGCCTAAGCTTGTTTCGAAGCACTTCTTGATTCCTTTGTTTTGTCTTTCACCTTGGGCGCCCGGGACCTCTCGGGCGCCGGGCCTAGCTTCCTGCCCTTCTCCTTTGGGGCGTTCTGAGCTGTAGAAACACGTTCCCTTGGTCCCTGCATTCAAGGTTAGTTCCAAAACAAAAACAAGGCAAGAATATTAGTTAGTTTTTACAGTCGTAGCTGTCTTGGTTCTGACTTCAGGTCTCCCAAATGGAACCCTAGGTCGAACTGATGCCTATTGTTCCCTCGACGGGGAACGCGTCCTTACCTACTCCTCTCAGGAGAGTTTACCTTTTGCCAACCGGCTCCTCCGGTTGGACTTTTACCCAGCAGTCCTTCGCCAGGTGCCTAGCAGCCCTTCGCCAGGTCTTAGATTCCCAGCAGCCCTTTGCCAGGTGCCTAGCAGCCCTTCGCCAGGTCTTAGACTCCTAGCAGCCCTTCGCCAGGTCTTAGATTCCCAGCAGCCCTTCGCTAGGTGCCCAGCAACCCTTCGCCAGGTCTTAGATTCCTAGCAGCCCTTCACCAAGTGCCTAGCAGCCCTTCTCCAGGTCTTAGACTCCTAGCAGCCCTTCGACAGGTGCCTAGCAGCCCTTCGCCAGGTCTTAGATTCCCAGCAGCCCTTCGCTAGGTCTTAGGGTTTCGATGCCTAGCAACCCTTCGTTAGGTGCCTAGCAGTCCTTCGCCAGGTCTTAGGGTTTCGATGCCTAGCAGCCCTTCGCTAGGTGCCCAGCAACTCTTCGCCAGGACTTCTTTCTGCACACTCAGTATACACATTAGATCACAAATAATACTTAACTTTGAATCCTTTGCCAATATCAAAATAAGTTTCGATATGGTGCTTCCTGCACCAACATTTGTCTCCCCTTCTTGGGATTTTTGCCTTGATCCTTAGGTCTAGTGGTCTTGGGTTTATCATGATGCATAACCTTTCTAGGGTTATGATCTACCTTGTTAACCCTATTCCTATCACTATATTTAAAACCATGATTATGCACAAGCAAATATTTTTCATTAATTCTAGCATGTATGGAAGAACTTAAATTTGAATTGCATTTTAATTTAAAGTTAGGGATTACCTCCCTTACCCTTGTAGTTCCTCCTTGATGTGAGCTTCTTTTTTTTCTTTCCTCTTTCTCCCATCTTCTCAATTGCTCCATTTTCTTTAGCTCTCCTTTTCTAGGACATTTACTATGATAATGCCCTAGTTCTCCACATGTGAAGCATCTAATTTTCTTTTTCTTCTCTTGGGCTTCTCCATTCCTACAACTCATGTTAGATTTAAACGGAATTGAAATGACTGTAGGTTTTACCTCCTTTTTCTTACTATTTAGACACTTGTCCTTGTAGTGTCCCTTTTCATTGCATCCAAAGCATATAATATGATCCTTGGTCTTTGCTTTGGTGGAGGTTGGAGCTTCTTCTTGCTTTTGCATGGATGAGGGTCTCTCCCCTCCCTCAATTCTTGAGATTGATACTTCCTCTTCTTCTCTTGAGGAAGTTGATGATTTTTCACTTAATTCTTCCACTTCACTTGATGATGTTGATAATTCCTTTTCTTTTTCCTCTTCTTGGACCATTTGACTTATTTCTTTGGACTCTTCCATTGTTTGAACTTGTGTAGGGTTCTCATGATATTTCTCCAACTTGTTCCATAACTCATGTGCATTTTGATACTCTCCTACACCACTTAACACATTAGTAGGCAAAATGTTAACTAAAGTTGCAATTACCTTTTCATTTGCCTTTGATTGATTTTGTTGCTCTTGATTCCAATATCATGGTCTAAGCTTCTTCCCATGCTTATCTCTAGGGATTTCAAATGGTTCTTCAAGAGCAATCCTAAGGTCCCACTCCATTCCGAACCATGTCTCTATTCTCATCCTCCAATAACCGAAATCTCCAAGATCGTAGGGAGGTGGAGTGTAGATGTCATCCCCCAACTTCTCTTCCATTATCTTCTCCTCTAGCTTGTGCCCCTTTGGCGGTTAGTCCAATAAGAGCAGTCCTTCGCTCTGATACCACTTGTAAGATCGTTGACGTTTGCTAGAGGGGGTGAATAGCAATTTTCGGTTTGTTCTTCCTACAAGTGTTAGTGCGCAAGCGGAAATAATAACAATAAACACAAACAAACGCTAACAAACCTATTTACGTGGTTCGGAGATGAAGACTCATACTCCATGACAGTCCGTGAGGTGGATGATCCCTCGATCCTTCGACGGATCACTCCCCGGATGCCCTCCGGCTAGCTCGCGTAGCTCCTTGTGGGTGGAGAAACCTCGCCACAACCTTGAGTACACCTCTGAGCTCTAAAGACTACTAACAAGCTTTAACCAAGCTTGTTTCGTCAATAGTTTTCAGCTCAACCCGAGTTCGCTTAAATAGAACTCAAAACTGAAACCCTTGCCACCAGTCGACTGCTCATTTACCAGTCGACTGGTCCCACTCAACTAGCCAGCCAACGGCTCTCTCAAAGGCTAGTTTTTGAGTCCACCAGTGATTGCTCCCAGGGCAGTCGACTGGTCTCGGGTCGATTACATTCTGTGAGTTTCTATTTGTGCTGGCAGTCGACTGTTATATCACCAGTTGACTGCCCAGCTTCTACAAACACCCTTCCTCACTTCAACGACCCTCCTCCACGTGTGCCTTCAGGTACACTCTCTTGGCTTGCCCCTTGAAGTCTTCTTCCACCGGCTATCGTCCCTCGGATGCGTACATACGCCTTCCCTTGGCTTGCCTCCATGTCACCCTTCACATGTGCCCTTGAAGTCCACTTCCCGGCTTGCCCTTGGAGTCCTCCTCCCTCGGCTCTCGTCTCTTCATGACTTAGCTGACTCTTCACGAGCAGCCTTAACTATTGCCTTTACGCCCTCTTCATCTTCGGCTCTCGTCTCTCGGATGCACACAAGCCTCCAGCTTGTCTCCATGTCATCCTTCACGCATGCCTCGAAGTCCGTGCCCCTCAGCTCATCATCCCTGCTATACCAAGGTCCCTCAGGTGCACACAAGCCTCCAGCTTGTCTCCATGCCACCCTTCACCATACCGAAGCCGTCCAGCCAAGTCAATATGTGTAAACCTGCAATCCTGCACACTCACATACACATATTAGATCACAAGGGAAAACCTAACTTAAACCCTTTGCCCAAACATCAAAACTCATGGTCACTCCGGACCATAGATTACTTCAACATTTGACACAATATATGAAGGTAATAAATTTAATACAATTCTAGTTACCTCCTTATCCGCCTCCGCTTCTTCCGTTTGACTCTTGGTCCAATACCGAGGTCGAAGGTGTTTTCCCTTCTTGTCCGTTGGAACATCAAATGACACTTCCAATGCGGTCCAATGATTCTAATCCATTTGGAACCACGTCTCCAACCGCTTCCTCTAATAATTGAAGTCATCTTGGTCATATGGAGGTGGAATTCGAATATCCCATCCTAGTATACCTTCCGATTCCATCTTCCTCTAGATTTTTGCTCTCTCGGCGGTTAGTCCGTAGATGAACGAACTTTCTCTCTGATACCACTTGTTAGGATCTTACCGTGTTCTAGAGGGGGGGTGAATAGCACTTTCTCGATTTTCTCTTCCTACAATGTTAGCGTGCGCAAGCGGAAATAACAATAACAAACTCAAACAAACGCTAACACGTCACCTTTACGTGGTTCAGAGATGAAGCTCCTACTCCATGGCTGTCCGTAAGGTGGACGATCCCGATCCGTCGGTGGATGACTCCCCGGAAGACCTATGGCTAGATCGTGTAGCTCCATGTGGGTGGAGAAACGTCGCCACAAACCAAACAACACTCCTGAGCTCTTAGACTATTAATTGGCCTTTAACCAAAGCCAATTTCGTCAAGAACTCTCAGCCAAAACCGAGCCCCTTTAAATAGTGCTCTAGGCTGAGAAGACTGCTACCAGTCGACTGGTCCCACCTAAATTCGACCGTTGCAAGCCCAATGTTCAAATTTCCAACCACCACCAGTCGACTGCCCCATTAGCAGTCGACTGATCTTTATGTGGCATATACCAGTCGACTGCCCAGACACCAGTCGACTGGTCCACTTCCACACCTGACGTTTCCCCTTCCCGAGTATATTTCTCTCAGCACTCGAACCCTAGGATTTCCCGAGTACATTTCCCTCAGCACTCGAACCCTTACGACCCAACTGACTCTTCACCAGCAGTCTCGATCTGTTGCCTTTGTGCCCTCTTCGTCTTCGGTTCCCGTCCCTAAGATGCGCACACAAGCCCTCGGCTTGCCTCTATGTCATCCTTTACGTATGCCTCGATGTCCGTGTCCCTCGGCTCATTGTCCCTGCTTCAGCAGCCTCGACCTATTGCCTTCAAGCCCTCTTCGACTTTGGCCCTCGTCCCTCAAATGCGCACACAAGCCCTCGGCTTGCCTCCATGCCATCATTCACGTATGCCTCGAAGTCCTGTTCCCTCGGTTAATCGTCTCTGCTATATCCATGGTCCCTCGGATGCGCACACAAGCCCACGGCTTGCCTCCATGTCATCCTTCACCGTACCCGAAGCCATCCAGCTAAGTCCATGTGTATCCTGCAAAACTTGCACACTCAAATACACATATTAAACTCAAGGGTGAACCTAACTTAAACCTTTTTCTCAAACATCAAAACACATGGTCACTCCGGACCACAGATTGCCCCAACAGTTAGTCTTTATGCATTAATATTGTCCTTGAATATTAATGCTTGACTAGGAATGGTTTGGTGTATTGTTCTCTACATCATCTCACTATCGATTCAACCAATCGATATGATGTAGATAAGAACCTACTATCCAATGACATTATTATACTTAGTTATTTGGCACAAATATAAAGTATAATAACCAAACATGTCTTTATTAATGATAGAATATGATACATAAAGTGTTAGGTATGGCTTAGTGGGTTTCCTTAGCGAAAACTTGGTCGTCCTTGAGCAACCTCTCCATGTCTACGGATTAAAAAATTAATCCGAATGGAGACCTGTCTCCCAACGACCATCTTGTGTCGTATCAAATGATCCAAATTACAACTTGGCCAATCACAATGATCGAGCCTTGTAATTTACTTGACCGTTCGACCGCGGAAAAGGTGACGAGTGGATCGTCGGCTTTTGTGTTTATGGTCGGGGTCCAATTATTTAATTATTGGCTATGAAACAAAATCAAAACAATTAAATAATTAACATAAAATGACAAGGCAATGAAAACATGGCACATAATAACATAAGGAGTTTGGGAAAGAATTATACCTTCCCGATCACCTCGCGGCCTTCTACCTTATGTCCCTCCCTTCCCAGACGTCGTGTGGGCGATGTCTACCGGGAACCGAGATCACCGAGGCACTCCAATCGAGATCTTCATCTTGACTTGGCCGAAAACCAAACCCTAGCTCCTAGGGTTTTTCTCGCCGCAACCTTCCCTCCTCTCCCTTTGCTCCGCCGACCGCCGGAAGCTGCCCAAGGGCCTCCGGACCAGCAGTTCACCTCGAGAGGAAGGAGAAGAAGATCTTCTTCTTACTCTCCTAACCGGCCGAACAAAGTCCACCTCCCTCTACCTTGCGGCGCCGCCGCACCTCCTCTTGCGCCACCTCCCTTCAGCCGCCAACCCTTGCTCCCTCGCCGCCGACCACCACAAAGGTAAGGGAAGATCCCTTCCTTATCTCTGGTGATCCCAGCCGAGTGTTGATGCAAAAGGGAGGAGGAAAAGTGAAGGAGATGAGCCTCCTTCCCTTTGCGCCGGCCGAAACCTAGAGGAGAAGAGGAGAGAGAGAGAGAGAGAGAAGAGGCCTTGGGAGTAATCTCTTGGATCAAGCTTTGGTTTCATGATCTCCTTGGGTATTTATAGGGCTAAGGTAGGGATCAAGAGGAGGAGTTGGATTTTGGCCCACCAATGGATCTAAATCCAATCCATTAATTAAGATTCATTCTACTAAAAGATCTTAATTGAACTTCCTCACCAACCCCCATATTTTCATATGGGCTCCACATATTACGAGTCGTTCATCCCCCGTGTTTAAGATATCGAATGCCCATTAATTAATTTAAATTACCGACAATTCAAATTAATTAACTTCTGGATCCTTGATTAGTACCACTCAACCTTATCATCATGTCGGATCAAATCCACCTGCAGGATTTAGTATTATGAACCTTTTGAGCTCATCAAGGAGGGCATCAGCATCCCGACTCACCAAGACACGGATTCCATCAATAATCAATAGCACATCATATTATTAATATTATATCCCAACTTACTAGGTCTATCGATCTAACAGAATAAATATCGCCCATTGGTAAATCAAAGAGACAATAATTAATAATATATGCCCGTTATTATATCGGAATTAAGGGATCATACTCCATAATAAAATTTGAGGTCCTATCCAATTATAAAAGCTAGTACAAATTGGATAACCTCTGGTTTTGGTCCTGCTCAATGTACTTAAAGCACACTAGTGTAATTCTATGGTCAAGACCAACCACACCTAATTACACTACAATCATCCCGATAGTTTGTCCAATTCTATCTCGGTTGTGAGCCTCTACTTATACTAGGCAAGGAACTGATAACATGGTCTTTCGTGTGACACCACATACCATGTTATCTACAATGCAAAGTAATAGACTTTATACATGTACTAATATAAACAGACACCTAGTGTAGTAGTGATTCTCGTTTCAAAATGAAGATGTTCATATAAAAGAAATCATGTCTTTTAGTATACACATCTTACATAAAGTCCCTAGTCAATCATCACATAATTAGCTCTAGGGCTCCTACTAACATCTATAGCCTCTCACAATCAATTAGACCAATTGATGTGCTATAGATTATAACCTATTATTCTAGGAAATTATTATATTTATTCAGCTGACACAAGTATGAAGTAAATATAATAACCAAATCATTGCCTTTTATTCATATGATATGATACTTTATGACCTAAGTCAATCAACTCTTGATTGGCTCTTAGGGATAGACGAACAATCTGACACTAGCACTAGATTCAATCACTGAAGTATCTAATACCAAGTGACGTATGTAAGATCGTTGACGTATGCTAGAGGGGGGTGAATAGCAATTTTCGAACTCTTCTACCTACGTTGTTAGTGCGCAAGCGGAATATACTAAATAAAAACAAAACTAACAACAAGAAGACACTCACGATTTACCTGGTTTTGGAGCTAAACTCCTACTCCACGGCTGCCCGTAAGGTGGGTGATCCCTAAACCGTCGGTGGATGATTCCCCGGAGCACCTCCGGCTAGATCGCATAGCTCCTTGTGGGTGGAGAAACCTCTCCACAACTCTTAGACACTATCTGATCACAATAGGCTACTAACAAGCTTTGACCAAGCAAGTTTCGCTAAGAAACTGTAGCATGAAACGAGCTCCTTTTAATAGAGCTCGAGTCTAAACTGGTCGTTACAGCCAACGTTCGAATCTGCCAGCCCTTACCAGTCGACTGCTCCCAGAGCAGTTGACTGGTCCTTTACTAAGCCTAGGGTTACACTCCCCAAGTACATTTCTCTCCACACTCGAACCCTCCCAACTTAGTCCCCGAGTACAATCACTCGTCACTCGGACCCTCACGACCTGGTCGACTCTTCAATCCGCAGTCTCGATCTATTGCCTTCACACCCTCTTCGTCTTCGGCTCCCGTCCCTCGAATGCGCACACAAGCCTCCAGTTTGCCTCCATGTCATCCTTCACACATGCCTCGAAGTCCGCATCCCTCGGCTCATCGTCTCTGCCCATGGTCCCTCGGATGCACATGCAAGTCTCCAGCTTACCTCCATGCCACCCTTCACCTGAAGACATCAACCAAGTCCATGTGTACCTGCAAACCTGCACACTCACATACACATGTTAATCCAACAACAAACCCTAACTTAACCATATTGACCACACACATCAAAATCTATGATCCTCCATATCATACTTGGGTCGATTGCTCCAACAAACTCTCCCTTTTTGATGTGTAGCAATATGTTAAGTTAGGTAAACATAATTATCAATAGCAATAGCAATTGAAAATCAAAGCATAACAAACAAGAGGCAACCTCCCCCTTAACCTATGCTTTCTCCCAATTTTCCAATTCTCATTGCCAACACCAAGTTAAGTTCTCCCCAACTTAACTCCACTCACAACACCACGTTAAGTTCTACCATCATAACACCACAACTCCAAGTTAAGTTCTACCAACTTAACACCACAACTCCAAGTTAAGTTCTACCAACTTAACATCATAACACCAAGTTTCCCATGTTAAGTTAACCTAACTTAACACACAAGTTCTCCCCCTTTGACACTATCAAAAAGATTGCCCCAAGCAATCCCACCCCTGGTGTCAAATAGAACTCACCAGATTTCTAAAAAAACCCCTCAGAAATCAGCAATTCACATTCTGCCCAAACCATCAGTCGACTACCCCAAGGGCAGTCGACTGATACTGTCATTTCTGATTTTCCAACCGAAATTCAGAAATGCATAGAAAATTCTACAAAATTTCAAAAAATATAAAATTTTGCAAGCACATTTGTTAGGATATTCTCTACCCTAGAAAAATATAGTTTAATGAAAAATATCAAATGTGCTTGACTTTTAGTACAAACTTGAAATTCCTCAAAATTTGGCATTTTGTATCAACTCTCAAACCTATATAAGTTTCCATTCTTTTGCTCAACCCATCCATTATCGTTTTGCACATAGAATTGTTCCAATCCCCATTTTCTTATAGATTTTTCATTTTGACAAAGACTCCCTCTTTTTATCTCTTAACCCTAGATAATCATGCATGAAAAACCCTCTTATGCCTTTATTTAGAAAAATTTTATCATTCAATATTAACTAATGAATTTTAGCAATATAATCCATATGAAACCATGACATAAAATTTCATATTATATCATGAAAGCATAACCAAGGTTTTTAACTTAAAACACATAGCCTATCATCTAATAGCAATTTATTAGTTTCAACCCATATAAGCAATATCAAGTCAAACCATAAAATTTCGTAACATGAAAACATAGGCAAATAGTTTATACATGACCAAAAAAACATAAAATGTCACAAGGGCTAGAGCCCCGAAGTAGCAAAATAATACAATTCCAAAATGAACAAGTGTTTGAGAGATAAAAATACATCTAATCAATACACTCTCAACACTCAAGCCAACACATCAAGTCAACACTACTACATGTCATCGTCGTTTGGAGGAGGAGGAGGGGCCTGATACGTGAGATGCAGCTGCCGTATCATATCCAGCATCTTATCCTGCTGGCGCTGAAATCCCTGGCAGAACTCCGTGAGGCCATGAACCTCCCCTGGATGGCAGTCTGAGTCTGCTGGAATCCGTGGAACTCCTCCCGGATGCCATGAACCTCCTCCCGAAGGCCGTGAACATCAATCTGAGTTGAGTGAACTCCTCATGTGTAACGCCACCAGCGGGCTCCTCATCTGAGCTGGAGGACTCCGGACGCTGCCTCCAGACAAACTCTCCCTGCCTACACTCAATACCTGCCAAGGAAAATTGGCGTGTGCCAATCTGATCGTAGTCCTTTGACAGGTGACGGACCTGACTGCTAGTAGTACAGATACTCCGGGACTCAAGGAACTCAGTCAGGACATGGCAGAACGGCATGTAAATTTTCCCATTGACACTATGGGAAAAATGACAAATGGATGTAAACACATGCAAAGCAATATCTATGTCAAGCCTCCTCTCCAAGGCATACATCATCACCAAATGTGGCAGTATAATCCTAGCCCGCCCCTTGGTGACAATGGGCAAGAGACACTCTATGACAATATTGTACAAAACATGACTAAATAGACTCATATGCTTGGCGTCAAAGATACGCTCCGTATCATGTCGATGTCTTCTAAAGTAATGCATATGGATCTGATCAATGGTGATATCATGGAGAGAGAGGGGCTCAACAATAGTAGGGAATAAGTGGATGCATTTTGAGATGTTCTATCCCCCAAAAATTCACCTAAAATAATGGATGAAAAGGGAATGCGGACTCCTGCTACCATTGACTCATATAAGCTACTGTCAAAATCAATGCACGTGAGATTTGCATAAAATTCTTTACACAGGTCTAAGTTAATATCATGCTGACAATAGACTAATTGCTCTATCCTGAAATATGTGATCATTTCGGCAATCTGGGGAGATTTTTCTTGAAAGTAAGCCCTATTAAGGTATCGGCAACTCATTAATACAAATTCATTTTCACCAAACCTCTTCCGACACTCTACTGATCGGAATCAAGACTCCCCCGATTCTACTCGACCTTGTCAGGAAGATCCCTCACCTTTTTTATCTCTTAGAGACTAACCTAAATCATGACATACACATGCAAGTATACCAATCCGTCCCACAATAAGATAGACAAGAAGAAAATAAAGAAAATAGGTCATATTAGCTTCAAATCATAGTTTAAATGGGAAAACTTAAACTATCCAAGATCTTACCTCTTTCCTAATCATTGCATGATGACAATGAGTAGAGAATCGGCTTGAAAGAGAAGATTCTACAAACCCTAGTTGTAGATCTGAGATAGGAGAGGGCAAAGCAAGAGTTTCTAAGGCTTGAAAGGGCTTTAGAACGAGAGAGGAGGTCAGGGAGAGGAAGTAGTCGCCGGAGGTGGCTCGCAAAACCCTAGGTTTTGGCCACCCCTGTGTGGTCTAAACCTTAATAAAACCCGCGTACCAGTTGACTGCCCCTGAGGCAGTCGACTGGTGAAACTTACAGAACGTTTCTCAATCTAGACCAGTCGACTGCCCCTAGGACAATCGACTGGTAAAACTTACAGAATGTTCCCAGTCCCAGACCAGTCGACTGGTCCTGTACCAGTCGACTGGTATCCGAATTTCAGGTTTTCAGGCAAACTTCAGAAATGCCTAATTAATTCCATAAATCTCTAAAAAATTTGAAATTTTGTGGAGAGATTTGTGAAGCCTATATTTACTTGAGAAAAATATATTTTCATACAAATCTACTCCGAATCCCAAGATTGGTACTAAATTCAAACTTATCTAAAATATTTCATTGAAACTAATCCAAAAGTCCTAATTTTGACCTCTCCTTCATGTATCTTCCAATGCCTAACAACAATACATTCCTAGCACCGAGTTATATGACTTTTACACATTAAAAATCAATTTTCTCCAATTATGATCCATTTTCATCTTTTTCTTCACAACCTTCCTTTTTAGTGTGTCAATTCCCTAGGATTAAGACTAACCTTAGCCTTCCAATCCCTTTGGCACATTTCATAGTCCATCTAGTCTCCTAGGAGAAAACCTCCTAAGATCATTGACCATGGATCCCATTTCGGCTCCTAGAACTCTCCCTTGAGCTCCTATCTCTAGTTACCTCCCTAGGTAACTTACTTATAATTGCAAGGCCACACCGGTGTTCCTCCGGTGCTTCTTGACCTTCAACTATGACTCTTTAACTCTATACACCTGTTTCTTGGTCAAATCTCTCGCTTTCTTTTGGATTTGCTTTTCTTTGCCATTTTAACCTTTTCTTTACTATAATCATAGGACATCCTTGAGTATCCCTTTTTCTTATCATTTGACTTCCTAGAATGGTATTCTAGTCCTGGCCTACCATTTCTAGAGTGTTGGTCATTTGGTATCATCCTTACTCCCTTGGATCCCCTAATGAGCTTATCTAGGTTCTTTTCTAATTTATCAAGTTTGGCTCTTAAAACTTGATTTTCCTTTTCTAAATTCCTAACCTTAGTATTACTAAGTTTATTTTGACCATTCCTAGATCTACCTATTTTTCTAGGCATGTGTCTCCCTTTCTTAGGGTTAATGTCTTGGTCCTCATGTCTAGAAATCATAGATTTATCATGAAACATAGAATTTTTGGTATTTTGGCATACAATAGTACTTCTATTTCTATCATGATATTTGAAATCAAAAACACGCATGGGCAAGCAATTATTAACATTTCTAGCATTTGTACAAGCATTTTGAGCATAAGTAAAGTTAGGGATTACCTCCCTTACCCTTGTAGCTCCCCCTTGATGTGAGCTCCTCTTCCTTTCTTCCTTTTCTCATCTTCTTAGGTGCTCCATCTTCTTGAGCTCTCCTTTTCTTGGACATTGAGTGTGATAATGTCCTAGCTCCCCACAAGTATAGCACCTAATGTGCTTTTTGTTAGGGCAATCGGCCCTAAGATGAACTGGAGGATCATGGGGTTTTGATGTGTATGGTCAATATGGTTAAGTTAGGGTTTGTTGTTGGACTAACATGTGTATGTGAGTGTGCAGGTTTGCAGGTACACATGGACTTGGTTGATGTCTTCAGGTGAAGGATGGCATGGAGGCAAGCTGGAGGCTTGTGTGTGCATCCGAGGGACTGTGGATAGCAAGGACGATGAGCCGAGGGATGCGGACTTCGAGGCGTATGTGAAGGATGGCATGGAGGCAAGCTGGAGGCTTGCGTGCGCATCCGAGGGACGAGGGTCGAAGATGAAGAGGGCATGAAGGCAACAGTCGAGGCTGCTGGTGAAGAGTCGACCAGGTTGTGAGGGTCCTAGTGTGAGTCGTTGTACTCGGGAACTAAGCCGGGAGGGTTCGAGTGCGGAGTGAAATGTACTCAGGGAGTGTAACCCTAGGCTTAGGTTCGGACCAATCGACTACTCTGGAACAGCTGCTGGATTTGAACATTGTACTGTAACGGTCGAATCTGAGTGGGACCAGTCGACTGCCCCAGGGGCAGTCGACTGGTAGCGGATGTTTCAGACTCGAGCTCTATTTAAAGGAGTTCGTTTCATGCTTTCTTTCCTTGGCGAAACTTGCTTGGTCAAAGCTAGTTAGTAGCCTATTGTACTCAGGTAGTGTCCAGATCTTGTGGAGAGGTTTCTCCACCCACAAGGAGCTACGAGTTCTAGCCGGAGGTGCTCCGGGGAATCATCCACTGACGGATTAGGGATCACCCACCTTACGGGTAGCCGTGGAGTAGGAGTTTATCTCCGAACCACGTAAATCGTGAGTTTCTTCCTTGTTTTAGTTTAGTTTAGTTTTATTGTAGTATATTCCGCTTGCGCAACTAACCGTGTAGGAAGAAAGAGTTCAAAAATCGCTATTCACCCCCGCTCTAGCAACCTAACGATCTAACACTTCTTTTCTTTTCTTTCCCTACAACCCACATTAGTTTTTAAATTAATGGACTTAGGTTTAGAGAGTACCTCCTTTTTACCTAGTGGACACTTGTCCTTGTAGTGTCCCCTTTTGTTGCATCCAAAGAAAAGAATGTGTTCTTTTGATTTGGCTTTGGTGGAGGTTGGAGCTTTTTCTTGCTCTTGTGTGGATGAGGGTCTCTCCTCCCTCTCAATCCTTGAAATAGATACTTCTTCTTCTCTTGAGGTAGTTGATGATTTTTCACTTAATTGTGCCACCTCACTTGATGAGGTTGACACTTCTTCTCCCTCTTGGTCTTCTTGGACCATTGAGCTCCTTTCTATTTGCTCTTCCACTATTTGAGTTTGTGTAGGGTTCTCATGACACTTTTTTAAATTGTTCTACAACTCATTTGTATTTTTATATGCCCCTACACCACTCAAAATATTGTTAGGCAAAATATTGATTAATATACCAATTACCTTTTCATTTGCCCTAGATTGCTCTTGTTGCTCCTTAGTCCAATATCTAGGGAGAAGCTTCTTCCCGTGCTTGTCCTTAGGAATTTCGAATAGTTCCTCTATTGTCATCACACACTCCCAATCCATTCCAAGCCACATCATCATCCTTGCTCTCCAATAGATAAAATCTTCATGGTCATATGTGGGTGGTGTGTTGATATCATCCCCTAGCTTATCTTCCATCATTTTTCCTCTAGCTTTCTTTCTCCTTTGACGGTTAGTCCAACAAGAGTGGTCCTAGCTCTGATACCACTTGTAAGATCGTTGACGTATGCTAGATGGGGGTGAATAGCAACTTTTGAACTCTTCCACCTACGTTGTTAGTGCGCAAGCGGAATATACTAAATAAAAACAAAACTAACAACAAGAAGACACTCACGATTTACGTGGTTTGGAGATAAACTCCTACTCCACGGCTGCCTGTAAGGTGGGTGATCCCTAATCCGTCGGTGGATGATTCCCCGGAGTACCTCCGGCTAGATCGCGTAACTCCTTATGGGTGGAGAAACCTCTCGACAACCCTTGGACACTATCTGATCACAACAGGCTACTAACAAACTTTGACCAAGCAAGTTTTGCTAAGAAACTATAGCATGAAACGAGCTCCTTTAAATAGAGCTCGAGTCTAAACTGGCCGCTACCAGTCGACTACCCCTGGGGCAGTCGACTGGTCTCACTCAGATTCGACCGTTACAGGCAACGTTCGAATCTGCCAGCCCTTACCAGTCGACTGCTCCCAGAGCAATTGACTAGTCCTTTACTAAGCCTAGGGTTACACTTCCCGAGTACATTTCTCTCCGCACTCGAACCCTCCCAGCTTAGTCCCCGAGTACAATCACTCGTCACTCGGACCCTCACGACCTGGTCGACTCTTCAATCTGCAGTCTGGATCTATTGCCTTCATGTCCTCTTCGTCTTCGGCTCCCATCCCTCGGATGCGCACACTGTTGGGACCTGGTGCATGTTGACATGGATGCGGATTCGTAATTTTAAAATTAATTACGTGCAGCGGAAGGTTTAGCATAAATAATTTCTCTAAATCATTTAACCACACATCTAAGCATGCAATTTTATCTTGTATAGACATGATCATATATTTGAAATTTTGCAGAAACATAAACTAATTTACGTATTACCTCGCATAACTCGAAGGAAGGGACAAGATCCAACCGTAAGCGTCCCTTGGAAGCTCCGCCTCTATTCGTGTCCACGCCGAGTATCATTGGGATGACTTCGCAAAGCCACAAGTTTCGTGTTCTCGAGAACTACTAGATTCTCCGAGAACGCGACAAGAAAAACCAAGAGAGAAGTCGGAAGACTAACCACAAAAGGATGGCCGACTGGTGCTCCTTCTTGGGGCTGGTTGGCGCACGGCAAGAAGAGGAGAAGAGAAGGAGAGAAAGAGAGGGAGAGAGCCTATGCCTTCATCTCTATGATTATTACTCAAGCCTTGCCTTGGGTCCTTTATATAGTGGCCTTTCAACCATCAAGCCTCTCAAATATGGAATAACTTATTCCATCATGCCAAGTTTGATTTTATATCATGGTTAAAATCATATTTTAATTCATGATAAAAAAACAATCAAGTCTTTTCTCTCCTATGGAATAAATTTCCTTATCATGGTAAATCAATCCATGATTGATTTTATAAAATAAACCAATCCATGGTTCATTTTAATTTCCATGAAAAATAAACCAAACCTTTGGTTTACTATATAAAAATTTATATCATCCATAATTTTATAAAACAAACCACACCTGGTTTATTTTTTAAATTGAACCAAAACTTGATTCTCTCCCTTTGTTGTGGCCGGCCAAGCAAAGAGGATGGAGGCCCTCTTTGGCCGGCCCATCAAAGCCAAGCCCCAATGAATTACACTTATTTAATTCATCTATTAAGTCTTCAAAAGACTTAGCCATTTTACGCATCCGATGCGTCTCTGAAAAATTCAGATTCAACTTATCATTTGGCTCAACCAAACATAAGCTCTCTTGATTGGAAAATCTAATTTTCAACTCTTTTTAAATCCCTCGAATTACTCATAGTGCGTGTGACTAAATAGGCTTTCGATTTATGTTGGTCGTCTATAATTAATCAATTATAGAACGATTATGAGTGGCACCTAGTAGTACATCATGATCCCAATTAATCGAAAGATCAACGGTTGACCTCAGAAACAATTCTGAAACCCTTCAGCAGCTATTATGAATCGTGCCCCATTCCCTTCACCATCTTATACCCACTTGGTTCAGGACATGGTCTATGTGTGTCAGTCCCCACTAGGCTGACTACGTCACACCTAGCCCAAGTAACGTTTTCTCGTGCTACGGATTCTAATTACTCTCATGTATTTAAGAGATTCATACTTTAAACATGTCATGCTCTGGCCAGAGGCTTCGAGTAACAATCCGACGATAGGCCTCGGGTATACATCTCCTCGCAAGGAGTGGTGAATCCTTTGTAGGCTGTTCAAACATCTTCGGGCACTTCGGCTTATACCCAATCATCCTGGGTCCACACCTCCTTGGAGATGTTTGCTTAATATGTCAAAGTATAAGTCTCCATGACCAAGATGACTTGAACACCGCAAGTCAAAGGAACATCGCACTTAAGCTGCAGTAAGAACTTCACTGACATATCTATATGTAGACTACCATATGAAGTTTTACAGCCAGTCACTCTAATGAACTAGTTCCCTTAACTAGCATTCATGTTTATCTTCGGACATCTCAATGTCACCAGCCAGTGAGAATCAGCTGATTAGAGAATAACTCATGCTAGTCTCAACAGAATTGATAGTGTCCGTATTTATCAATTCATTGACTAGGGACAATTTCAATACTTCACAATTGCACATGTAGAGATAATCACTAGTTGTGAATTCATCACAAATTCTCTCATGCTGTGAATTGTATTGCGAACATTCAGTAAATGAGTTTAAGATCTCAATCAAATACACAAACATGTATACTCAAATAGTGAATATTCATTTATTAAAATAAATGATTACAATCATAAGGCGATTGCCTTAGGACACTTCTCTCATATCACTAACACACACAAGCCTCCAGCTTGCCTCTATGTTATCCTTCATGCATGCCTCGATGTCCGCATCCGTCGGCTCATTGTCTCTGCCCATGGTCCTGTTGGTTATCCCTTGGCGGTTTCCAAGACAACCACGTGGTCGTATCTGAGAAACCTCTCTATGTCCACGGATTAAAATTTTATCCGAATAGAGTACCGTCCCTATAACGACCGATTCATCGTCATGTTAGTTAGTCCAAGTCACAACTTAGCCACAAAGGCTTTGTAACTTTCCGGATTAACTAACCGCGGAAAAGACGACGATTTAGATCGCTAATTTTTGTGTTTATCTTCGAGGTCCAGTTAATTATTATTATCTAAGATATCAAATCAAAATAATAATTAAACACACATGAAATGACAAGGCAAAGCATAATGGCACAATAAAGCATAGCATAATGAAAACTGAGCCTAGGAGAAATATACCTCATCATTTACCTCGCAGTCTTCTATCTTATGACCCTGCCCTCTTGGACGTCATGTGGGCAACGGTTTCCCAAGTCGTGGAGTCACCAAGGCACACGAATCAATCCTTCCTTTTTCTCCTTCCCTTGCGCCAAGAGACAAAACCCTAGGCCTAGGGTTTTGCTTCTCCACCCGGCGACTGATGGACCCAAAAGTTGTCACAAAAGTGGGTCTCAAATTTAGATATTTATAAATGTGCTGGAAACCCTTTTTGCAATCAAAGAAGAAAGGCGTAGTAAAGGGGCCACAGGTCGTATTTTTCCAAGGGCTAGTTCAAGTTGTGTGATTCGTGCTCGAGTTATTGTGTCGTCAATGTTTTTGGGTTTCAAGTAAAAACTTGGGTTTGATTTGCAATGAGGAAATGGGAACACAATTAAAAGAAAGAAAACTTAACTAGACACGTTTAAGCTAAGAATGGTTAATGATGAGCTAAACAATTAAACAACTAAATCAAAACAATGGAGCTTGACTGAATTTGGAAACAGAACTGAATTCAATTTGCAAGAGTATATTATAAAATGAACTGCACTTAGGGTGCTGCTACTCAAAACCGAAACCTAACTTGATACAATGGGAGCTATTAAACTTGATACACAAGGGATAAAAGTTCTATGTGACAAAATGACTCAAAATGTAAGAAATGGACTGATCGTTAGTTTAGACAAACAAGCTGTTGATGAAGAGATTTGCAGGACCTACTTGAGGAATTCACAACCTTAAACTGATCAACAAACAAACAAGTAATTGCAGAAATTAAATGGAGGAAAGAAAAAAAAAAGATTCTTGAAACAGAAATTCAGCAACAACAGTGTGATGCAACAACAAAAGAAAAACAACTGATATGAGTCTATTGGGTATGAATCAAACAAGCTAGGTACAGAATGCAGTAACAAGTAGAAGCATGATTAGATTCCGGTGATACAAAGAATTCAGAAACAATGCATGGGTGCAGGAATGGAACACAAATGGCAGAAATGGATTTGTATGCAGGGAATTCAGCTAGCAAACTAAGGCAAGTACAAACAATGCAAACTCATCTTGGAAGTGTAAGCTATCAATTAACTAAAATGCAGGTCTGAAAGAAGAAATGCAGTAAAAAGATTCAAATCAATGCAGAAATATCCAGTCAGAAACAGATTTCAGAATTGCAGAAATTCTAATTTGATATCTAAGCAAATGAGACAATCTTCCAAGTGAATTCAAAAAGAACAACTAAGCTCACTTGATACAAGGATTGGGACATCCAATTTGGAACTGATTCAAGGGAGAAAACTTGATACGCAACTTGCAAAAAAATGAGACTGAAACTTACAAGACTGATTCGCAAAAACAGAAGCAGGAATTCAGATTCGAGACTAAGATCAGAA
Source organism: Boesenbergia rotunda (assembly GCA_024364735.1). Taxonomy (NCBI): domain Eukaryota; kingdom Viridiplantae; phylum Streptophyta; class Magnoliopsida; order Zingiberales; family Zingiberaceae; genus Boesenbergia; species Boesenbergia rotunda. The sequence continues at coordinate 268,672 of JAGFNQ010001874.1, read as the reverse complement.
ATGAATCTATGCGGAATAAACTAACCTAATTTCAATCATTCATTACTCAAACAACTTGACTAACTAGCATTCAAATTTGGGAAGCTCCCAGCTACAAGAAACAATCCAATTAAGCTGATGCAGAATTCCGAAACTACAGCAGACAATCAAGAAAAGGAACTGATACATAAACTGATACGCAGCAATTAAACTTTGAAACGAACTGCAATTAAAAGAAATTTGTTCACTAAACAAACTTCCTAATGATCTACTTGCAGAATAAAGCGAAATTAAAGCTGAAACAACTCAAGATAAAGAACTGAAGCAACTGATTCGAAAACAAATACAGAAATGAATGCAGAATTGAAATTACAGCTAAATGAAAAGAAATTTCATCCAAAACTAATCTCGATCCTTCCCATATTACAAGACCTCCTTGTTCGTCACGCAAGGGCAAGCCAAGAACCCCTTCAGCTCGCAAATCGATAGAAAATTGCTCCAACTTCAGATCTGATCGCAGAATCGCGCACAGCTGCAAATCAGTGATTAAATCTCCATTGAAACCTCTTCCAAGGATTCAGATCCTGCTCCAAGGTTGTGATCGAGTTGGCCACGCCTCTGATGAAGAAAATTTGAAGGAAAACGATGAAGGAATGAAGAAGAACGAGCTGAAGACAGTGAGGTCGCGACCGATCTGAGAACAGGGCTGAAGCAGTTTAAATGGTTAAACAGTGGACGGCTGAGATTGAATCCGCTTCATCCAACGGTTGATCTTCGTCCGATTTAATTCAAATTTTCCAGATCTTGATCAGAGGTCAAAATCATCATCGTGGTAGCTCGGATCTTCCAGATCTGTAGCGGATGGTTCAGATCACCTTGATCTTTGAACGGACGGTTTATATCTCTCTGATCGTGATCCAATGGCTGGATGATCTCCGATTGAGCTGAAACTCTCAGATCTTGATCTGATCACTTGATTAGACTTAACCCCAGCTCGGATTGATTAAAAGTTCTCAGATGGTCTAGATCTAACCGTTCTTGCATCAGACGGTCCAAATGAATCGGAGCTTGATTACTTGATCCAGTCCACTTTTGACTCAACCTTGACCCAACATGACCTAGGTCCATAATCCTTCCAAGCCTACAAAAGTAGATCAAAAATTTAGTGACAAAACAACCCAAATATAACAAGATTTACAATTAGGTCCAAAAAGGGTATAAATCCTAAAACCTAGGGTGAATCCACAATTACACAAGTAAAATATGGGTCAAACACAGATTTAAGCATATAATATGATCAACAAAATGACACTTATCAACTCCTCCACACATAAGCTTGAGCGTCTCGTGAAAAGTACTAACTATGTATCCCCTAGTTTATTTCCAAACATAAGTAGAAGCAATTGAAAAGAAATTACCTAGGGTTGTCAACTCTCAAAAATCTAAGCTCTATAGACTAATATCTTGTCCTTAAATCAACAACTTAACAATTTCAACCTTCATGATTCATTGAGATGAATTTCACTCTCTAAACCTCTCAAGGGAAACTTTTGGTGGCTCTCCTCCTAAGTGCTATGTACATGATGAAAATAGAGCTCACTCTTACACACATGCTTCTTGCACTACCATAGGCTTGCTTATTATCTACTCTCTACCATTATTCAAGATTAGAATCAACATCTATAAAAGTTTATTCGAAAGTGAAATGACATATGAAATGGTAGAAATGAAATAGAAACAAAGCAAATAGCGAATTTGGATGAAATGGAAGACTTGGATGTTCAAGGATATTCTTGATGCCTTTTGCCCTCCTTTCAGTCCACATAATGAAATCCAAAGTGTGATAGGGTGAGTCTTTGCAATGCCCATCAAAAATTGTATGAGAAAACTTCATTAATTCCTTTGTGCCAACTCTCCATCTTGTGTGCCACTTTTGCTCTTCTCTTTTCTTTTCTGAATTTTTTTTCTTTCTTTCTTTCCTCTACTGACATCAGAATGTAATAGAGCAGATCTTCAATTTTGGATGAGAGTAACTTCACTAATCTTGGTGTCGAAACTCAATTGGATACCAACTTGCATCTTTTTGTTTTTCTCAAACTGTTTTTTTTTATCCAACTGTTTTTTTTTCAGCTGCTAGCTCACTAATTTTTCTGCAGCTTCTCCTTGTTTTATTCATGGTGTGATCAGCTTCCAAACTTCTCCCAAATTTAGAGCACTCAAGTGAAACCAAACTCAAAATTCTGTTTTTTTCCTCTGTTTTCCAAACTGTTTTTCTGTTTTTTTTGTTTTTTTTCGTGTGCCATTTCTTCTAATTGAGATTTCTTTAGATCCAATTCACCTCCAATTCACAACTGAATCCCCATTTATCTTGATACCAAGTTCCACTCAATTGGGTATCTTTTGGCTTCAACTCAAAAATGAAATGCACTTTTTTTTTTTCAAATGTTTCCATCACACTAGCCACTCCCCCACACTTAATCTTTTGTCCGTCTCGGGCAAAATAACATCAAAGAACATCCCCAAACAAACAAATCCCTGTAAAGGTATGGTTAAGAGTAGAAGATAAGGAAAAAAAAATAGAAAGAACATGATTAGAATCAAGAATTGATATAGAAAGGTAAACAAATTTATTAGCCTCTATAGATGTGATCCAATCATTGAAATATGACTTTGAAAGAACCTAAGCAAGTTCTAGAGTACAATCACATGTATGTGTCACACAAAAATAAGGCTAAACCTCACTAGGTAAAAATAATTCATCTCAAGTCCTCAATCAAGAATCCATGGCCAAGTAGTACTCAAGCATCCAAGATTTCATCCATGAGCTCAAACCCTAAGTTTTAACAACCAAATTTAATTTGTTTTCAAATGACTCTAAAATGCTATGAAGATAACCTAAAGGGATACATTTATTCCTACTCATGAAGAAAAAGTGCCAAAAGACCTAAAATGGTATTTACAATGTCTATTATTTATTCTTCTAACCTACTCATGCATTTATTAGCAAGAATTCATTTCAAAAGAAAATTCTACTTCTAGCAAGCATAAAGAGGAAAACGGCTATGAAAGAAAATGCAAGAAAAAGTAAACTCCCTTTTATTTCTGGCGGTTGGAGTCTATCAAGGAATAATCTCCATCTTGGTAGGGGAGGAGTAGGAGTAGCTGAAACAATTTCCTTCATTTGCTCAATTTTATTTTGCATCACTCCCCCACACTTATTCTTCGCAGTAAACTGTCCAGGTGGCCGAAGGTGATTTAAGTGCAATAGCCACTTCAGAGGTGGAGTGCTATAAGTTAAAGCAAGATCATCTCCTCCCTCTTTATTCTTTTTGGAAAATCTTCCAGGAGGTCGGAGACTGTTTAGGTGGAGTACCCATTCCAGTAGTCTTCTGGACCCTGCAAAACCATGTAAGACCTCCCTCAAGCGTGCAGGGTAAGAAAGAAGTGCAATATCATCAATCTTTACATAAAATGTATCTAAAAATGCATCGCATCCAATAAAATCAATTTTGGGTATCTCAGTAAATTTTTCACAAGCATATTCTAAATGAGATATATTAAGAAAAGTGTCACAGTCAATAAAGTCAATCTCAGGTACCTCTAACAGTTTTTCACATTCAATTTCAGCATAAGAAATAACAAGAGATTCTTCACAATAAACAACTTCAATTTCAGGTTCTTCTAAAAATTTTTCACAATCAAAATCTATCAAAGGTGTATCAAGAAATGTTCCACAGCCCATCAAATCAATCTCAGGTACCTCCAAAAGTTTTTCACATTCAATTTTAGCATACGAAATAACAAGAGATTCTTCACAATAAACAACTTCAATTTCAGGCTCTTCTAAAAATTTTCCACTATCAGTATCATATGTATCAAGAATATCATCATAACAAACAACATCAATTATAGGTTCCTCTAAAAATTGTTTGCAACCCATATCTACAAGAGATGTATCAAGTAATGCATTATGACCAATGAAATCAATTTTTGGTACCTCTATTGGGTTTGCACAAGTAAATTCTACACAAGGTATATCAATAAATTCATCATAACCAATAAAGTCAGCACTAGGTACCTCACTGCATTTTTCTGAACAAAGAGGAGAAATACTTACCTGAGCGTGCTGGAGAATACCTGGAGGTTCTACAAGAGTAGATGTATCCATGGCCTCCTCCTGGTCATGTTCAAGCTCCACTTCAGCCTCAAGCTCTGGTGGACATTCAACTGGTGATCCTTGGGTGCTTGCTTCCACCATGCAAGTCCCTACACTTTCTGGTTCATTCTCTGAATCTTGTGGTGTTCCAGTAAATTGTGGTGGTCCCTGGGGCTTAGTGCAATCCCCTACACCTATGGAATCATCTCCTATGCATGCTTCTCTAGTAATTTCTACAACAACAACATCAGAAAAATTAGGACCACTAATAACACTATCATCACAAAATAAAAGACTAGAATGGTCCTGTGGAGCTTCAGTTTCTTCTTCTTGAGCTAAAAAATTTGGCAATGGATTTTGAGTAGGAATCTCCGGAGGAATGCATGCTGTAAGTGCCCAGACTTTAATGTATTCTTCTTCTTCTTCTTCTAAAATTGCAAGATCCATTAAAGAAAGATTTGGCCCTGCACTAGGGTCACCTTGAACTGATATAAAACCAACTCCGGGGCTCTCAGAATTAAAAACAGCTTGAGAAGCTAATTGTCCTAATCTATCGCTTCTTCCGATGTTTTGAAGCCTTTGTTGCTCTTGTTGTTGATATAGTAGAACTTGTTGAACCATCTCCTCCATTCTTTGTTGTTGAGCCTCATTCTCATTAAGATTCTCAAAACCTCCTTGATTACATTGCTGAAAATTTGGTCCACAATTTAATGGGGATGGCTGGAAATTGTAACCCTGGAAATCTTGTATTTGAGGCTGAAATTGTTGTGTTGAAAACTCAAATTGGGTGGGCTGAAAATTCTGATTGCAAGGGTGAAATTGCTGCGGTAATTGACATGGTTGCTGGAAATTCGAATTATCTGAAAACCCTTGCTGAATTCCTTGAAAAAGTGATTGATCTTGTTGATAAGGTGGCTGAAAGTTAGGCTGAAATTGCTGAATTTGGGTCTGAAAACTTTGCAATAGTGGCTGCCCATTCTGAAAATTCTGGAAAATTGGTTGAATTGGCTGAAAATCTGGCTGAAATTGTTAGAATTGCTGTGGTTGCTCGAATTGTTGAAATGGTGGCTGAAACTGAAAGTTTGGTTGCTGAAAATTAGGATAGGGCTGCTGGAAATCTTGGAGAGGCTGAAACTGTGGCTGAGGTGGCTGAAATGTAGGCTGAATCTGCTTCTGGTAAGTAGATGACTGAGCTTCCCGTTTTTGTTGGTAGTCCAACTCCTTTAACACATTCCTTAACTCCCTCAGTGCATCCTCGAGCTCTGTTGACCCCATTTTGATCTTGCAACCCTGTCACAAAACAAACAAGAAAAATGGCAGCAACCGTATACAAAAGATAAAGCAAAAGAAAATAGAATCAAATGATATGTCCATAAGCATACAAGCAAAAATCAAACAACTCAACTAGTATGTTTCCCCGGCAACGGCGCCAAAAATTTGATGGACCCAAAAGTTGTCACGAAAGTGGGTCTCAAATTTAGATATTTATAAATGTGCTGGAAACCCTTTTTGCAATCAAAGAAGAAAGGCGTAGTAAAGGGGCCACAGGTCGTATTTTTCCAAGGGCTAGTTCAAGTTGTGTGATTCGTGCTCGAGTTATTGTGTCGTCAATGTTTTTGGGTTTCAAGTAAAAACTTGGGTTTGATTTGCAATGAGGAAATGGGAACACAATTAAAAGAAAGAAAACTTAACTAGACACGTTTAAGCTAAGAATGGTTAATGATGAGCTAAACAATTAAACAACTAAATCAAAACAATGGAGCTTGACTGAATTTGGAAACAGAACTGAATTCAATTTGCAAGAGTATATTATAAAATGAACTGCACTTAGGGTGCTGCTACTCAAAACCGAAACCTAACTTGATACAATGGGAGCTATTAAACTTGATACACAAGGGATAAAAGTTCTATGTGACAAAATGACTCAAAATGTAAGAAATGGACTGATCGTTAGTTTAGACAAACAAGCTGTTGATGAAGAGATTTGCAGGACCTACTTGAGGAATTCACAACCTTAAACTGATCAACAAACAAACAAGTAATTGCAGAAATTAAATGGAGGAAAGAAAAAAAAAAGATTCTTGAAACAGAAATTCAACAACAACATTGTGATGCAACAACAAAAGAAAAACAACTGATATGAGTCTATTGGGTATGAATCAAACAAGCTAGGTACAGAATGCAGTAACAAGTAGAAGCATGATTAGATTCCGGTGATACAAAGAATTCAGAAACAATGCATGGGTGCAGGAATGGAACACAAATGGCAGAAATGGATTTGTATGCAGGGAATTCAGCTAGCAAACTAAGGCAAGTACAAACAATGCAAACTCATCTTGGAAGTGTAAGCTATCAATTAACTAAAATGCAGGTCTGAAAGAAGAAATGCAGTAAAAAGATTCAAATCAATGCAGAAATATCCAGTCAGAAACAGATTTCAGAATTGCAGAAATTCTAATTTGATATCTAAGCAAATGAGACAATCTTCCAAGTGAATTCAAAAAGAACAACTAAGCTCACTTGATACAAGGATTGGGACATCCAATTTGGAACTGATTCAAGGGAGAAAACTTGATACGCAACTTGCAAAAAAATGAGACTGAAACTTACAAGACTGATTCGCAAAAACAGAAGCAGGAATTCAGATTCGAGACTAAGATCAGAAATGAATCTATGCGGAATAAACTAACCTAATTTCAATCATTCATTACTCAAACAACTTGACTAACTAGCATTCAAATTTGGGAAGCTCCCAGCTACAAGAAACAATCCAATTAAGCTGATGCAGAATTCCGAAACTACAGCAGACAATCAAGAAAAGGAACTGATACATAAACTGATACGCAGCAATTAAACTTTGAAACGAACTGCAATTAAAAGAAATTTGTTCACTAAACAAACTTCCTAATGATCTACTTGCAGAATAAAGCGAAATTAAAGCTGAAACAACTCAAGATAAAGAACTGAAGCAACTGATTCGAAAACAAATACAGAAATGAATGCAGAATTGAAATTACAGCTAAATGAAAAGAAATTTCATCCAAAACTAATCTCGATCCTTCCCATATTACAAGACCTCCTTGTTCGTCACGCAAGGGCAAGCCAAGAACCCCTTCAGCTCGCAAATCGATAGAAAATTGCTCCAACTTCAGATCTGATCGCAGAATCGCGCACAGCTGCAAATCAGTGATTAAATCTCCATTGAAACCTCTTCCAAGGATTCAGATCTTGCTCCAAGGTTGTGATCGAGTTGGCCACGCCTCTGATGAAGAAAATTTGAAGGAAAACGATGAAGGAATGAAGAAGAACGAGCTGAAGACAGCGAGGTCGCGACCGATCTGAGAACAGGGCTGAAGCAGTTTAAATGGTTAAACAGTGGACGGCTGAGATTGAATCCGCTTCATCCAACGGTTGATCTTCGTCCGATTTAATTCAAATTTTCCAGATCTTGATCAGAGGTCAAAATCATCATCGTGGTAGCTCGAATCTTCCAGATCTGTAGCGGATGGTTCAGATCACCTTGATCTTTGAACGGACGGTTTATATCTCTCTGATCGTGATCCAACGGCTGGATGATCTCCGATTGAGCTGAAACTCTCAGATCTTGATCTGATCACTTGATTAGACTTAACCCCAGCTCGGATTGATCAAAAGTTCTCAGATGGTCTAGATCTAACCGTTCTTGCATCAGACGGTCCAAATGAATCGGAGCTTGATTACTTGATCCAGTCCACTTTTGACTCAACCTTGACCCAACATGACCTAGGTCCATAATCCTTCCAAGCCTACAAAAGTAGATCAAAAATTTAGTGACAAAACAACCCAAATATAACAAGATTTACAATTAGGTCCAAAAAGGGTATAAATCCTAAAACCTAGGGTGAATCCACAATTACACAAGTAAAATATGGGTCAAACACAGATTTAAGCATATAATATGATCAACAAAATGACACTTATCAACTCCTCCACACATAAGCTTGAGCGTCTCGTGAAAAGTACTAACTATGTATCCCTAGTTTATTTCCAAACATAAGTAGAAGCAATTGAAAAGAAATTACCTAGGGTTGTCAACTCTCAAAAATCTAAGCTCTATAGACTATATCTTGTCCTTAAATCAACAACTTAACAATTTCAACCTTCATGATTCATTGAGATGAATTTCACTCTCTAAACCTCTCAAGGGAAACTTTTGGTGGCTCTCCTCCTAATTGCTAGTACATGATGAAAATAGAGCTCACTCTTCACACATGCTTCTTGCACTACCATAGGCTTGCTTATTATCTACTCTCTACCATTATTCATGATTAGAATCAACATCTATAAAAGTTTATTCGAAAGTGAAATGACATATGAAATGGTAAAATGAAATAGAAAAAGCAAATAGCGAATTTGGATGAAATGGAAGACTGGATGTTAAGGATATTCTTGATGCCTTTTGCCCTCCTTTCAGTCCACATAATGAAATCCAAAGTGTGATAGGGTGAGTCTTTGCAATGCCCATCAAAAATTGTATGAGAAGACTTCATTAATTCCTTTGTGCCAACTCTCCATCTTGTGTGCCACTTTTGCTCTTCTCTTTTCTTTTCTGAATTTTTTTTTCTTTCTTTCTTTCCTCTACTGACATCAGAATGTAATAGAGCAGATCTTCAATTTTGGATGAGAGTAACTTCACTAATCTTGGTGTCGAAACTCAATTGGATACCAACTTGCTTCTTTTTGTTTTTCTCAAACTGTTTTTTTTTATCCAACTATTTTTTTTTCAGCTGCTAGCTCACTAATTTTTCTACAGCTTCTCCTTGTTTTATTCATGGTGTGATCAGCTTCCAAACTTCTCCCAAATTTAGAGCACTCAAGTGAAACCAAACTCAAAATTCTATTTTTTTTCCCTCTGTTTTCCAAACTGTTTTTCTGTTTTTTTTAATCTGCTAATGAACTCCTTCGGATCAGCATTCCTATCAGGGAGTTTGTGACATCAGATAACAATCAGAGACAGAATTTTGCTGCTCCACAAGTAGCCTTTGCTAATTCTTGCAACTCTCTTTTGATACCCATCACTTCAAGTTGGCACAAGTTCTTCCACTTATAATTTTTTTTTCAAATTCTAACTCCCAAGCAATTCATTTCAGATTTCCGAACCTTCAAGCTCTTCATCCTTGAAATTTTCTGGTTCTAATTCAGCAATTAGCATCACTAGTAATGGAGCAATTACTTACTTCTTTGTGTTTGTTTTTTTTTTCATTTCTTTCCACTTGGCTCAGTTTTTTTTTCTTTCTTCTTCACTGAATTCAACTTGGCACACAATTTCTGCATTGGTTTCACATGCAATTCATCCTCATTCTTAATGGCTGAAACATGCTCCAAGGCAAGTTTGATACAACACTCTTCATTTGTGTGCCATTTCTTCTCTTTATTGCAGAATTTTTTTTTTCATTGTATGCCATTTGTTTTCCTTGGATCTTCAAATAATGAGCAAGAATCTAGATGCCTCAATTGTTGTCTTCCTTCACTACTTCTTCTTGCTTGATCTTGATACCAAACTCAACTCAATTTGGCACCTTTGCCTTCAACTCAAAATAAAATGAATCTTTTTGATACAAAATATTTTCATCACACTAGCCACTCCCCCACACTTAATTCTTTGTCCGTCTCGGGCAAAATAACATCAAAGAATATCTCCAAACAAACAAGTCCCTAGAAAGCATGGTAAGGAGTAGGAAATAAGGAAAGAAAATAGAATGAACATGATTGCCAAAAAATTGACATGGAAAGGTAAACAAATTTATTAGCCTCTATAGATGTGATCTAATCATTGAAATATGATTTCAAAAGAACCTAAGCAAGTTCTAGAGTACAATCACATGTATGTGTCACAAAAAATAGGGCTAAGCCTCACTAGGTACAAATAATTCATCTCAAGTCCTCAATCAAGAATCCATAGCCAAGTAGTACTCAAGCATCCAAGATTTCATCCATGAGCTCAAATCTAAAGTTTTAACAACCAAATTTAATTTGTTTTCAAAAGATTCTAAAATGCTATGAAGATAACCTAGAGGGAAACATTTATTCCTATTCATTAAGGAAAAATGCCAAAAGAAACAAAATGGTATTTACAATGTCGATTATTTATTCTTCTACTCTACTCATGCATTTATTAGCAAGAATTCATTTCAAAAGAAAATTCTACTTCTAGCAAGCATAAAGATGAAAAAGGCAATGAAAGAAAATGCAAGACAAAGTAAACTCCCTTTTATTTCTGGCGGTCAGAGTCTATCAAGAAATAATCTCCATCTTGGTAGTGGAGGAGTAGGAGTAGCTGAAACAATTTCCTTCATTTGCTCAATTTTATTTTGCATGACTCCCCCACACTTAAACTTTGCAGTAAACTGTCCAGGTGGTCGAAGGTGATTTAAGTGCAATAGCCACTTCAGAGGTGGAGTGCTATAAGTTAAAGCAAGATCATCTCCTCCCTCTTTATTCTTTTTGGAAAATCTTCCAGGAGGTCGGAGACTGTTTAGGTGGAGTACCCATTTCAGTAGTCTTCTGGACCCTGCAAAACCATGTAAGACCTCCCTCAAGCGTGCAGGGTAAGAAAAAAGTGCAATATCATCAATCTCTACATAAAATGTATCTAAAAATGCATCGCATCCAATAAAGTCAATTTTTGGTACCTCTATAAATTTTTCACAAGCATATTCTACATGAGGTATATCAAGAAAAGTTTCACAGTCAATAAAATCAATCTCTGGTACCTCCATAAGTTTTTCACATTCAATTTCGACATAAGAAATAACAAGAGATTCTTCACAATAAACAACTTCAATTTTAGGTTCTTCTAAAAATTTTTCACAATCAAAATCCATCAAAGGTATATCAAGAATTGTTCCACGGCCAATAAGATCAATCTCAGGTACCTCCATAAGTATTTCACACTCAATTTCAGCATAAGAAATAGCAAGAGATTCATCACGATAAACAACTTCAATTTCAGGCTCTTCTAAAAATTTTTCACTATAAGTATAATATGTATCAAGAATATCATCATAACAAACAACATCAATTATAGGTTCCTCTAAAATTTGTTCGCAACCCATATCTACAAGAGATGTATCAAGTAATGCATTACAACCAATGAAATCAATGTTTGGTACCTCTATTGAACTTGCACAAGCAATTTCTACACAAGGTATATCAATAAATTCATCATAACCAATAAACTCATCACTAGGTACCTCGCTGAATTTTTCTGAACAAAGAGGAGAAATACTTACCTGAGCGTGCTGGAGAATACCTGGAGGTTCTACAAGAGTAGATGTATCCATGGCCTCCTCCTGATCAAGTACATGCTCCTCTTCAGCCTCAAGCTCTGGTGGACACTCAACTAGAATAGGTGATCCTTGGGTCCTTGCTTCCACCATGCAAGTCCCTACACTTTCTGGCCTAACCTCTGAATCAGTCAATGATGGTGGTCCCTGGGGCTTAGTGCAATCCCCTACACCTATGTAATCATCTCCTATGCATTCTTCTTCTGTAATATCTGCAACAACAGTATCAGAAAAATTAGGACCACTAATAACACTATCATCACAAAATAAAAGACTAGAATGGTCCTGTGGAGCTTCAGTTTCTTCTTCTTGAGCTGAAAAATTTGGCAATGGATTTTGAGTAGGAGTCTCCGGAGGAATGCATGCTATATGCGCCCTGATTTTAATGATTTCTTCTTCTTCTTCTTCCAAAATTCTAAAATCACTTGAAGAAGGACTTGGCCATTCACTAGGGTCACCTTGAACTGATATAAAATCAACTCCGGGGCTCTCAGAATTAAGAGTATCTTGAGAATATAACTGTTCTGATCTTTGGGCTTTTATCTGATTCCATTGATCTACCAATTTTGCAAGGCGTTGTTGTTGTTGAAAATTTTGCTGTTGTTGTTGTTGTTGTTGTTGGAGAACTTGTTGCAACATCTCTTCCATCCTTTGTTGTAGAGCCTCATCCTAATCAGGATCATCATTTCCAAAGCCTCCTTGATTAAACTGTTGAAAATTGGGTTGATAGCAAGGATGATGTGGCTGGAAATTATTGTTTTGAAAATTCTGATCATAGGGCTATAAATGTTGAATAGGTTGTTGAAAATTCTGTATGGGTGGCTGCCCATGCTGAATTTGTGGCTGGAAATTTGATTGATTTTGCTGAAAATTTTGGAAAGGCTGAAAAAACTGGTTTGGTTGCTGAAATTGATCATTTGGGTGCTGAAAATTCTGGAATTGTGGACACGGCTGCTGGTAAGTAAATGAGAACATTCTGAACTGGCAGTCCTGTCACAAAACAAACAAGAAAAATGGCAGTACCCGTATACAAAAGATAAAACACAAGAATATAGAATCAAATGATATGCCCATAAGCAAACAAGCAAAAATCAAACAACTCAACTAGTATGTTCCCCGGCAACGGCGCCAAAAATTTGATGGACCCAAAATGACTGTCACGAATGTGGGTCTCAAATTTAGATATTTATAAATGTGCTGGAAACCCTTTTTGCAATCAAAGAATAAAAACGTAGTAAAGGGGCCACAGGTCGTATTTTTTCCAAGGACTAGTTCAAGTTGTTCAATTCGTGCTCGAGTTTATGTATCGTTAATGTTTTTGGGTTTCAAATAAGAACTGGTGTTTGGTTTCAAATAGACAAGGAAATGCAATAGGAAGAATTGAAAACTTGATACTCAATGTAAGACAACCTAAAAATGAACTAATCACATCACTTGGAAGACAAGGCTATTAGTGGAATAAAATGCATGAATGAAGAATTAAACTTCGGAATTGAATGCAGCAGTATAAGCAATGAAATTTCAGAATTGAAATTGCATGAATTCAAGAACTAAACTTGATACCAATAAAAGGAAAAACTCTGTGCCAAATCTGATATGGAGTACTAAAGTTCCTACTAAAACTCTGAAATAAAACCAATCAACTAAGCTTGGAAGACAAACTATTATGGAAGAACTTTGAAGAAATAAATGGGTACAATTCAGATCAAATAGAGATAAATTCGAAAATGGATTAAATGTAAAACTGAAATGCAGGAATTCAACTTATATGATCAGAAATGGCATTTAAACTCCACTTGGATGCAGAACCAAACAAGTAACTAATTTCAAATGCAATGTAATTCAATTGCAAAGCTTCCTTGATACAAACTTCATGCAATTACAACTAGAAAAACTTCACAAATGAGTTGTATCACAGAAACTGCTTGAAATTGCAGAAATATGCAAACTGTTATGAACCAATTGAAGTTGAATGCAGAAATTAAATGCGAATTCCTAGCAAATGAATCCAACTACAATGTATAAATGCAAGAGAAGAAATAACAACTCCTTTGGACAAAATTCAGATGCTGAAAAAAGAAATCTGTTGAGCAGGAATGAAGCAAAAATCTGATTCACATTTACCAATCTGATACACAGATCGTAAGGCTCAAATTGATCTGAGATAGAAAGCTATTGTTATCTTAACAAGCTCACTAACTAATCTACTTGCAAAATTGAACCTAATTAAAGCTGGAAAAATTCAGAAATGAAAGTGAGAAAGCTGATACGCAACAGTTAAAAAAAACTGCAGAAACCAATTCGAATTCAGAAATTAATTGAAGCTATAAACTGACTTGAATGCAATTGTTCATTTAACAAACAACTTAGCTTACTAGATTGCAAGTTTGAAAAGCTATCAACTACAAGCAACGATCTAATAGAACTGATACAAACTTCAGAAATTACAGCAGATACGAAAAACAGATTTGAAAGACATTTGAAACTGAAATTACATCTGAAGAACCGAAATTAACTAAGGAAATTAACTCTCGATCACTCTCTTGACTCGAGACCACCTTGTTCGTCATGCAAGGGCAAGCCAAGAACCCCTTAAACTCGCAAATCGCTGGGAAATTTAGCTCCAATGTCAGATCTGCTCAAAACTGCATCTGGCGCAATCTGGAGCTAAAATCGCCACTGAAACTTCCTCCCAACAATCCAAATCTTGATCCAAGATCGTGATCGAGTTGGCCACGCCTTCACTGAAGAAAATCACAAGGAAAATGAAGAACAAATGAGAAAACGAGAAGAAAACTAAGCTGCTAATGGCTGAAGCTCCGTGAGGTCGCGACGCTCTGTTCTGAATCTGAAGGCAGTTTAAGTAGGTAAATAGTGGACGGCTAAGATTCATCCCGCTTCATCCAACGGTGGATCCTCGTCCGATTTGATTCAAAATTTCCAGATCTTGATCAGAGGTCAGGATCATCCTCGTGGTAGCTCGGATCTGCCAGATCTGTAGCGGATGGCTCAGATCAAACTGATATTTGAAATGGACGGTCTAGATCACTCTAATCATAATCCAACGGCTAGATGATCTCAGATTGAGCTGAAACTCTCAGATCTTGATCTGATCGCTCGATTAGCCTTAATCCCAGCTCGGATTGATCAGAAATTCTCAGATGGTCTAGATCTAACCGTTCTTGCATCGGACGGTCCAAATTAGCTGACGCTTGATTCCTTTGATCTGGTCCACTTTTAACTCAACCTTGACCCAACATCCTAGGTCCACGATCCTTCCAAGCCTACAAAAGTAGATCAAAAATTTAGTGACAAACAACTCAAATATATCCAAATTTACAATTAGGTCCAAAAAGAGTATAAATCCTAAAACCTAGGGTAAATCCACAATTATACAAGTAAAGTATGGGTCAAATACGGATTTAAGCATATGAAATGATCAATAAAATAACACTTATCAGGCCTCGACCTCTCTGCTTCAACAACAACTGCCAAATGTCATTCTGATCACTCTGACCGACGACAACGCGCTAAAGACGAGGCTCTACGACTGGGAGGCTCCAGGAGGAAGTGCGCGGCACTTCGGAGGTCCAGATCGGCCGAGCTTCAAACTTGTTCTGTTCGGTTTGCTTTAATTATACTGCAATTAGTTTTCTATATTTGTGATTGCAATAATTGTACTGTAAGACGGGTTTCTCCGCCTCCGGAAATTCCAGAAAGGAGACCAATAGTGGACTCACGCCAAGTACATAGGCCTTGGACGTACTGACCCTGGGGGATCGGGAACCAAGTAAATAAATCCCGCTTGTAAACTGTCTTTTGTTTTGTTCGTTCTACTGCTTTTCCGCTGCTACTAACTCTGTGTCCAGAACGAACGAAAGTTTTCTATGAAGTTAACGAAAAGATTTTCACGATTGAAATTCACCCCCCCCTCTATCGAAGGCACCGGTCCAACAATTGGTATCAGAGCCAAGCCGCTCTTCACCGGACTAACCGCCGACGGAGCAACGACGCCAGGAGTTGAGGGGGAGCCCAGGGGTGAATCAGGTACATTTTAATTTTAAATGTCAAATTTCAAATTCCATGTTATATGCTTCACATGCAGGGAAAGAGGGCACTATAAAAATCAGTGCCCTACTCGTAAAAATCGTTCATCGCCGGCGGCAAAGGGGGCACCAGCGCCAGGAGTCCGGAGAGATAAAAGCCACATCAGATGTTTCAAATGCGAGAAGTACGGATACTACAAAAATAAGTGTCCGGCCAAGGTACGTAAGATTTATGTTCCGAAAATTTTCAAATCTTCTGCACTTTCTTATGTAAATTGTTTAGATAATGTTACTGAAAAATTGAACTGTGTTAGTCAAATCAATATTCTGAATGATCAATTAGAAAGTGTAAATAAAGTTAAAATATCATAAATTAACTGTTTAATTTTTAATGTTAATTCAAAAATTACTGAAATTAATTCTAAAATTAGATCTGGTGATACTACTGGTACTCCTGAAATAAAATCTGATAATATTAAAATTCTTAATGATAATTTCGAAATTAATCTTAATTTTAACTCTGATAATTCTGAATTAAAATATGAAAATCTCTTAGATAATTATGAATTCAAATTTGAAAACCCTTTGTACAAACCTGAACCCAAATTTGAAAATCCTTTAGATAGTTATGAATTTAGAATTGAAAATTATAATGATAATTCCAAGGATAATTCTAAAGATGATTCTAAGGATAATTCTGAGGATAATATGGATAATTCTGAGTATCATAAGAATAATTCTAAGGATAATAAGGATAATTCTGAAGATAGTGGAGATGATATCTCTCTAGATAATAATTTAATTATTCCCTTAGATAATCCTGAAAAATTAACTACTGGCCCACTTTACTCTACCTACATAGAGGATATTGAAAGATCTAATCTTGAGGAGGATATGGAACTATCTAAGATAAAGGTCATAATTAATAAAAATTACAAAAATTCAAATAAATTAAAATTACTAGAAAAACTTGAAAAGAAAGATAAAGATGAAGAAGAATTTTTCGAAATAATGAAAATGATGAACTTAAACCCACAGCTATTAATTAATCATTTCAATCAATCAAATTAAATCTAAATTAAATCTAAATTAATTAAATCTTAATTATTCAAATCCAAATTAATTAAATCCTAATTAAATTCAAATTAAATCGTAATTAAATCCAAATTAAATTCAAATTAAATTCAAATTAAATCCAAATTAAATTCAAATTAAATCCTAATTAAATTCAAATTAAATCCTAATTAAATTCAAATCTAAAATCAATTAAATCTTCAAACAAATTCAATTTAATTCAAATAAAATTAAGTAATTCAATTTACTACAAATAAGTTCATCTTTAATTAATTCAATCTTAATTAAATCAAATTAATCAATTTCAAATTAATTTAAACTTCAATTAATTCTTAATTAACTTGAATCCAACTAAATTTTAAATAACCTAAACTCGAACTAAACTAAAACCTTACTCAAACCGCAACAATTAATTCAATAAATTAAATATGTCAAAGTGGGTTGGCATATTCGCGGGTTCACTCGACATGTATCAAATCGGGAATTTGATACATTTTTAGAAACTTAAATAAAATGATTTGAATTGTTTGACTCATGCATAATTGTCATGTCATGCATTTGCTATTTCTTTTGAATATATAACATGTCATTCATATTTAAATTTTATGCATATATTAGAACGGCTATAGGAAAAAGAATAATTGAAACTTGATCAACCTAGTATTGGGTGGCGGTGAGATGATAGTACGTTAGGGAAACCACTTCTAATAAGGTCAAGTATACACTACTTGGTCTCTTTAGACTGGTGAAACTAGCCGAAGCTACCAATCCAAGATCCAAACTAGTTAGACCAGAATTTTTCAAAAAGTAATTTTGAAAATGAAATTTCATTAAAAGGCTTTGTCAAGGAAAGGGTTGATGATCCAATAAGGCTACGGCCAAAAAAGGTCTAGTGCCTCGCCAAGACCTGGAAGCCAATTTTTGAAACTCAAATTCAAGTTACTTCTTGTCAAATTCAAATCTAACACAAGCTTCAATTAAATCTTAGAGTTAATAATAAATTAAGAAAAATGATTCAAGCATCTCAAATACACCTATAACGCAACCATGCTTGTTGTATTGATACATCTAAAATGGGTGAGATGTTAAGGATTAATGAATTGAAAAATATTCTTCAAAACTGTTTTTCAAAATTATTAGAATATTTTCCTAAAAATATATTTTCAAAATAGCGCTTCAACATAATAATGTTTTTATGGAATTCATGCTTGTCTGATTGAATATACATATTATATGTTTTTAAAAATTATATCTTTTTAAAATTGTTTGACTCACTCAATTAGACACAAGCCTCTTAGGACAACACTAAAGTTCCTTAAGGCACTTAGTTAGAGTCAAACGGTGTTGGATGTAGGGGGAGTGTTTTATTCTTTTTATTAAAAATATTTTTCGAAAACTGCACCTTAATTTCCATCACATATGTTTTCAAAATTATCTTCTTTCCAAATTGTGGCTTCAAAATTTATCTACTTGAAAATTATCGTTCATTTGATTTTGATAAACCTTAAAGACACAGAGGAAGGTCCACTTCATGATCTAAAAAGGACTCCTAGGACGTGTCAGTTTTAGGGGGAGTCTGAGTCAACATTCTGACAAGTTTTAAATTATTTATTTTGAAAATTATTAGATTATTCTTTTGATCTGAATCAAACCTTAAGACTCAGAGGAAGAGTACTTGTGGTCAACAAGCTTCCCAAGACTGAGTCAAGTTTAGGGGGAGGTCACATTAAAAGAATTATTTAATAACATGTTCTCTTGAACAATAACTTCAAAATCTTGCTAAAAACATAAGTATTCTTTCGAAATACTAACATTTTTTTAAAATACCAGTATTTTCTAAAATTCATCTGGTTTTGATCAATTTGAAAAATGTTTATCTTGATTTTGGAAAATCTTCGAGGACACTTAGAAAAATGTCCTTGTAGTCAACAAGGTTTCCTATGATTGTGTCAGACTAGAAGATAAACCAAGTCAAGTATTATGACTTCAAAAATTCATACCTTTTTCAAAATTAACTTACATCCTACTATTTTGTGACTTATGAAACTATTTTTGAAATAATATTTACTTGGGTTGGAAAATTTCCAGGACACTTAGGAAATGTCCTTGTAGTCAACAAGATTTCCTAGGATGGTGTCAGACTGAAAAAAAACCAAGTCAAGTCAAATATTATGTTTCCAAAAGTACTTAATACAATACTTAATACAATACATTTCTCAAAAATACTTAATTTTTCAAAAATTATTTAGATTTTTCCAAGTTTCATCTTTTTAAAAAATAGTTAGTACTTGCAAAATATGCATAATATTTATATTTTCCAAAATAGCATTCTTTCAAAAGTTATACATTTTCCAAAAGTACTTATAGTTTTCAAAAAATTACAAAAGTACTTGCATTTTTTTTTATAATTCTCAAAGTACTTTTCAAAGCACATAACATATTTTTCAAAATATGTATTTTTCAAAAAAAAATGTAATATACCATTTAAAATACAATGCTTTCAAAAAAATTTTTGCACTAAAGTATTTTCGAATATAACTAAAGATCTTCATTGTTGGTGCAAGTACTTTTGTTTTTTTTTTATGTATGACAAAGGGGGAGAGGTGTGCTTAAGTTAGAAGTTAGAAAAAATATTCTCCCAAAATGTAGTTTCAAAACTTATATCATTTTTTCATTTTTTATCCCAAGGACAGTAAGTTAGCCCCTTTAAACCAATCTAACTTAAGTTATTGTCAAACATCAAAAAGGGGGAGATTGTTGGTGCAAGTTGCATCAATGATGTTCTCCTTTAAGTGTTTTAATGTTTGACAATACACTTAAGTCAGTGATACATTGAACAGACAAAGGGGAGCAAAGGAGAAGTAACCTAAGTTGAAGAAAAGTCCTAGTTAACCTAGGCACTAAGACCTGGTGAGTGAAGCTGGGCACTAAGTCCTGGCGAAGGGCTGCTGTGCACCTAGCGAAAGGCTGCTAGGTATCGAAGCACTAAGTCCTGGCGAAGGGCTGCTGGGCACCTAGCGAAGGGTTGCTAGGTATCGAAACCCCAAGACCTAGCAAAGGGCTGCTAGGCACCTAGCGAAGGGCTTCTAGGCATTGAAGACCTAGCGAAGGACTGCTAGGCCCCTGGCAAAGGACTGCTAGGGAATGAAGACCTGGCGAAGGACTGCTAGGTACCTGGCGAAGGACTACTAGGTAATGAATTCTTGGTCCAAGGGACTGCTAGGTAATGAATTCTTGGTCCATAATTAATATCTTGTTATACATCAAGAACCATGAAACCATTCATTACATAACCACATCCAATTAACACGGAGTTAATACGAAGTTCCACGCAACGACTGAAAAAATTTATACAATAGCCTAAATCAAGACGACTAGTTACAAAAACTAGATTCCGTCAAATCTCAGGAGCATATAGGACATTATGTAGAAATAAGGTACGCCCGCCACGAATGTTGAGTTTACAAGTGTCAATTCCTTTGACTATAATTTCTGCATTGTTTCCCACATATATCCACTTATTGCCAGTTGGTACTCGACAATACTCCACGTATGTAGCTCGATCACGAGCTACATGGTTCGTTGCTCTTGAATCTATAATCCACAAAGGATAAGAATTAGCCAACAATACTGAACTAGCAACATAATGCTCGTGAATAGAAAATAAATATGGATCTACCTTTTTCGGCTCAATACATTCCCAAGCAAAGTGGCCTTTCTTGCCACAGTTATATTAAGTTAACTTGCTCTTAGGTTTCTGTCCATACTTCTTTCCTTTAGCATTCTTCTTGATTGGGTCCTGCCCAGCATCAGCAGCTTCTTTTCCTTTTCTCTTTCCTTTTCCTTTCTTGAACCACCTTTTCATTTTCTTGGATCTAGAACCTTCAGCTACAAAATCCTATCCATAAATCCTTGCGGATTCAATTCTCTCCGCCTCCAGTTTAACATGGCGTGAGACATCAATGAAAGTCTTTATACTTTCACTATGTGTAAGGTTCTGTTTCATTGATTCCCAAGAATCAGGAAGGGAACGAATAGCTGCTTGAACCTGTTGTTCATCAGTCAACTCATGACCAGCAGTTTTCAGCTCTCAAATCATATTCCCCATTTCCCTCAGATGTTGGGTCATGGAGACATTCGGGCGTTTCTTATAGCTATCAAATTTGATTGTCAGCTGACGAAGCTTGCTTAAGCTAACTCCACTGTATTTATCTCTCAGGGCAACCCAGACAGCATAAGCGAATGGTAATGGCTCATACTCGTATACCAGGTCATCTACCATTGAACTAATCAAAATACCCTTGGCAGTGGAGTCCTTTTTCTTCCATGCCTTATAGGCATCAAGATCACGTCTATGCTGAGCTGTAGATCCATCTGCAGGTTCTACCATAAATTGATTTACAGCTTCTAGAACTTCTTGTTCCTCAAGTACATACTGCATCTTAAGGTGTCATATTTTGTAGTTCTCCCTATTTAATTTTTCTCTTTTGTTGAGTTAAGCTATTATATTATTCGTTGTCATGATCTAACATAAATAAACGTATCATTTAGTCATTCAGTGTAACTCATATGCATGTAATTAATAACTAACTCATTGTAAATTAGAATTGGTTTACAAAATCAAGTGGTAACTACGTTCCCACTTATCCTCCATATGTCCAATCTAATAAACATTGATTAGTTATTTTACATACATCCCATCATATGAACTAATCATAAATGAACTTATCATTTAAATGAAATGAACTAATCATTAACAAGTTTGTTAACACATAACATAACTTTGCATAAAGTAAAACTGTTCGTACATAACGACAGTAACCACTATATGACTCTTAAAAAACTAAATGAACAGATACTGTTTGTACATAACAACAGTAACAAAGACAAACTCTAATAAACTAGATAAGCTAGCACTACTCCCACTAGGACAAAGACTAGCGCGGTAGTAAATATTATCCCTGTCATCCCAGACTTGATGAGAGGTAAGTTAACTTCAGGATCCTCCACAGTTTCTATAGGATCCTCAGGATCCTCCTCGATTTCTTCAATTGGATCCATCTCGAATTCCTCCGGATCCTCCTCGAATTCTTCAATTGTATCCATTTCTGGATCTTCTTCGAATTCTTCAATTGGATCCATCTCAAATTCTTCAGGATTCTCCTCGAATTCTACAATTAGATCCATTTCTGGATCCTCTTCTAGTTCGCCCTCAAAGTCTTCCAGATCTTCTTCCGAAAAATTTTGGCGAAGTAGTTCTTTACACAGCTTGGTATATGAGATACACCCTTCAAAACATCCCCAGATACATCTTGTAACTATTCCACCACGCCTCGGCAATGAACGAATCAATGCCTCGATCCGGTAGTTATCTAGGACTGGAAACTCTTCCTGCAAGAGTTTCCAAAATAGTCGATCAAGTCTTCCCATATGCCCTTGGATTCCAAGACTTGGGCGGTAATCAATCTCCTCTATCTGTTCCCTTAGCTCATTCTGTCGCACATCGTGACGAGCCATTGTGGTAATAAATCTCGGCATCTAGAATTGAAATACACAATGTCAGTACAAAAGCGACAAACCAGTAACAAAACTGGTTCAATTCAATTCACATTTATGCATAAACCCACAAAGTCATAAACAGATAAGAAAAATAAATTTCTTTGATTTGGGGAGCTATATTGACTAACACATTAGGCTGATCGATTAGGAAATTGAATCCTTAGTCTGGGTTCATTATCCTCATTAGAACTAATCTAATCAGACAGGGATAACTTATCTTAGTTGTTAGCTCATTTAATTTAAAGTCAAATCTATTAATTGAACCAAACAAATCGGTTCTGGTTATAATTTAGACTAAATTGGTCTGGTTAAACCATCCAATGGTTTGAACTAGACCCGACCTCATTGGACCAAACTGATCTAATCAAATCAACAAATGGTTTGAACCAAGTCTAACCAGATAGTTAGGTTCAAATAAAATGAACCAAATACTTAACTAATGCCACTTATAGCACTTTGGTAGAAAGGCAGTTTGGGTTCGGCGAGGTCAATGGTTCGACTCTTACATGCAGCACTTTGTTGCTTGTTTTTAATTTTTTTTAATTTTGTTTGATTTAATTAAATCAATCCATTTCTTAATCGATTAAACAACCTTTATAATCGATTAACATTTATCTTAATCGATTCACACTTATTTTAATCGATAAAATATCTCTTTTAATCTATTAAAGACTGTTTTAATTGATTAGATTGGTTTTGTCAATCGATTACGCATGTTTCAATCGATTAAGCTATAATTTTAATCGATTAATAACATCTCTGTGGTCGCAACGAATGCGAGTTTCGGCCGATTCATTCTGATCGCCGGTGATCTCTAGCCACAGAAGTCACTTGTCGCAATATCCAGCCAATCAACGGCCATCACCGTGATTTTATTTTCCCGTGACAAACACGGTCGCTGGATTAGCGAAGTGAACAGGGAGAAATCGCCGAAAAGAGCAGTCGCTCGCCGAAAAGAACTCTCGATCGAGTGAACAGAAATGGTTTCGAAAATTTCATGCGTTTAAAAAAAACGAGCTCTGATACCATTGTTGATCTAAAGTATGAAATCGTGAACGAATCTAGGAAATTGTAAAACGGTAAACACTTACAGTGATTTTCACTCGTCCTTCGTTGTGCTTCGTGCTTGTCGTCGGAAGAACGATCACGGGTCGAAAAGTCCTTCGACCTCCACAAATCAAATCCCACTGAGATGGATGTTCTTCGCTCTTTCTTGTATTCTTTCTTGGACGTACCCCCTCCCCTTTTATAGTAGAGGATCCAAGAAGGGGGGGTGGGGGGGAAGGAGTGTAGACGTGGGGTGAGAAGTGGGCACCCCACGTCTCCCTCTTCTCAGAGATATCTACATCAATTTTACCCCCACGGCTGACTCAGTTGGTAAGGCGTCTGGCTGTTTGTATCGGAGGTCTCAGGTTCGAGAGTCGCCAGTCACACACGGGGTAAAAACCTAATCTGCTGGCTTAAATCCTCTCGGCCCCAGGCGTCTTACCCCATCAGTAAAACCGTAATTTACTCCCTCTGGACACTTAAGGGGCCGAGACCGGGGCCACTAAGATGATAGTTCCATCTTTTTTTGTAGCGGCCCCACCTCTATGGTCCCCGCAGGCAACCCTCTAGGTCGGCGACCCTACGGTCTTCCCACCCTGGCAGTGGATTTTTGCCTTCCCCAGGATTCGATCTCTAGACCTCAAGGCTAAGTACTAAAGTTTATGAATTGTCACGCTCCGAGAACCCAGGAGCCACTGATCTAATAGAAAATCGGACATCACCTCTCCTGTCCGGCGGATAATATACACATACATACATCACATAAATCACAACCACGTAGTTTAAATGGGCCTCAGGCCTCAAAACATAACAGAAGATAAAATAAACCGGGTAAACCATATCTGACTGCGGACCGGTCCGACTTACGACGAAACACAAGGTATAAAGGCTTCACAAAAGTACAACTATACTGCCGTATAGTATGACTAAATCCAACACAAAAGCAACAGCGAAAGAAAATAAAGAAAGTACTACCAACAAAATAGACGAAAAATCCCAAAGACATCTCGACGAATACGCGAACTGGGACAGGCTGTCGGGCACGCTCCAGTCAGTTATCCTGAAATAAAAACAAGGAGCTAACGGTATGAGTCATAGAACTCAGCGAATATCTCATCATATATATACAAAATATTCTAAGATAGCAACAGGGTAATAGACTACCGAAATAACACGTGCATAGGCAGGAATAAAAACAACTGCAAGAGCAAATAATAACTACCATACCAAAGTAGCAGAATCGCCAAGACCAGACATAAGGGTCTCCTGTAAGTGCATGTCAATTATAATGCAGCATCAAGTAAAAACAAGCACAAGTAAAGGCAAAATAAACGAATACACAAAGTGCAATGACATGGTCACCCCTGCCGTCGGTCAGACATCGTCACCTATGTACGGGAGGAAGCTGAGTGGAGGTCACCCTCCTACGTAGGGCTGTGACTGCCGTCCATACTCTGCCATCACTACTCCTGAGCGATCGAGTAGACGGAATGCTGTCGGTGTAACACCCCTACTCCATGGCCTATCCTAGCGATATCTCTATCAGCCTAAGGCCATCTGTGGAGGACATTTCTGTCTGAGTGTTACCCCTACCCCATGTATATAAATGGGGGAGAGACCTCTCCCTCTCATCTCCTGGTATCTGGACAACTCAAGGAGGGACATCTGCCTGCTATCACGCTCCGATTTACTAACCCATGAGTGCACGAGCGAAGCAGCACAGAGCACATTACCCATACTCCGTCAACCACTAACCCATGAGTGGTCGTATGGGTAGGTCAGTATGACTGTCGACCTAGCTCACCCAAAAGGGCCCCTGATCGACAGTGATGCACAGTGCACGATGATGCATAACACTGGTCAAACAACATCCACTATCTAGTCCACCTATATCAACATGATATGCAAGGTTCGTGGATAATGCACCATAACCTAAGTCCTAAAGGTATAGGTATCACAAGTCAGTTGTGGCACAAACAACATCAACAAAACAAATATAAGAGTCATGCCACAATCTATTACGCTATTGCTAAACAAGCATATCAAATATATATATATATATATCTGTGACAAATCTAAAAGAAGAGTCAGAGATACCCGCCTCCAGCGTATAGTCCGAATCGGAAAAGAAGCTTCACGTCCTGGTATCCAAAACCATTCAATGTCCTGTATAAATAAAAACGTCTTAGCTATGATAATAATCTAATCTAGATACCGAAATCAATTAGTATCATCCTACTTAGAGTATTCATTTACTTATTCCCAACTAAATGATTACTCTTTGTATAATCCCAATTCTCAAACTGACACCCAACTCATCCCTGTACCAATCTGCACAACCGCAAGAACTCCTCACGACATCGATACAAGAACTGAAAAGTTTCCAAAATTCTGTTCTCACAACCGAGATTTAAAACCAAGGAATATATCAAAATCTGATTAGATCTCACCACACAGATCGAAGCTACTCATACACACATCCCACCCAAGATCAGATATCAATTCATCTACAAAACCAAATCAACACTTAATCAACCGACCTGCTCGCCATAGCTTAACACACGCATGATTTCTCAAGCACACTTCTGGCAGAGAAGAAACACCCAAGAACAGAAATCCAAAACAAGGATCCAAAACATGCCTACACAAACTGAAATCAAACCTCCTCTTGGCACGCAACAGTGCTCACAGAAACGAGTTCGAGAGGGAGCATAACCCATATCCACAACTCAACCTCACGCCCTAAATCCCCAAATCAAAGCGCAAGAACAAACCACAAATAGCAATGTCGATCACTCAAGAACGTGCTAAACTCTCCACCCGCAATAGGAAATCGAGAAGTTGTGACCTAGATTGATTAGGCACAACAATCGACTACAATTCCTAACAGTGATCTGAGAAGAAAAAGTAACATATGAAGAAACGTAGCTTACCTCCTCACAACCAAAGAGGCGATGACGAAATCGTGAAAGAGATAGCTCGAGCGGAAGAGGAACCGATCGGGTCTTCTGGCTGCGGCAAAGAAGAGAAGAAGAAGCTAGGTTTCCCGCCGTTGCAACCCACCTCGGACCCAGGCTTAGCGTCGCAACTCCATCTCGCGTGAAGAGGTGGAAGGAGAAGAGACTTACAATGGGTGGCTTCGCTGCGATCTAGGGCTCACGAGGGAGGGAAAAGGAGAAAGGAATCGGCTGTTTTGGCAAGGAATCGGGGCTGTTTTGGCAAGGGATTCGGCCAGGAACTTTGGAAAGGGAAGGGAAATTAATTAATGGCTGATCTTTTTGTAATTTGCCCCTCTGGTTTTGGCCTATCGACATAGGCCCTTTGGTTTAGAAATTTTGCATTCTGGTCCCTCCATTTCCCGTATTTTAACATTTTTATTGCATTGTTCAACAAACTCTTCTTCTTCTTTCACTCTTACTCTTGTTAATAAATATATTAAATAAACATCGAAAATGCCAATTCAAATTTATTCAACTTGATGAATATTGATGATTATTCACTACAAAAAAAACAGTTTTTTAGGGACGAAAATTTGCAACGAAAATTTTTTGTTGCAGATTTGCGACAAAATTTGCAACGAAACAAATATTCGTCCCAAATTAGAAACAAAATTTGCAGCAAACACTCTTTGTCGCAATTTAGCATCAAAAACTTTTTCGTCGCCAAATTTGTTGCAATTTGGCAACAAATTTTGCAACGAATATTATATTCGTTGCAGATTTGCAACGAACATATTATCGTCGCAAAAATGCAACGAATTTTGCAACAAATATTTGTCGTTGGACATTTGCAATCTACGAATTTTTAAGATCCTATAATTTTTTTTAAAAAATTCAGATTTTTGCAACGAATATCATTTTTCGTTGCAGATTTGCAACGAAATCTGCAATGAAAAGTTTCGTTGCAGATTTGCAACGAATAATATTCGTTGCAGATTTAGATTTTTTTAAAAAATAAAACAGACTTACTAAATATCGTAGAAGGTCCTACGGAGGTCGGATCGAGACAAATCGAGTTCCTATGGGTCCGTATCAACGTCTCGATCGCACTAGCGACCTCAAACATGAATTTTACTAAATAAATTAATTTTCATATTTAAAAAAATAGATAAGCTAATAAGTTAGAAAAAATATTTAAGTTTAGAAGTAAAATTATGTTTCATATTAGGAAATTTGATATTCACCAAATCTCTGTCAAAAATCGGATTCGAGGCCGTCAACGTGATCATGAGATCGTCATGGTCCCATAGGAACTTGTTTTTCTGAAATCCAAGGTTCGTAGGGCGATCTACGAATTTTTTAAGGTCCTCTATTTAAAAAAATAGAATTTTGCAACGAAAATCTTTTGTTGCAGATTTGCAACGAATATGGGTATTCGTTGCAGATTTGCGACAAAATCTGCAACGAATATAAATTCGTTGCAAATCTGCAACGAAAACTAATATTCGTTGCAGAATTTTTTTAAAAAAAATAAGAAAGACTTATTAAAAATCGTAGAAGGCTCTACGGAGGTCGGATCGAGATGAAACGAGTTTCTATGAGTCTGTACCGACGTCCTGATCGAACTAGTGGGCTCAAACAAAAATTTTACAGAGTAAATTAATTTTCATATTTAAAATAATAGGTAGCTCAAGAAGTTAGAAAAAATTATTAAGGTTAGAAATATAAGATTGTTTCCTATTACGAAATTTGAAATTCAATGAATCTCTATCAAAAATCACATTCGAGTCGTCAACGTGATCATGAGATCGTCACGGTCCCATAGGAACTTGTTTTTTTTAAATCCGATGTTCGTAGGGCGATCTACGAATTTTTTAAAGTCCTTTATTTAAAAAAACAAAATTTTGCAACGAAAATTATTCGTTGCAGATTTGCAACGAAATCTGCAACGAATAAACATTCGTTGCAAATTTGCAACGAAAAACTTGATTCGTTGCAGAATTTTTTTGATTTGCAACGAAATCTGCAACGAATAAAAATTCGTTGCAAATTTGCAACGAAAAACCTGATTCGTTGCAGAATTTAAAAAAAAATACTTATTTAATAGAAGGCCCTACGGAGGTTGGATCGAGACGAAACGAATTTCTATGAGTCCGTATCGATGTCCCGATTGAACTAGCGGGCTCAAACAAAAATTTTACAGAGTAAATTAATTTTCATATTTTAAAAAATAGATAAGCTAATAAGTTAGACAAAATATTTAAGTTTAGAAGTAAAATTATGTTTCATATTAGGAAATTTGATATTCACCAAATCTCTGTCAAAAATCGCATTCGAGGCCGTCAACGTGATCATGAGATCGTCATGGTCCCATAGGAACTTGTTTTTCTGAAATCCAAGGTTCGTTGGGCGATCTATGAATTTTTTAAGGTCCTCTATTTAAAAAAATAGAATTTTGCAACGAAAATCTTTTGTTGCAGATTTGCAACGAATATGGGTATTCGTTGCAGATTTGCAACAAAATCTGCAACGAATATAAATTCGTTGCAAATCTGCAACGAAAACTAATGTTCGTTGCAGAATTTTTTTAAAAAAAATAAGTAAGACTTATTAAAAATCGTAGAAGGCTCTACGGAGGTCGGATCGAGACGAAACGAGTTTCTATGAGTCTGTACCGACGTCCTGATCGAACTAGTGGGCTCAAACAAAAATTTTACAGAGTAAATTAATTTTCATATTTAAAATAATAGGTAGCTCAAGAAGTTAGAAAAAATTATTAAGGTTAGAAATATAAGATTGTTTCCTATTACGAAATTTGAAATTCAATGAATCTCTATCAAAAATCACATTCGAGTTGTCAACGTGATCATGAGATCGTCACGGTCCCATAGGAACTTGTTTTTTTTAAATCCGAGGTTCGTAGGGCGATCTACGAATTTTTTAAGGTCCTCTATTTAAAAAAATAGAATTTTGCAACGAAATCTGCAACGAATAAACATTCGTTGCAAATTTGCAACGAAAAACTTGATTCGTTGCAGAATTTTTTTGATTTGCAACGAAATCTGCAACGAATAAAAATTCGTTGCAAATTTGCAACGAAAAACCTGATTCGTTGCAGAATTTAAAAAAAATACTTATTTAATAGAAGGCCCTACGGAGGTTGGATCGAGACGAAACGAGTTTCTATGAGTCCGTATCGATGTCCCGATTGAACTAGCGGGCTCAAACAAAAATTTTACAGAGTAAATTAATTTTCATATTTAAAAAAATAGATAAGCTAATAAGTTAGAAAAAATATTTAAGTTTAGAAGTAAAATTATGTTTCATATTAGGAAATTTGATATTCACCAAATCTCTGTCAAAAATCGCATTCGAGGCCGTCAACGTGATCATGAGATCGTCATGGTCCCATAGGAACTTGTTTTTCTGAAATCCAAGGTTCGTAGGGCGATCTACGAATTTTTTAAGGTCCTCTATTTAAAAAAATAGAATTTTGCAACGAAAATCTTTTGTTGCAGATTTGCAACGAATATGGGTATTCGTTGCAGATTTGCAACAAAATCTGCAACGAATATAAATTCGTTGCAAATCT
The DNA here is from genome assembly GCA_024364735.1 of Boesenbergia rotunda. Taxonomy (NCBI): domain Eukaryota; kingdom Viridiplantae; phylum Streptophyta; class Magnoliopsida; order Zingiberales; family Zingiberaceae; genus Boesenbergia; species Boesenbergia rotunda. Next base: position 238,955 of record JAGFNQ010001874.1, on the reverse strand, counting down.
GCAACGAAAAATAATATTCGTTGCAGAATTTTTTTAAAAAAAATAAGAAAGACTTATTAAAAATCGTAGAAGGCCCTACGGAGGTCGGATCGAGACGAAACTAGTTTCTATGAGTCTGTACCGACGTCCTGATCGAACTAGTGGGCTCAACCAAAAATTTTACAAAGAAAATTAATTTTCATATTTAAAATAATAGGTAGCTCAAGAAGTTAGAAAAAATTATTATGGTTAGAAATATAAGATTGTTTCCTATTACGAAATTTGAAATTCAATGAATCTCTATCAAAAATCACATTCGAGTCGTCAACGTGATCATGAGATCGTCACGGTCCTATAGGAACTTTTTTTTTTTTAAATCCGAGGTTCGTAGGGCGATCTACGAATTTTTTAAGGTCCTCTATTTTTTTTAAAAGTATAATAGCGTTTTATATTACGAAATTTGATAGTTACCGCATCTTTGTCAAAAATCATATTCGAGGTCGTCAACGTGATCATGAGATCGTCACGATCCTATAGGAATTTGTTTTGTCAAATTCCGAGGTCCTTAGGGCGATCCAGGAATTTTAATTGCCCCTGTTCTTAAATATAAAAAAATTGGGATTTGCAATGAATTTTGTTCGTTGCAGATTTGCAACGAATTTTGTTCGTTGCAGATTCGTTGCAAAAATCTAATATTTGCGACGAAAATGTTTCGTTGCGGATTTGGGACTAAATTTGCAACGAAATATTTTCTTAGCAAAATACCAATTTTTACCGCCATCTTTGCCCTGGATCGGGAATTCCATTTCACCTCCTCACGCGCAATCTCCTCTCTCTCTCACCGGGCGAAAAATTTCTTCCTCGCGCGCATCTCACATCCGGCGATTTCCTTCCTCACGCGCACCTGATCCTCACGCGCACCTCAATCCGGCGATTTTCTCATCGTTCCGGCAACTCGGTAGGTTTTCTTCCTCTCTTTTTCTTCCCTTTCCCTTTCTTCTCCTTCTTCTCGCCGGTGGCTGTCCTTCTCGCCGGAGCTGTTCTTGAACACTCTTTTGCTTACCGGTGGTTTGGCCGCAGGCAGCCACGGTCGGATCGGCCTAGCCACGGGCAGGCTCGGCCGGATCGACCTGGCCGCAGGCAGCCACGGCCGGATCGGCCTGACCGCAGGCAACCACGGCCGGATCTGCTTCTCCTTCTTCTCGCCGTTGGCTTTACTCGCCGGATCTTCTTTGCCACGGCTGGATCGGCCTGAACTGGGGCTGCCGGATCTCAGCCATCTGCTTCTCCTTCTTACTTACTGATCAGATTTTTTTTAATATTCTGTTTCAAAATTTTTGTTTGAGATCTGATCAGATTTTTTGAATAATAATAAACTTGGTGAGATCAAACTTATCAGATTTTTTTAATAATGATAAACTGATCAGATTTTTTTTTAAATTTTCTGTTTCTTAAATTCTGTCACAGATAATCCTGATACCACAGATACAAAAAACACCCAGGTAGCTTGCTGGAAGGATTTTCACAGACACAAGTTAGTACTCTAGCTGTGAAAGATAACTTGCTTGTGGCAGTAGGATTCCAAGGTGAACTTATCTGTAAGGTAATCTTCTTAATGTTCGGTTGCTTTCTTCACATGGCTTCTTATTGATGTTGTTTGTTGACTATGTTTGAATGAATCCCTAAGTTGTAATTTGGAGATGGGTTGATCATTGAACTACTGATGTGTTGTGTTATCTTTAATTAATCAACCAGTTAGTCCTGTTTGTTAAAATATTTATTTACCATCGATATTGACTCCTACATAAATATTATCAACTTGTTCCCTGGAGATCTTTCTACGAGTGCTAAAACATTTGTTTTATAATTGATGGCTTATCTCATGTTGATGTTGGTGGATCTGATGGAAAAGCCAGTATTGAAAAATTGTGCTTTAAAGTTCTTGAAAGAAATTTTGAGCACAAATGCGGTCCGTATAGGAACAATTGAAGAATCTTTTAGAGATTTAGGGGGTGTTTGGTTCATGAAATCAGAGATCACCATGGGAACATGTCTCTCAAGAGTGAATTTTATGATTCACTGGGAATGTGAGATTACATAGGTCTCATAGTAAATTGATAAAAATGCTAGACTACATGTTTGGTTCACATTGTAAATTGACAATAATCCAAGTTTGAACAAATCCTTCTTTAAAAAAAATCCAGATACCGCAGATAATCTGCTTTTTTAATATTTGGTTTCTCTGTCACAGATTTTTTTAATATTCTATTTTTTTAATATTCTATTTCTTAAATTCTGTCACTGATCAGATTTTTAATATTCTTAAATTCTGTTTCTTAGATCAAACTGCTGTCACAGATAATCCTTATACACTCCAAAACCAAGAAGTTCTGTTGCCTGAACATTGGTTGTGCCATTTATCTTAAGGTATTCTGATTATGCATTCGTGATTTAATACTTGATTAATGAGTATTTAGACAGTTAACAAAGTAACTCTTGTTTTATAATTTCAGTATTTATCTTGTAGATCAAAGTGCCATTTATCTTGTTTTATGCATTCGTGTTTGTTGCTGTGTAATATTCTCTTTTGGTCATCAAACATGATTTGGTTTACTTCTGTCATGATTTTCACCTTCTGTTAGACAATCCATGCCCCTTTATCGCAGTAGCTCTTTGGTTAGGTATTGGAGCAACATTACCTATTGATAAATCCCTAAGTTTAGGTCTTTTCTAAATTGATTCAACCCTAAAATACCATAATGTAGCTATCTAAGGAAAGTCACTATTCCTTACCAACTGACACTAGACCTTCTTAAGCAGTCTTCTTAAATGTGTATATATTCTACCTTGATATAAAATTTTTAAAATGAGAAAAAACCCGAGTTGAGTCCTATCTTAGTGTTTTGGCAAGTTAGGATTACAGATATTTTCCTTTTGTTGATCAGATAACGATTGTTTTGGCAAGTTATTTTAATAATGATAGCATAATTATATTCTCTAATATTTTAATTTCATTTGTTGTTTTTTTTAGCCCCTCTTTTTTAATGGGAATTTAATACATAATGATTAATGGGAATTTCATTTTAAATATTTGCTACTGTCGTTTGTAAATGATTATTTAGCCAGTTGTAATATTACAACTTGTAGAGAACCTATTTTAGTTTTCTAGGAAAGGTGTAATCAAGCTTTAGGAATTTTTCATCCTTTTTAGCTATTTCAATGATTTTGATTTAGATCTGATTTATTCTCAGCTTACAATATCTAGACTTTTTAAGGTTAGACTTCTACATTTGAAATAATTTATTAAGAGATAATTTTTTCACCAAGTTGATCATTATTTTTAAATCTTGCAGGTTAGACTTGCATCTGATTTCATGTACAATCACATATCACGAGATGTTACTTCAACGTTCAGTTATGATTACATTCTTCGTCAGGTAATTTCGTAATATATTTAAACTTTTTTCATGTCCTTTATTTTTAGATTTTTGTTCATCTATGCAAATTTGAAGTGTTCCTTGTATGATGCCTTTACTATATGTTGGAGATCCATTGACATTGCTTCTTTTTCTTGTTTTGGTACAGGGAAGCATCCATAGAGAGATCTAGAAGGGGTGTGTATGCTTTTGATTTTATTATGTTGGCATCTGTGGCATTGTTGTACCCTATACTTGTATATTATAATTTGGATGGTAGATTTTATGTTTTGAATAACTATTTTTATTTGTATTTGCTGATACTGCTTATGGTGTGTATTAATGTATTTGTTATTAGTATGTTTGAATGTTTTATTTGGTGTTTGTTGGTATTACTTTTGTATTTGTATTTGAATGCTTATGTTGTGTTGGAAGTTATCTGATGTATAAAAAATATTTGAAAAAAAATTATTTTGTTTAAAAATATTTTTAAAAATTGCGATGAATTTTGCAACAAAAAATTTTCGTTGCAAACCTATCGTAAATCTGCGCTGAAATCATATTCGTTGCAGAATTCGTTGGAAATCTGCAACGAATTTTATTCGTTGGAAATCTGCGACAAAAAATGTTCGTTGCAAAATTCGTTGGAAATCTGTAACTAATTTTATTCGTTGCAGATTTGCGACAAAAAAATCTTCGTTGCAGAATTTGTTGCAAATCTGCAACGAATTTCTTTCGTTGCAGATTTGCGACAAAAAATGTTTGTTGCAGATTTGCAACGAATGATTTTGTTGCAAAATCCGTTGCAGATTTATATTAAATATGTAGATTTGTGATGAAAAAAATTTAACTATGTTTGTTACAAATTTGCAACGAAAAAAAATTCGTCCCAAATTTCGTTGCAGATTAGCAACGAATTTAATTTGTCGCAAATTTGCAACAAAAGTTTTTCTTTGCAAATTGGCGACGAAGAAAATTTGTTGCAGATTTCGTTGCAGATTGGCGACGAATTTTATTTGTCGCTGATCTGCAACGAATTCTTTTTGTCGCAAAATTTGTTGCAGATTTGCAACAAATTTTTTACAGTTCGACCCAAAATTTGGCGACGAGATTTTAGCAACGAAAATATTTTCGTTGCTAAATTCGTCGCCAAATTATTTTGCAACGAATTTTTTCCCAAAATTCGTTGCAAATTTTGTTGCAAATTCATTAGTTTTTTGTAGTGATTCCAACAAATATAATTGAATAACAAATTGACTTACATTCACATATTAGATGACTTGAAGAACAATGGAGGGTGGAATCATCATCCACTACATTGCATCATTCTGTATTAATTATTTTCTCATCATTTTAAATCTTTTTTTTCTTTCAAGAATTTCTGCTCAAGTTATGTTATTTGTTGTGTTATACTTCTGCATCATATATCCTCGTGATTTTCTTGGTACCTAATTTGTCTTTGAATGATTTTGTCTAATTTGCACATTAATTAAAATTCATATTGTCAAGACATGAAAATCTTAGGGTATAACCGAGCTAATTGTGATAGGTTTACAGAATAGAATAAGAGTTGATTTCTGATGAAATCGACAGATGGTTTATTTTGGTTTACTGTTTTACTCCTCCAAATGATAGATTTCACTGTTTTACCTAACATTATCTAAACATTAAACCTTTGATTGAAAGCTACAAGATGCATATATAGTTTAGCATCTTATAGATGGCCACACAATTCATATTATTTTTCAAACAAAAATTGCCCATACAGTTTATATACATATAGCAGCGCACACATGAAATTTCATCACCAGCTGAAGCTAATGGATTCAAAATGCAGGTTATCTGCAAGACCGGAAGAACAAATGTCTGCTACCTCATGGCGCAAGCCACGTGGACCGCTTGCCATGACCCCCACATTCGATCCATCGCACTCCAAGAGCATCTCTGCAATTTAAATACATCCCATTTGGTTACGAGTTATGATGATGAGCAATTCAATCAGAATAATAAAAGTTTAAAGAGAAACATGGGAAACTCTTACTTTTGAGTGGTGGTCTTCCTCCAAAATGCACTTTAGTGGCCTTGACAAGGGATTCTTGGGGAAGGCTTTCCAACTCCCTATCTGCATTGTTGAGCCAGGAACTCGGAGAAGTCGTCGGCGTCGGCACGTCGACACTCTGAATCTGTTTCGCTTCCCTAGAGTTCCCTTCCTTGTTCACCATAACAGCCAAGCTCGCGGCGACCATTATGCAAATGCATATGAAGAGCAAATTTAAAGTCGACCTTGCAGCATAAGAGTAGATTTCATTCGTGTTGTGGTCGATTGGGTATATGTAGAAACGTTGGAGAATGCCGATGAGCAGAAGGAATGCCACGAATGAGGACGCCACCACTGCGCCCAACCAGAGCCAGCCGTTGGGGCCAAGAACTGGAGCAAGGGGACTGTCCGACGGCAGGGGCTTGAACCAAACAGTTCGGATGTTATTCTGCGCGCCATCGGACGATTTCGGCTTTTCGCGAGTTACGAAGGCTTCGATTTGAAGGTCCAAGCGGGAAAGGTCTGAAACATTTCCAGAAATGGGGAGGAGGAGATCGAGCATGGTGAGGTCGGCCGAGGTCTTGAATGCACTGATGAGGAAGACGGCGGGGATTGGAATGTTGAGAGTGGTTCTTCGGTATACCAGTTCGCGGATAATTGAAATGAAGGGTGTGATTCCACTTCCACCGCTCACGAGAACTAAGGAATCATACCTGCAATTTTTGTAATACAAGATTCAGCACTTTTAAGAATCGCGAAGCAGAGGATCAAGTGATCGTATAATATGTATAGAAATTAACCTCAGGAAGTGTTTCGACATGGGACCGTACGGTCCTTCGACTTTAACATGGAGACGATCTTGGACATGGGGCGTAGCCAAAGTTGCGTAGAGCTTTTGAGTCCAGGAGCCTTCTTTCTTGATGATCAGAGACAGCCTTTCGGGTTCCAAGTTGCTGCTGGAGGTCACCGTGAATGGGTGCCACTGGAGTGGTGAAACACCCGGGACGTTGATGAAGACGGTGCTCAGTGGCTCAAAAGTAAGTCCTGAAGAGATTAATTAACACATGATCAGGTTGATTAATCGAGAACAATGAAGCATTCAATAAATGGTGTGTATATATATATATATATATAATCAGAGACTTGGGGATTTCGCGAAGTTCAGCTCGATCGCCTCGGAAGGCAAAAGGCGAGCTGAGACTAGCCTGGCGTTGTTTCTTGATTGCAGGAGTCGCAAGAAACGGTCGATCATGAAGAGGTAAACACCGGGAAGGATCAAGCAAAAGTGAGCGGTGCCGACGTGCATCAGGTAGAAGACCAGGAAGACAACGTAGAGCTGGTGCGTGTAGAAGAAGAGCTCGAACATCTTGCGCCTTATGCGGGGAATTGTCGTCGCCCACATAAGTAATCCGGCGAACAGAGCTATTTCTCCGGCGACATTGGAGATGTCGGCGTTGGCCCATTTCACCATCTGCGATCGTCGAAAAAACTCAAGTCTTTAATTATCTTCCCAAGACTAGTTGGTATGTTGTTAATTACCTCATCTATCTGGTGGGTGACTGCCCAGTAAATTATATAGCATACGCCATGCGCCGTGAAGACAGCCAAGGTGATATGTCCGAGCCAGACGTGGTATCTGATGCTGGATTCAGAAGTGAGGCCGACGAGCGGCAAGATCGACGATCCGCGAGTGACAGGGAAGAAGAGGAAGGCGCAACAGAGGTCCCCAACCAACCCCAACCGAATAGCCGCACTGTCTAGCTTTTCTTGCCATCTGCATGGGAAACACATACAAATGGTTGGTGTATATATATATATATATCTACGTAATATATAATATATGGCTTAATTAGTCTCACAATTTCTCTCCGTCAGAAGATTGTAGTCTGGAGAAGCCTGTAACAAGGTACTCGGAGTAGAACCAGATGAGCAGCCCCAAAAACACCAAGCACAAGGTTAACTCTATGCCAGAAACGATTCCAAAAGGCCAATTCACAAGCACAGGCCTCTTCCATGCCATCCTACTGCTACTGATTGACTTGTACCTCTGACGATCATTGTCATTTCTCTTCACGAGGTGGAGATAGATACAGCCAATCACCGAAATGAACAGAATTGGAAAGGTGTAGATCAAAATGTTGGTACCTGCGCACAGTGTCAATTCATATACGTCAGAGGTGCAAGTTAGGGAGAGGAAGAAAACAGAATTTTGAAATTAATCAAACACCTTGCCGTCCAAAATACGTAGAGTCAGTCTTTGTCCGTAGCTGAGTCGACCAGATGTTTCTGTACGTATTCGTAGGCATCATGATCCATATCATGAGCCAGCCGAGGAACACGACAGTCACAAGAAGCTGCATTGCCTTGATCAAGGCCATCGCTCTTCTACTCGATTATCAAGCTTTGGAAATTGGTTAATGTTTTCGATACACCACCTGATGCCCGTTTTATATACTGGAATTTAAGGTGACATAAGAAAAAAAAGAAAGGCATGATTCATGTCGCCCCCATCCATCCACCTGCGTCCGTTTATTAACAGGCCGCCACTCTAGGTCAACTCTCTTCCTTGTGGGCTAACAGTTGACTTCTCCGTTAACTAATATTCTGAGGAAGCACTTGCAGTGGAGCAGCAAGTGATGTCACATCCCTCCCCCGTTTCATTCCTTTTTCTACTCCATTTTATTCCTTTCCGTTGCTCTGTTTCAAGTGAGGTTCAGTATAGGTGACGTGGCGGCTAATGGTTGGACGGTTGAGAATTTAGTGTGGCGGATGGCATCGCAGGTCGTCCAGCCCAATCGGGCTCGTGTCGGACATCACCGTGCGCGTGTGGGGCTCGAGCAATTGTGGGTACCGTAGAACGTGGAATCCCTCTGCCCACGCGCTCCCAGTTAAGTTAATGGGCTGTCTGTTGGGCCAAGTAAAACTAAATGGGCATTTCTAATTAAAGGGCTTTGACTTTGTGCTTAGATGCCCTCAGAAAAGGTAAGATTTACAATGTGCTATTGTCTGACTGGGTGGATAATCTCCAGTCTCAACCAAAGCGTTTAGACATAATTATTGCATTTGGTTTGACAATATTATCATATAATTTTTTTTAAAAACAGAGATACGAATTTTAGTCCTCTCTTTCGATCCTCTCTGTTTGGCAACATCTCGAGAGATTGAAAAGAGACATGAAACTGGTCATAAAGTCCAGGACCGAGACTGAATCATCATAAAATGTCATCTTCATTGAAAGTCACGCTTGTCCCCTCGTGACCACCTACAATTGTAGTGACAGAGAAGGGAATTAGCCAATCTAATTAGTACTAGACACATTGATGTGTTGATGATGAGGCTAAAGTGAGACATTGTCATCTTAAATAATGGCAAATAATCTGGAAGGGAGTCTATTCCTAACTAAATCAGAAAAATTATCCTCTCATATAATAATCTATTCAGTTTTCAAATTTATCTCTCTCTAAATAATTATGAAGCCGATTGTGTGGGATGTCCGTGATCAACATATGACCTTTTACGGAATAAGATTTTGGAGGATAGTTAAAGGAAGAAAAAAGAAATGAAAAAGATAAGATGAGTTTATGTGGTTTGGAAATTTGTTCCTCAATTATTTTATTTTATTTTTTAAAATCATTGGATCCGAATTATAGGAGATGAGCAATATCATGGTTAAAAAAAAGAATGCTAATTATATCCATGTTTGACCAACTAGAGTTTTAAAATGTCTACAAATACCTCTAAGAAAATGTATGTAATCTAGGAGAAAATAATATTAGACCAGATAGTAGACGAATCTGGATGATTGATCCGGTTCTATGAAAAATTTTCATCGGTTACCAGGATAAATCGGGAAGCGCTCACAGTGGGCGGTCTAGAAGCCCAGTATCCCAAGGTTTGTGCCCTATTTTTGGAGGAAAAATTCTTGCAAAATATGTCATAGCTACGAATCAAACCACGGATGCCTGGGATAACGACTAGTCGCCCTACCACTGCACCATAACCCCAAAGACATATGTAATCTATGAGAGGACTTAGATATACGCAAAAAATAAGAAACTCATCATATAACACAATCTTATACCTTTCTTCTTTACATGTCTCATAGACTTCCCTAAAATTGTCATTTTTGTACAAATCATCTAACTTATCATTGCATTACAAATCATCTAACTTCCCTAAAATTCAACTCTTTTACCATAGACATCAGTCACTTTGTTCAGTCTTCCACTTTTGTCTTGTAATATAAAAGTGCATTCCAACAAGAGACCCTGCTTATCTTGTCTGCTGTCGAGTTAGCTTAAGAATTAATAGCTAATGAACTTCATGATTAGAAATTAGGATGAACTCTAAGTGAAGATTAAGATATAATTTCCCATGACGAAGAGTTTGAATAATGTGGGAAATAGTTATGTGATGAGTTATTTAATCTTGGTGTAATAGTCATCCGACATACAATCAATCAAATAATAATAGTTGTCCCTACGGGATGGACTGATGGTTAGTGCATAAGTGTTACCACGAAGAGGTCTGAGATCAAATTCTGACAAAGCTAGTATGCCCACCCTCCCCACGCGCTAGCCACAATATCCGGGCTAGTAATCCCCGTGATTTAACTCCTCTATGTTGGTCCTGAGACGGGTTGATGAGAGCGTTAGGGGTGAGCGATTCGTCTTTTTGCCACCAATAAAATAATAATAGTTCTTCTACTTATATATTTGAATATTCCAATTTGTGGTAGGGTAGACTAAGACATTATTTATGATATATTGCATGTTAATTAACTTGTAAAGCATACCTACATTCCAAATTTATTTGAAATACAAATGTAAGAAGTGTTGAGGCAAAATCAATAAGGGCATCCTTTCAATATATTGAAAGAAATAGTAAACCACTTAGCCTAATCTGCACAAACATATGCAAGCTAAAAGGGGCGCCAACATATGATGAAAATAAGTATTTCATCGTTTTTATTGATGATAACATAAAATTCTATTATATGTATTTTATCAAAAGTAAAGATGAGATTATAGAGAAATTTATTTTTAAAAAATATGATTAACAATCAACTTAATAAGAATATAAAGGCGGTACGAAATGATTGAGCAGATGAATATCACTATTCACTGAGTTTAGTGCTAAATATGGAATTAGACATGAAATAATAACTCTCTATACTCAGCAAAATGGTATTGTTGAGAAAAAGAAACTTATTTTGAAAGAGTAGATGAATGCTATTCTATTAAATTCTAAATTACTAGAGAACACATGAGGGAGTTGTATTAACAATCATTTACCTTTTAAATAATGTACCTTCGAAAGAAAATAAATAAGAGTTCTTATAAGTTATATAATAGAAAAAAGTCCTATAAATACTTATAAGTGTGGGGGCATTTTGCTAAGGTTATGATTTCTAATCCAAAAAAGATAAAAATAATATCAAAGACCATTGATGAACTAAATGAGGTTTAACTCATGCAAAGTAAAAAAGCTCATGTGAAAAAAATCTTTCAGTATATTTTTTTTTTGACTTTGATGTTGAAAAGTTAATCTCAAAGTTATTCAAAATATATATATAAACTCTTCAAAGGGATATCAATAGAAAGAAGTAATTGCATCTTAAATTAATTTTATCTTATAAAGAATTAGTAGATTTTTCTCATGAAAATAAACCAGTAGATTGCAAATAAATTTTCAGGAGGAAAATGAAACCAGATAAACAATTGATAAATATAAGATGAGATTGATAATTTAAGATTATCAACAACGAAAAAATATTGATTACTTTGATATTTATTCTCCAATTACATGAATAACTTTCATTAAAGTATTATTGGCTATTATTGTTAGGACCACAACTAGCTAGAGGGGTGAATAGGTTCGATATTGCTTAGTTGATTACACAATGGAAACTTGAATAAGTAGACAAAATAATAAACAAGGTTGATTTCACTTGGTTTATCGTCTCCTAAGATGACTATGTCTAAGGCCTACTCCTTAGGGGTGAATCTAGGATTTTAGGTTGGGGGGGGGGGTGAGACTGCATATTAAGTGACGGAAATAAATATTAAATAATAATGACTTTCTCAATCTTTTATAGATGCATAATATATATTTAGTTAAATTTAAAAAATAAAGAAAAAATAATTAAAATTTAGTTTTCCAAAGGATTTGAACCCGAGATGTGTATTAAAAGAAAAATAAAACTCACAATTAGACAAACTATAGATATCTATTTAAAAAATTCTATATAAAAATAATGTTATTAAAAATATTTGAGGGGGGGGGGGGGGCGTCCTCTTAGGTCCTAATATAAATCCACCCCTGTTAGTCCTAACAAACCACCACCACTATCATTCTCTTTCTCGGATACCTTTTAGAGGCAAAGAAGCCTCTTACAACTTGTTTCTTGCAAACTATATAACAAAAAACCAAAATACAAATACAAATAAAAGCAATACAACATTACTAATGGCTTTGGATGCTTTCTTGTTGCTTTGTATTGTCTCTTGATGATAGGAAATGCAATAGCATTTCATCTCTAATCCCTTAATAATCGGTTTGAAAATCTCCTTGAAACCCTTCTTTTATAACCTTTAGGTCAGGATTGATTTTCTACTTATAAGTCAACTGATCTTGCCCATTAGTTGATTGACCCCCTGTAGATTGGAATATTACTCTGACTTGTCAGCTCAATGACTCCATCCATCTCAGCATCAATCGATTGTATATTACCATCAGTTGGCTGATACCTAATTAGCCAAATCTCACAGTCGAGTTATGAACATTCTATTTGCATGAACAGTGATATCAATCAACTGACACACTCCAACAGTCGACTGATCAATTCCTTCAGTTGACTATACTATAGAAAATAACTATAACATAGTTACTGTAGCACAGTTACCATAGTAAAACCCTAAAAATATCTAAAACATTAATTCCAAGGTTTAGAGTCCATCAGTTGATCGATGCACCCTATTAATCGACTAATACTCATGTTTCAGCTTTATCAAAACCTAATTCTCATCTTACCTAATATCTAATTGACCTCAACTTACTAGGACTTCCTTTTGTTGGTGCAATCGACGTCAGGTCAAGGTTGACCAAGTTGAGCAAGCTCGTATTGACTCGAGTTTGAGTTTCGATATTTTATCGATATGTTAGTAAGATGTCAAGTAGATTAAAGTTTATTAGATATTTGATGGTTAAAAAGAGTCAAGTATGTCAAGGTTGACTAGATACTTGAATAAAAGGGAAGTCCAATAGAGAGTTGGCATGAGAAATCAGGTAGGTTAATATTAGTCGGATACTTGACTAGAAGTGAGAAGTTTAATAGGAAAGTTGGCAAGATGAAAGTCCAAGTGAGTTAAAGTTGATAGGATACTTGGTGATTGGAAATTCAATGAGAAGTTAGTAAGAAGAAAGTCCAAGTTGGCCAGTGTTGATGGACACTTGGTGATAAAAAATCCAACAAAAAATTATTAAGAGAAAAGTTCAAGTGGGTCAAGATTGACTGGACACTTAGTGATCAAAAGTTCAAAGAGAAATCGACAAGAGAAATGTCCAAGTGAATCAAGAAAGATCAAACACTTGGCACGAGTGAGGAAGTCCTAGTAAGTCAAAGTTGACTGGATGTTAGGCGACAACGAAGTCCTGATAGGTTGAGGTTAACGAGATACTAGGCAATGATGAAGTTCAAATAAGTCAAGGTTGATCAGATATTGGGCAACGAAAAGTCTCGCCAGGTTAAGGGTGACTAGATGTTGAGTAAAGGATTGGTAGGTTAAGTTAATCAGATATCAAGAAAGATGCAAATTCAACCATGAAAAGGCTTAAATCAAAGTTAACAATCAATTGGCAAACCATAAACCTAAAATTTCGGGTTTGTAGCTAGAGTAATCAATTAGTGAAAGCGATTAGGGCAATCAATTGGTAGCTTATTTAGTAGCAAATATTGGGGTTGCAAGGTTGCAAACAAAATCCTACATTAAAAACACATGGGAAAGATAAGAAGCTTATAAGGAAAAGATATCTCTATTGCTATGAGACCTTTTAGATAAAATCCAAAAATAAAACCATAAGAGATTATGCTCAAAGTGAAAAATATTATATACCATTGTGGAGATTTAACAATTGGTATCAGAGCTCGAACTACAAAAGGTCTAACCGTCGACTGTGTACAAGAGCAATAATCTAATCGAGCCATGTGAGTAGAATATTAACCCTGTACAAAATAAGTGGGGGCTCCCGTGTTGGAATCAAGAAGACCAGACATCAAACAGGAAGTCCTGGTGGACAATCAAGTAGAGAAGCCGTAGTTATGGCAAGACAAGAAAGACCTAGTAAGTCAGTTGGATTAAAGGGCAAGGGAGTCCTAGTAGGTCAACTGGATCGAAGGGCAGGAAGACCTAGTAGGTTAGTTGGACTAAGAGGTAGGAAAACCTAGTGGGTCGAGGATCGGACGTCAAACAGATAGACTATCCGCTTGAGAGGGGTCCTGTGGTCCTTTTCCACTTGAAAAGCATTTGTTGGGGTGGGTTGATGATTGGATATCAAATGGATAGGTTTTTTGCTTAAGAGGGGCCCTATGGTCCTTTGTTTGAGGGGATTATTGGGGTTGTAAGATTGTAAACAAGGTTCCACATTGAAAACACATGAGAAAGATTATAGACTTATTAGGAAAAGATATTTCCATTGGTATGAAGCATTTTGAATAGATCTTAAAAATAAAACTATGATGATTTAGATTCAAAGTAGATACTATCATATCATTATGAAGATATATGAATTCTTTTGGTCCTAACAGTGATTGGTGCAATCAATTAACTATGTAAGAATAGTCCTCCTACAATTTAAACTGTTGAAATTGATGTGACAATCGATTGATAAGTAAGGTCAATCAATTAGTAGGCAGTAATTAGCCAAACAACAATTGTGTAAGTAGGGTTTCGTTTGGAGAAAAAGATGCTAGATCTTGAGGGATTAAAGGTGACGTGCTGTTGTATTTTCAACCATCAAGAGAAAGCAAGCTTTCAAAGTAATGATTTCATATGTAAAGTTTGATTTACTTTCATTTGCTTTTGTATTTGTCTTTTTTGTGTGTGTTTTTGTAAGAATAAGATTATAAGAGGCTTATCCACCTCTGGAAGGTGTCCAGAAGAAGATTATTATAGTGGAGAAAGATCGCTAAGAATAATTTGAATTAGTCGGCTCAAGTAGATAAATACCGAATAAAACTTCAAAGTTGTACATGCAAAGTTAAATTGAAACAACATAATGATTTTAGTTTGCGCAAATTAATGTTTGTAATTCCATAGCTTTCATGCTCCTTAAGGTTCATCGAAAGCTCTCGAGTACGATGCAGTAGATGGGGTTAAGTTGTCATTCAAACACTCGCAGTTCAATCTCCATTTACAATGTATTTTATAAGAATCTTTTTTTCTAAATGAGACGTTATAACTATGTGATATTGAACTTTTGAGCGCTTGTCGCGAAACTTCTCGATTGATCCCAGTGGCTAATGAACAACTTTCATAAAGTCTTATCGATCACTCCAAATTTAATGTTAGTTGGTTCCTATTTTTTTTAAAGTTCATCAAATAATCTCCCTTATTGGTAGAATAAGGCCCCGAATCAAATTAATTTAATTTATGAATTTCTCTAATGAAACGATGAAGGACAATTGTTTACATCGTTGACAATATGTATAGACTTTGAACTTTCTTAAGATACATAAACTA
>JAGFNQ010001874.1:200336-222299 GCA_024364735.1 Boesenbergia rotunda | reverse complement strand
TTTCCGCGTTTTCTTTAGTCGTGCATTAGAGTCGAGAAGTAGACAGAAGTAACGATCCGTCTGAAGCAGAGAAGGCGGGTCGCTACATGTTCAAACCATGAAATTAGTTTATGAATAATACAGTTGGAGTCAGAGGTCAATCATTAGTTTTTGTTGTTGGACACATCCAAGCCTGACTAAGCGGTTGAATGAGCTCCAACCATATTAAAACTATTTCTTGATTAATGGGTTAGCCTTAAGCTTGGAGCATCGATTTGTTGTGCCACAGCCAAGGTCGATGTAAAGAGAGGTGCAGTTGGGTGATATGTATATTGTTACATACTTGTTAATGAGTTAACAACCCAATGATTTATGCAAACATTCAATTAGTTGATAGCATAAAGTGATAGTTACATATATGTGATGTGTAATCGGTATAATTACCTACCTTCATATCTAAGAAAAACTTGATGGCCACAGTCATGGTTGTTCTTATCTATGGTTGGATATCAACCTATTTGGAGATGTTCCTACAATCTCCCGAATTGATAATAAGGGTGACTCAATTCGTAAAATAAATAGGATTTAATTTATGTATGATGATACATTCTTTAATCATTCTTCTCACATAAGCTCAATTTGTATTTCTAGGATAATCACTCGATCATGTCTTCTCTGAATATGCGTTCCATCTTGGACACCAATAAACTGACTGGGCCTAACTTCATGGACTGGCTTCGAAACCTAAGGATAGTCCTTAAGGCAGAGAAGCTTGCTTATGTCCTTGAAAATCAACTTCCCAACCGTCCTCCTGAAAATACAACTCTAGACCAGTTTCCTGAGTTGCTCAACCTGCTGAAGACTGTAGAGCCTTCTGTGAAGCAGGATCAAGAGATGGTACTGCTAGTTGGTTCCTCGAAGAAAGGTTCTAAGAGGAAGGCCAAAGAACAAAATAAAGGAAATAAGAAAAAGGCCAAAAAGACTGAAAATATCCTAAAAGGCACTTGCCATCACTGTGGCAAGGAGGGTCACTGGCGAAGAAACTGCAAGGTTTATCTTGAGTCCTTGAAAGAGAAGGCATCCGATGCCCCATCCTCTTCAAGTATCTTCGTTATTGATTGTCACTCTATTTCCTCAAATACTTGGGTACTTGATACTGGGTGTAGCTCACATATATGTAATAACATACTGGGGCTGAGGAATATAAGAAGACTCGTCAAAGGAGAAGCGAATTTGCGAGTTGGAAACGGAGCAAAGATTGCTGCTGTTGCCATCGGAACATATTTGCTAAAGCTCCCCACTGGACGTGTCTTAGAATTGGATAATTGTTATTTCATTCCTTCGTTGATAAAGAACATAGTATCTATTTCATGTCTGAATGAAAAGAGTTATCATTTAACTTTTAGTAACAATTGTTGTTACATATCTTTAAATGGTGTTCTTTATGGCAATGGAACTTTGTGCAATGGAATCTACTTGTTAGATTTATCCAGTGACATTTTCAATATCGAAGTTAGCAACAAACGTGCTCGAATAGATAATCGAATAGACTCCTACACTTGGCATTGTCGTCTTGGCCATATAAGTAAGAAACGCATGACCGAATTACACCGATGTGGAATTTTGGAATCATTTGAACCCGGTTCATTTGATACATGCGAATCGTGCTTAAAAGGCAAGATGACCAAATTACCCTTTTCCGGAAAAGGTAATCCAGTGGGAGAATTGCTTGGTCTAATACATACTGATGTATGTGGACCAATGTCAACTTTTGCACAAGGAGGCTATAGCTACTTCATCACCTTTATCGATGATCACTCACGATTCGGGTACGTGTTCTTGATGAAACACAAATCTGAAGCCTTTGAGAAATTCAAAGAGTTTAGAAATGAATTAGAGAAACAG
This sequence comes from Boesenbergia rotunda, assembly GCA_024364735.1. Lineage (NCBI taxonomy): Eukaryota > Viridiplantae > Streptophyta > Magnoliopsida > Zingiberales > Zingiberaceae > Boesenbergia > Boesenbergia rotunda. Next base: position 220,415 of record JAGFNQ010001874.1, on the reverse strand, counting down.
CTTGGCAAAAGTATTAAAATACTTCGATCCGATCGGGGTGGTGAATACTCAAGTCAAGAGTTTCAAGATTATCTTAGGGACAATGGGATATTATCCCAATGGACTCCGCCGTATACACCGCAGCATAATGGTGTATCTGAGAGGCGCAACCGAACCTTGATGGACATGGTTAGGTCGATGATGAATCATGCAACTCTTCCAAAATCCTTTTGGGGCTATGCACTTAAGACAGCTGTTTACTTGCTAAACAGAGTCCCGACCAAGGTAGTCTCTACTACTCCATATGAGACATGGAATAGTAAGAAATCCCACTTAACTCACCTTAAGATATGGGGTTGTCTTGCTTATGTGAAGCGGATTGTATCAGACAAATTGGATGCTAAGTCTGATAAATGTCTATTTATTGGATACCCTAAGGAAACGAAGGGTTACCAATTCTATCATCCCTTGGAACAAAAGGTGTTTGTTTCAAGGCATGCTGTATTTCTAGAAAAAGAATTTCTTTTACAAGAAAACAGTGGGAGTGGGATTGAACTTGATGAAGTTCAAGAAACTCCAATAGACATTACGGAGACACCTAGTCTAGACCCACAACCAATACCTCATAATGATGAGCTATCAGTTGAACCTAAAACTACACTACCTCTTCGTAGATCTGATAGGACACGCAATATTCCAGAGAGATACGAATTTCTCGTAAGTGAATCGAACGACGTGTTACTCATAAGCGATGACGAACCTATCAGTTATGAAGATGTTCTGAAAAGTTCAGAAAGGGAAAAATGGCTCGAGGCCATGAAGTCAGAAATGGATTCCATGTACGAAAACCAAGTATGGGACTTGGTTAAACCACCTGAAGGGATTAAGCCCATAGGGTGCAAGTGGGTTTTCAAGAAGAAAACCGGCATGGAAGGTAATGTTGTTACCTTTAAGGCTAGATTAGTGGCAAAAGGATATCGTCAGAAGCAAGGAATTGATTATGACGAAACCTATTCGCCAGTAGCTATGCTTAAATCCATTCGGATGCTCCTAGCCATAGCAGCTCATTATGATTATGAGATATGGCAAATGGATGTGAAAACAGCTTTCCTTAACGGAAACCTGCTTGAGGATGTATACATGATACAACCTAAAGATTTCACATCGGTTGATAAAACCAAAGCTTCGACGATCCATATATGGACTAAAGCAAGCATCTAGGAGCTGGAACATTCGTTTTGATGAGACAATCAAAGAGTTTGATTTCTCACAAAATCCTGACGAACCTTGTGTGTACAAGAAGGTTAGTGGGAGTGCAGTCGTATTCCTAGTATTATATGTCGATGACATCTTACTTATAGGAAACGATATATCAGTCTTACAGACAGTTAAAATTTGGTTGTCCAAAACTTTCTCCATGAAAGACCTGGGAGAAGCAACCTATATCCTTGGGATTAGAATCTATAGAGATAGATCGAAAAGGTTGCTTGGTCTTTCGCAGTCTACATATATAGACCGAGTGCTAAAAGGGTTTAGCATGTCGGAATCCAAGAAAGGTTACCTTCCCATCAGGCATGGGATCAACCTTTCAAAGTCTATGTGTCCGCGCACAGAAGACGAGAGGATTTGCATGAACAAGATTCCCTATGCATCCGCGATAGGATCTATCATGTATGCTATGTTATGTACTAGGCCCGATGTATCGTATGCTTTGAGCGTCACAAGCAGATACCAGTCGGATCCAGGAATGGATCATTGGGCGGCTGTTAAGACAATCCTTAAGTACTTAAGAAGAACTAAGGATGTATTCCTAATATATGGAGAAGGAGATATGGTAATACGTGGGTATACAGATGTCAGTTTCTAGACAGATAAGGATGACTCCAAATTGCAGTCTGGATACGTATTTACTTTGAATGGAGGCGCAATAAGTTGGAAAAGTTCCAAACAAGACACCGTAGCGGATTCCACCACGGAAGCGGAATATATCGCAGCTTCGGAAGCAGCAAAGGAAGCAGTCTGGATCAAGAAGTTTGTCTCCGAACTTGGCGTGGTTCCAACCATTGATGATGCAGTGCCGGTTTACTGCGACAACAATGGAGCTATTGTACAAGCAAAGGAACCAAGGTCTCATCAGCGATCCAAACACGTGCTTCGCCGCTATCATCTGATTAGAGAGATTATAAGTAGGAATGACATACAAATTGAGAAAATTCCCATTGAAAGGAATTTAGCGGATCCTTTAACAAAGGCCTTGCCTCAGAGCAAGTTTGAGGGTCATGTTAGAGCTTGTGGTCTTGGATACCGTAGCGATTGACATTAGGCCAAGTGGGAGTTTGTTAGTGATATGAGAGAAGTGTCCTAAGAAAATCGCCTTATGATTGTAAAACATTTATTTTAAATAAATGATAATTCACTATTTGAGTATACATGCTTGTGTATTTGATTGGGATCTTAAACTCATCTACTGAATGTCCGCAATATAACTCACAGCATAAGAGAATTTGTGATGGGATCACAACTATTGATTATCTCTAAATGTGCAAATGTGAAGTATTGAAAATATCCCTAGTCGATGAATTGATAAAAATGGACACTATCAATTCTGTTGAGTGTAAGCTGAAGTGCCCGAAGATGTTTGAACAGCCTACAAAGGATTCACCACTCCTTGCGAGGAGATGTATACCCAGGCCTATCGTCGGATTGTTACTCAAAATCTCTGGCCAGAGTACATCATGTTAAGAGTGCAAGTCTCTTAAATACATGAGAGTAACTAGAAATCCAAAGGACGAGAAAGACACTACTTGGGCTTGGTGTGACGTAGTCAGCCTAGTGGGGACTGACACAAATAGACCGTGTCCTGAACCAAGTGGGTATAAGATGGTGAAGGGAATGAGGCACGATTCATTAGAGCTGCTGAAGGGTTTCAGAATAATTTCTTCTGAGGTCAAACCGTTGATCTTTCTATTAATTGGAGGTCATGATGTACTACTAGGTGCCACTCATGATCGTTCTATAATTGGTTAATTATAGACGGCCAACATAAATCGAAAGCCTATTTAGTCACACGCACTACGAGTAATCCGAGGGATTTAAAACGAGTTGAAAATTGGATTTTCCGATCAAGAGAAATAAGTCGAATCTGAGTTAATCAGAGGCGCAATGGAAGCTAAAAATGGCTAAGTCTTGTGAAGGCTTTTTGGGCGAATTAAATGAGTTTAATTCGCGTTGGTTCGGCTCGGTTTGGGCCGACCAAAGAGGGTGCCAACCCTCCTTGGTTGGCCGGCCACAATAGAGGGAGTAAACCAATTAATTTTGGTTTAATAAATAAAACAAATCTAGCGCGATTTGTTTTATAAATTATGGATAAATAAATTTGTATAAAAAAATTTATATAAATAAATTTATAGAAATTTATTCTTTTTATGGAAGTTAAAATAATCCATGAATTGGTTTATTTTAATTTTATAAAATCAATTATGAATTGATTTTTCCATAATAAGAAAGTTTATAAATTTCTTATAAAATTTATTCCATAATAAAAGGAGAGATTAATTAGTTTTATTATAAAGTTAGTTATAATAAAACTTGGTTTAAACGGAATAATTCATAAGAGAATTTATAGGATAAATTTTTTATGATAATTAATTAGTTTTATTATGAAGTTAGTTATAATAAAATTCATAAGAGAATTTATAGGATAAATTTCTTATGATAACTAATTAGTTTTATTATAAAGTTAGTTATAATAAAACTTGGTTTAAACGGAATAATTCATAAGTGAATTTATAGGATAAATTTCTTATGATAATTAATTAGTTTTATTATAAAGCTAGTTATAATAAAATTCATAAGAGAATTTATAGGATAAATTTTCTTATGATAACTAATTAGTTTTATTATAAAGTTAGTTATAATAAAACTTGGTTTAAACGGAATAATTCATAAGAGAATTTATAGGATAAATTTCTTATGATAACTAATTCCGTTAATTCGGTTAAGAGGAGACTTGACAAGGGAAAAGCAACTATATAAGGAACCATAGGCAAGCCTTGGATTCCTAAGATTTGGATAATCGATATAGAGCTCCCTCTCTCTCTCTTAATTCTCTTCTCTCTTTCCCTTCCCCCACCTAGGGCCGACGCCCTCTTGGCCAATTAGGGCCGGCGCCCTCTTGAGGAGCTAGGGCCGATGCACCTCCCTCCCAAGGGTGAGTTGCCGTGAGCTTCAACAAGAAGGAGAAACCAAACAAGAAGAAGAAGAAGCGGATAGCGACTCCTCTCTTCTCGGAATTCGATTCCGTTTAATTTCTTTGTTGGTTAGTTTCCACTCTTTCCTATTTCTTCTCTTGTACTTCTTTGTTGTGCCTATAGAGAATCTAGTAGTTCTCGTCGGCACAAAACTCGTGTCTCTGCGAAGTCATCCCGAAGAGAACTTGGCGTGGACGCGAATAGAGGCGAAGCTTCCAAGGGACGCTACGGTTGGATCTCGTCCCTTACTTCGAGTTACGAGAGGTATAATGTAAATTAGTTTACTTTTCCGCAAAGTTTTATTTTATGATTATGACAACACACCATAAGGTTGCATGCTAGATACGAAGTTAAAATAATTTAGGAAATTATTTTATGCAAATTTTTCCGCTGCACGTAAAAATTTAAAATTTTACGAACTCGTATCCTTGTCGACATGCACCCGGTCCCAACAAGGGGTGGAGGCGATCCGACCATGGTGGCAATGTTGTCTAGGATAGAAGCATCGCGATCGCGACATTGCGGTGACGGGCGGTGCCATCAATCAGAGCTAGGGCATCTCGTGAGAGGCATAAGAGTGGCTGGCCGAAAAGGAGATAGGCTTTGGCGATCGGGAGAAATAAGCAGATCCCGTCGGCGATGCTCGGCTTGGCCTGCGAACTCACGGCAGCGATCGAGTAGAACCCCACTGGCTGTTGGTGGCGGTTTCTCTCGTGAGGACAAGCGGCGACCGACAAGGGAGAGGTCGGCGGCGTCGGCCCAGATCAAGGGAGGAGAAGCCGCTGATGTTAAATGCTCCTTGAGGTGGAGGTCGTCCTCTACTTGATCGCCTGATGAGAGCTGCGGCGTCGGGCGGAGAGGGGTGGAATCGACGGCGTGGGGCAAAGAGGGGAGGAATCGGTGTGGTTTTAGGGCACGGGAGGGAGAGGGAGAGGGAGAGGATACAAATAAGGAGTTATATATATATATATATATATATATATATATATATATATATATATATATATATATATATATATATATATATATTCAAAAATAAAAATTATTTCTTTAAATAACTCGAAATTAATTTATCTCGCACCTATTTATTCCAAAATTTCAATATAATCATTCCAAAAATTTTAAAATTTATTCCAAAATTTTCATATAATTATTTTCAAATTTTTCGCTCCTATTTTATGGTGATTATATATATATATATAATTTTATTTTATTATATATATATATTTATTTATTTTTATTATTATTAATTTTTTAACCGTATTTTATAGCTTGGTTGTGTGGAGAAGATGAAGAGCGACGACCCCTCACGCGAAAAACATATGACCACGATTATTTACAAAACCATAGTCAAATATATTTTTAACACCGGTTGTTAAAAGAACCGGTGTTAAAAGTATTTTAAAGTTCAAATAATTATAACATATGACCCCGGTTATTTATAAAACCGTAGTTAAATATATTTTTAACACCGGTTGTTAAAAGACCCGATGTTAAAAGTATTTTAAAGTTTAAATAATTACAAAAATGTCACCGCCTTTTTTTTTAACACCGGTTTTAATACAACCGGTGTTAAAAGCCGTTGTTAAAGGTCTTTTTTGTACTAGTGCTTCGTCGTCCTCCTCTTGATGACTCACCATCAGGGCAAGTCCAGCATACTCCTCGATTTTTGACTCATCAGAAGACGTGTCATCCCATGTCGCTTTCAGCGATTCCTTTTTCTTCAGCTGATTTTCCTTCTTCTTGTTCTTTAATTTGGGACAGTTGTCTTTAATGTGACCCTCTTTGTCACAATTGTAGCACTTTACCGTTCGTCTCTTCGGAGATTTCTTCTTTCCTTGAAACTTTGAAAATTGATTAGATTTAACAAACTTTTTAAATTTCCTTAACAAGTATCCTTTTTCTTCTTCTTCTTCATCATCCGAGGATACCAATCCTGGTACTGTTGTTTTCGTGTTCAGGGCTACACCATTCGTCTTTCGATTTCCTGCAATTCTCGATTCATGAAATTCAAATGTTGAAAATAAATTCTCGAGCGAAGTTGTCTTGAGATCTTTGGCAATAAAAAAAGAATTAACAAAAGACATCCCATCGGAATTTCTCGGAAATGAATTAAGCGCGTACCTCAGCGAATCTCGGTTACTTACCTCTTCCCCGAGATTCGTCAGTTCTATTAACAAACCTTTTATTTTTGAGTGCAAATGCACTACTATTTGACCTTCTTCCATGCGGATGTTGTTCAGTTGGTTCCGGAGAATGTCCCTTTTGGCGAGCTTGGCTTCGGAAGTCCCTTCGTGTAACTCTAGTAATTTTTCCCATAGTTCTTTCGCATATGCGTATGTGCCGATTCGGTTGACTTCTTATGCTGGGAGTATAGAAAGAAGGTGGTAAACTGCTTTTCCATTCACCACAAAATCAGCTTGTTCCTTCTTGCTCCATTTGGTTAAATCCTTTTCTTCGGGAGCTGCAAAACCAAATTGCATTTTATAAACAATTCGAATTCTTTAGTGAAGAATACCTCCATCTTGCGCTTCCATTCGGCGAACTCCCCCTCGAATTTCGGCGGGTAGATGATGGGTCCGACCATTTTGGTTGATGGTGCTGCAGTTGGCGGTTAGTCCTTCTGTGGCGAACTAGGCTTTGATACCACTTGTTGGATGGGGTGGACCGGCTAGAGGGGGGGGGGGGTGAATAGACGGTTATAAAAATAATGGAGATAGCACTCGTCTAAAAAAAACTTGGTTGCAACTGGAACGTTGCTTCCAAGGCGGTTAACGCTCAAGCAGAACTCTTTCAAGCGGAGAAGCCTTTACAGTTGTAGCACTGAAGACTTAGAGAGGTTACAATTAAATTGATGCCTTTAATTCTAAATTCTAAGCCTATTTATAGCCTAAGAGAATAAATCTGGATTGTTGATTGTTGAGGAATTTTCTCTTGGTCGTTGATCCATGGATGCAATCTGGATGGTTGATCTTGGATGGGATTAACCTGCATCCATTGGATCTGATTAAAGGATAAGGCTTTATCCTTTATGAGATAAAGGAATTTTTATCTTCTACTCGAGATTGTTATTGTAATCTCCAAGTAATAATATCGGTAAGAACAAACTGTCTCTGACCTTTATCCCAACTGGTAAGCTTGGCAGCCTCTGCTCTCGAGGTATTGGTTCAATTCCTCTTAGCAACAATTTAATCTTTCTTTTATGGGCGACTAGCCTTTTGGTTCTTCTGCTCACAACAGATAAATAACTTTATCATCTGCTCGCAACAACTTCAATCACATCTCCTTATCCCAGTCAGTAAGGCTGCGTGATATTCGCAGGCAAGGTTGCTGATTCGAATCTTCACAGTAACAAATAAAATTCTTTTTGTTTCAGGTGCCTAGTTTGACTTGGTCAAACTGACCAATCTTTTGGTTCATCTTTTGGGTGATTTCCAGCCAACCGGAGTTAGGCTCACCCGAACCCGACTTCGGCCTTTCGCCCCTTGAGCTTCCTTCCTCCCGGCTTCTCGTCCCTCGGACACCGCGTGCGTCCTTCTCGCTCCACCGGCGTACTCTTCCTTAGCTTCCGCATCCCTCGGATTGTACCGAGCCCATCAGCTCACTTCCCCGCACAATCCTTCTCGTCCGCTATGTCTTACGCTTGACTTCCTCCGTACCTAAGCTCATGCACACTTAGCAGAGGGATTAAACATATCAGGACCTAACTTAACCTGGTTGATCACATCAAAACTTACCGGGGCACCAACAAGAAGCTCAACATCTGAAGATGAGGAGATAGAGGAAAAAGATTTACCCATCTCCTCAAGTGAAGTGGCACAATAAATTGAAGAACCATCCACTTCATCAAAGGGGGAAGAAGAGGTCTCCACTTCAAGGATTGAGGGGGAGGAGAGATCATCCTCGATACCAGAGCAAGAAGAAGCATCCACCTTCACCAAAGTAAAGTCAAAAGATCACATTATTTATTTTGGATGCAACAAGAGGGGACACTACAAGGACAAGTGTCCATTAGATAAAAATGAGGTAAACCCTAAACCTAAGTCAATTTATTTAAAATCTAACATGGGTTGTAGGGAAAAGAAGGAGAAGAAGTACATTAGATATTTCACGTGTGGTGAGCTAGGACACTATCACACCAAATGCTCAAGGAAAGGAGAATTCGAGAAATTGAAGCATTTGAGGAAGTGGAGAAGAAGAAAAACTCACATCAAGGGGGAGCTACAAGGGTAAGGGAGATAATCCCTAATTTTAAGTATTTTTTAAATTCCTCCATGCATGTTAGAAATAATGAAAACTATTTACCTATGCATAATACTGGTTTTAGATATTGTGATAAAAATAGGGTTAATATTGTATCATGATAAACCTAGAATCTTTAGACCTAAGGACCAAGGCATTAATCCAAAGAAAGGGAGATGCATGCCTAGACAAATGGGTAGATCTAGAAATGTCCAAGGTGGACATAATGAAGCTAAGGTTAAGAACCTAGAAAGGGAAAATCAAGCTTTAAGGGCAAACCTTGATAAATTAGAGAAAATCTTAGATAGATTCACTATTGGATCTAAGGGTTTAGGCGTGATGTCGGATAGTCAAAATCTTGACAATGATAGATCGGGTCTAGGATACCGATCTATGAGATCAAATGTTATGGAAAAGTCATATACAAGGATGTCATATGACTATAGCAAGGGAAAGACCAAAACTGGCAAGGGAAAGCCATTTAAAGGGAAGAAGAGGAACTTAACCAAGGGCAAGGTGTTCAAAGTAAAGAAGGTGAGCTGTGTATGTGAAGAAGTACCGGAGGTACACCGATGTGGCCTTGCAATTATAGATGAGTCACCTAGGGAGGTGACTAAAGCTAAGAGCTCAAGGGGGAGCTCTAGGAGTCAAGATGGGACCCATGGTCAATGGATCTCAGGAGGATTTTTTCAGGAAGACTAGATAGGCTGTGGAATATGCCAAAAGATTTGGAAACAAATTTGAGTCTTAATCCTAGGGATTTGACACATCAAAAGTGAGTTTCATGCATGCAAATATGACACTAGAACCAAATTGCATGAAAATTAGTTTTCAATGTGTAGATATCATATAAACCAATGCTAGGGATGCATTGTGAAATTATATGGGTAGAGACATCAAAGGCAAGTCAAAACTAGGACTTTAGATCATAGTTTAATTAAACCACTTAGATAGTCTTGAGTTTTGTGTCATTCTTGGGATTGGTGATAGATTCATTTTTAAACATATTTTTCCCAAGTAGACATGGGTGTCACAAATCTCTCCTCAAAATTAGAAAATTTTTGGACATCTATGAAATTAGTTATGCATTTATGAAGCTGGGTCAGAAATGTTGAAAATATAGGGTACCAGTCGACTGATGTAGAGGGCAGTCGACTGGTCCAGATTGGTTCAAGAACTAGGATATTTTATGAGTCAGTCGACTGATCCTCCATTAGTCGATTGATTTTTCTGTTTACTCCATCAGTCGACTAATGCAGCGAATCTTTAAAAGAATAGCCCGCACGGGGGTGACCGAACCTAGGGTTTCAATGCCACCCCTTGTCGCCACCTCCCTCCTTTGATCTCTCTAGCTCCTCTAAGGCTTCCTACGACCTTGAAATCGTGTCTCTAGCCTTCCTCCACCTTAGATCCGAATCTAGGGCAAGAAAAGCACCTTCTTTGAGTCAACATTGATCATTATCTATCATGCAGCGAATGGAGAGACGATAACGAATTGTTTGCTTTATCTTTTCATTTAGACCATAATTCATGACTAACTCTCTATATTTTGCATGTTTTCCTTGTTTTTCCTCCTTGACTGGGTCATTCTTGGTACATGCATATAGTGTTTGCATTTAGGGCTAGGCAAAAGAGAAGGGTTGGTGAGGGAACTTCCCGACAGCCTTCCATAGATCCTGCAGCACCTCGGTTCCGTTCCGAGGTCTGTCGCCGGAGATTTGAACATGCTGACTTTATTTTAATGAGTTATTGATATCTCAATCAATCATATTTTCAGGAGATTACTCCTCATATCATTGAGATTATCACTCATTTTGGGTTAGAAAAGTTAGTGTACTGTTAGCATTATGTAAATCTTGATCTTTGCAAGGAATTTTATGCAAATCTCACATGTAGTAGTACCGATGACGTGACGTATGAGCCCATAGTAGGGGGAGTCACCATCTCTTTTTCACCTGCATTATTAGGGTCATTCTTAGGGTGTCGGGTTTCAGAAAACCCATTTACATGCTTCCCTAATGTCATTGAGCCTTTAACATTGTCTAATGTGACCATTGACCAAATTCACCGCCATTATTTCGATAATGCTCGACCTCCTCTGCAGCGTATTTTTATAGCTAGGCGCATGACTGCAGTTAGTAACATCCTTTACAAAATTGTCCTAGACTGCATTTTGCACATTGTCACCAAGGGGAGGTCTAAGATTCGGTTACCTCACCTAGTGATGATGTATGCTTTAGAGAGGAGGCTGGATATGACATCGCTCGTCAGATATTCGCGTCTATTGTGCATTTTTTGCATGACGTCCATGGGAAGATCTACATGTCATTCGGTCATATTTTGATCGAATTCTTTTCATCTAGAGGTATTGACATCACTAGAGGTCAGTTTCATCAGCTATCCAAGGACTACGACCAGATAGGTTATCTACAGCTCTCCTTGACTGGGATTGAGAGACAGCAGGGAGTGATGGTCTGGCGACGTCATCATGCATCCTCTAGCTCTGATGATGATGAGGATGAGGAGGCTACTGCTCCTGCTACTGCGCCTGCTGCTACTCCTACAGGGATTACAGAGGAGCGGTTCTTCCGACTGGAGGCGGAGGTTCACGGACTCAAGGAGTATTTTCAGAGTTTTCAGCAGCGACAGGTTGCTATAAAGGGGGAGGTTCATGGTCTCAGGATCTACTTTCTGAGTTTTCAGCAGAGACAGGCTGATATGTATGAGATGATGCAGCGTTGGGACCAGATGTACCAAGCCCCTCCTCCTCCTGGCGATGATGCATAGCTTCAGCATGATTTGGATGTGATGGTGTTGAGGGGGGGGGGGGTTTAGCTTGAGCATGTTCTTCTATTATCTCTCAAACAATATATTTCATATTGTAATATTTGAGGATTTGTGTAGTACTTATTTATGGTTCTGTATGAACCTTTAATTCACTTCTTAGTATTGCCTATATGAAGTGTTATCACTTTAGTTGTGGGTTATGCGTACATGATATATGATGAATTCCAAAATACTTTCTATCTAGAGATTATGGTATAAAGTGGGAGCTTTCATCATTTTTTTCTTTCTCTAATATTAATATAAGAACAAGGGGGAGGATTGGAAACATTTCTATGTTTTAAATAGTATGGGATAGACTTGTAAAACACATGGTTTCAAACCTAGGATGGAAGGTTGATATAAAATGGAGTGTTTTTAAAAAATTTAAATTTTGGTCAAAAAGTCAAGCATATTTAGTGTTTTCATGAAAATGTATTTTTCTGTGTTAGGATACATCATAAGAAATATGTTTACAAAATTTCAGAAGTTTTCGAATTTGGTGGAATTTGTTTGGGATTTCTGAATTTCAGCTCAGAAGCTAAAGTTTCAAACTGATTTGTATCAGTCGACTGCCCCCTAGGGTAGTGGACTGAACTTTCTATGGGTTTACTGTTCAAAGGCACTAGTCGACTGGTGCGTATGGTTTCTGATTTCAGGGGTTTTCAGAACTAAAAACTTATCCTAAATTGATACTAGGGGTAATATTGCTTGGGGCAATCCTTTTGATGGTGTCAAAGGAGGAGAACTTGTGGGTTTAAGTTAGTTTTAACTTAACTTGTGATTTTAAGTTAGTTTTAGCTTAACTTGTGGAGTTAGTTTTTAACTTAACTTGTGGTTATGCAAAATTGAAAATTGTGTGGGAAGACATAAGTTAAGGGGGAGGATGCATGTTTATGCTTTTTAATTTACTATGTCTTTAATTCTCAATTGTTATTATTGTACCTAATGTTGGAACTTGGATGGCTATAGAGCGGGGGGGGGGGGGGGGGGGTGAATGTAGCCAGACACCAAATCTTTTGCACTTTTAGGTTTTCTGCACTTGAAGGTTAGCAACAGCGGAAGCAAACAAGTAGGAAACAGAAATGCAGAAATCAAAGAACAAACCAAAAACTCTAACACGATAATATACAAGGTTCGGGGATAACTTGCCCCTACTCCTTGGCGTGCTCGTAAGGTGGGTGATCCCTTCATCGTCGGCAGATCAAGCCCCGAAAATCCAGATAATCGAAACCTCCTTCTCGGTGGAGAAACCTCTCCACAGCAGTTTCAACGGAGTAATGAAATTAAGGACAGTGAAACACAAGAAGGCTTACAGAGCACGTAGACAGAAGGAACACAAGAACTCTACACCGAGCTCCACCCAGCACAAACCTCACGCAAGAACTCCCTGCTCTTCGTGTCTGCTTGCTGATGGACTCGCCAAGCTCTCTACCTCTTCCAAGCGCTCAAGTTTGCAGTGTCTCAAAGAGTTGCTTCAAGGATCAGAGTGATTTTCAAGAGATTGCTTGAAGGTTCAAAATGATAAGAGTTGTCGCAAGAGAGATCTCTTCTCTTCTTCGCCAGCCAGCTCTTAAACTTGCTGCCTATTGCCAGGTCACCAGGTCACCAGACGCTCCTCTGCAGCTCACCAGCTGCTCATCTGCAACAGCCCCAGCTACCCCTGACCTCTTCTGGACTCCCTGAATCGTCTCCAGTCGAGCCCCAGGTCAGTTCGTCAGCTTCCCAGCCGTTGCCAGCTCGTGCCAGAAGACGTTGTATCTTGCGAAAGGAAAACAGCCAAAACTGATGTAGCGAAAGACCTCAGTTGACCCTCCTCCAATGTTTGAATCATCCCTGCATTACCTGCACACTTAGCAGACGTTTAGCAAATGAAATCAAACATGAATCAGTAATAGCAGAGAAAATCAGAGTGAAATCAGAATGCGATCAGAAGTCTAACAGCGGATTTAAATTAAAGTTCAGCTACTGATCGGTCCATAGACCGATCAGGGTAAGCCCTGAACGATCAGGCTCCAGCCTGATCGGTCCACAGCGAGAAAATTAGGATCGCGGACTTCTTGTGATCGGTCACCAGACCGATTAGGGATTGTGGATCGGTCACCAGACCGATCCAACACTTGCTGGAGCTTTCTCCATCTTCCGCAGGCCAAAGCCCCTGATCGGTCTCCTGACCGATAGGAGACCGATCAGGTTGTTCCCTGATTGGTCTGGTGACCGATCAGGTCACGCCCTGACCAATCAGGATCCATCTGAACTTTGATTGGTCAATTGACCGATCAGGTCACGCCCTGATCGATCGGTCTGGTGACTGACATTTGATTGGTCAATTGACCGATCAAGGGTTCTCACATAGCCCATCTTAACTCTCTCTGATCATTCACCAGAACGATCAGAACCCCAGCAGAAGCTTCTGTTCTCTCCTTGATCGTTCACCAGACCGATCAGGAGCCGAACAGAAACTTTTCTGTTCTCTCCCTGATCATTCACCAGACTGATCAGACTTCTCTATATCGGTCACCAGACCGATCCACAACAGGGAGTTCGTGCCAACTTCCTGATCGGTCTCCAGACCGATCCAGCTCGGACCAAATCAGCCTAAGTCCAGAGAACAGCCTTCCTAGCCTTCTCTGACTCATTCTGGTCCCAGAGAATGAGCTCACGTGCCCTCTCTGACCAGTACACGCAATGCTCAGTCCCCCGGACCAAGACTTCGTGCCCAGCTTCACTCATCAGGACTTCGTTCAACCTAGCTTCACTCACTAGGACCTGGCTTCACTCACCAGGGTTTCTGTCACCTAGCTTCACTCGCTAGGACCCAGCTTCACTCACCAGGATTTCCATCACCCGGCTTCACTCACTGAGGTTTCCAGTCACCTGGCTTCACTCACCGGGACCCGGCTTCACTCACCGGGGTTTCCAGTCACCCGGCTTCACTCACCGGGACCCGACTTCACTCACCGGGGTTTCCATTCACCTGGCTTCACTCACCAGGACCCGACTTCACTCACCGGGGTTTCCAATCACCTGGCTTCACTCACCAGGACTCGGCTTCAGTCACCGGGGTTTCCGTAACCTGGCTTCACTCACCAGGACCCGGCTTCACTCACAAAAATTTCAATCCCTTCGTGCCCACTCCCCGACTACGACTTAATCCGAATTCACTCAACCAAACTTAAATCAGTGTCAACACCAAAATAACAATCGGGTCAGACTGCATCAACAATCTCCCCCTTTTTGTTGTTTGACAACCCGATTTAAGTTTAGGTATTAATGATCAATCAAAGTCAATTCAATTATCGTAAGGGAATCCAAGTCCTCCCCCTACAATAACAAACCCTAAACTTAATCAACCATTCTCTCCCCCTTTGTCAAACATCGAAAAGGGTATGGTTATTATGTTTAACATACCTCCCTCTTAAACAAGGGTCTTTCCCCAAACCCAAAATAATCAAAGGTAAGTGTGAATTTGCACATGAAAGCATATACAAAATTATATCATGGTCAAACACGTATATGCTTCATATGACACGTAAGGAACGCAGCTGTATCTGACACATAGTCCTGATTGGTCTCCGTGACCAATCAGATTCGTTGATTATTCGATACAGAAATTTTTTTGATTTATCTATGGGCGATCAATTTTTAGAAAAATTTCTGTAACTCTGATTCGTTTAAGATCAGACTACATTAACAATTGAAATTCCTAGAAACATGTTTGTTCAATCCAAAACTCATCCGACCACACGGGTGTAGACTATAGGTATTTCAGAAAAATTTCTAAAACATGACATAGGTTTCTTGACTAAAAGTTATTCCTCATCAAGGAACAAGAGGCATGATTCGATCAAGCCTTTCTTATGAATTTTAAAAACTCCAACTCGGATTTGTATCGAATTAGTAGTCGGTTTGTTCCAAGTATGATGAGTATGTTCCAATTGTAATCGGTTTGTATCAGATTTGTTTGTATCAGTATGATCAGCAATCTGATACAATTTGATAAAAGGGGATCAGACTGAGGAGTAGTCTGATACCATTTGGAACAATCTAGTGTTGGATCGAGAAAAATGATAGAGGTGGGGGTGAATATCGTTAAAATCTTTTTCGGATTAAGGAAAGAGAAAACGCGCAGCAGAAATAAACAATCACACAGGAACACAAGTAGTTTTTACTTGGTTCGGAGTCGCGGTCGGCTCCTACTCCAAGGCTCACGGTCCTTGATCGTTTACTTTGGGCAATACTATACTCGTGCAAAAACAGGTTTATAAATTGAGTACAAAAATATTGCAGTAAATGAAACTAATTATACTTTTCGTTATCGACGTCCGATGTGGATCGTATTTCGGAGCAGAGGAACGTCGTCGGCACTGGAATCTCGAAATCAGAGTTTGCCGGGGCGTAGCGCTTGAACGAGAAGCTTTAGAGCGTATGAAAACTGTGTTGTTGAAGCCTTGGGGTCGAGCCCCTTTTATAGTACTCCATCGGGCGCCTGATGGGTTGGGGGTGCCTGACATGTGCCCTTCAATCCGGGAATCCTTATCCGTGGGCTCGGTCAGCGCTTATCCTCCCCTCTTGGGCGCCTGAGCTGATGGGGGCGCCCGTGAGCTCACGGGCGCCTAATCCGCCTTGGTTCAGTGGCTTCGTAGTTGGTTTTTGGTTTTTGCCTTCACCCTTGGGCGCCCATATCCTTACGGGCGACTGAGCCCACTCGGGAGCCTGACTCCATTCGGGCTTCTAGGCCCAGTGAAGAACCTTCACTTGCAGACGATCAGTCCTTCGACCCTGCAACTAAGGTTAGTCCCCAAAACATGACAAGTAGTAATTACAGCCGTAACTATCTTGGTTCTGACTTCGAGTCTCCCAAATGGAACCCTAGGTCGAACCGACGCCTACTGTTCCCTCGACGGGGAACGCGTCCTCACCTACTCCTCTCAGGAGAGTTTACCATTTGCCAACCGGCTCCTCCAGTTGGACTTTTGCTCGATCCACCTGACTAGATCTTCGTACCCCAACTTTCGGTCAGGTCTTCGATGCCCAGCCCCTTGCCAGGACTTCGTGCCCAGTCCTCGACCAGGACTTCTTTGCTCGACTTTTGGTCAGGTCTTCTTGCCCAGTCCTTGACCAGGACTTCTTTGCCCAGCCCTTTGCCAGGACTTCTTGCCTAGTGTACCTAGGGCTTCTTCCTGCACACTTAGTAAGCTCATTAGAACACAATAACATCATAACTCTTGAACCCTTTGCTATTATCAAAACCCAGGTTCGACTTAGGTGCTGCCTGCACCAACAATCTCTCCCTTTTTGATTTATGGCAACCCGGTTCAAAAAGTTAAGTTAAACAACAGAAAGATAGGTAAAGTATCAGTTTTAATTTCCTCCCCTGGAAGAAATCTCCCCCTGAGTTTTTCAAACATTCGTGGGGGTTTTTGAAATAGTTTCTAAGTCTTTGTTTGAAAAGTTTTTCGGATTTTCCATACTTAGAAAAATTTTCAAAACGGGATTTTAAAGTAAAAAAAAAATTCCAAAATATTTTGAGTTGGGCACTTAGAAAATTTTTCAACATATTTAGCACTTAGAAAGTTTTCAACACACTTAGAAAATTTTCTACCAGAAAAAATTTCAGAGTAAGTACTTAAAAATAGTTACGAAAACACTTTTGAGTTAAGTAATTAAAAATAATTTCAAAAATAATTTGTTTTTGCACTTTAGAAAATTTTCTACACTGATTTTGAAGTTTTAATACTTAGAAAAATTTTAAGCAAAATTTTGAGTTTATAACTTAGAAAAATTTTCCAGAAAAAATATTTTGAGTAAGTGTTTAGAATAATTTTTGAAAACAAAAAATAATTGACTTTCAAAAAAAAACTTAATTACTTACAGAACTTTACTTTTTGGAAAACGAGATGAAAGTTTTTGAATATTTGAAAAAAAAATAACTTTTAAAGCCTCCTTTTCTCTCCTTTCCACTCTCTCCCCCTTTGCCATATATCAAAAACATATAGCAAGAAAAATGAGTAATCAAAGTAAGGTGTTGTACTGAATCAATTCTAAGTTTAAACTGACCCAAATCAATTTGAATTTTCTCTTTCGGGTCCTGTCTAACCCAGTTAGCTACTTACTAACTGTTATAAATAGTAGCTTTTGCTAGGGTTAGTCAAGTTAAATGATTTGATCAAGTTAGATTTTCTAAGCTTGACACTTAACCTGATTACTATTTAATTTGTATTTATCTCTCCAATTATTGCAGATGCACTGACTTAAAGCATCTTGAATCAAGGCATAGACCTAAGCATCTCAACCCAGTCTAGGTTATCAAACAAAAGTACCCTAAGGTGCTTATGAGATGTTGGCTTCTAGATATATAGGTGCAAGCAGTTCTAGGGTCAGGGCCTAGTCTAAGTCCATTTGCGAAAAAGACATAGTTTTAAAAAGGGTGAGTTTTGAAAAAAAAAACTAAGTCGGAAAATCATTTTAAATAAATAAAGAAATGATTTTGCAAATTGAAATAAGAAGTAAAACAAATTTTGAAAAGAAACATAATTAGAGCATTCCTATTCTACCAAGCATAACCCTAACTGCCTTCTTAGTGAGCTGAACTCTGACTCAGGTAAGGGTTTGGTGAATATATCAGGTAAGTTAGATTTTGAGTCTACATGCTTAAGGACTTTTTCACCCCTGGCTACATGATCTCTTACGAAGTGGTGTTTAACTTCTATGTGTTTAGTTCTATAGTGTTGGATTGGGTTCTTAGTTAGATTAATTAAACTTATATTATCAATGTAGACTTGGGTTTGGGTGTAGTCAAGCTGGAAGTCCTTAAGAGTGTGCATCATCCATAAGAGTTGTGTTACACACTCTCCTAAAGCAACATACTCAGCTTCGGTTGTGGATAGAGCTACACAGTGTTACTTTCTGCTGCACCAACTCACTAGACTGTTTCCTAAAAGTTGGCAGCTTCTACTTGTACTCTTCTTGATGTATCTAAGTATTCTTTTTAGGGCTGCTAAATGTGTTTCCTTAGCACAGGTTTGGTATCTAGCACACATTCCTATAGCAAAAAGGATATCAGGTCTGCTGGCTGTAAGGTAAAGTAGACTACCAATCATACTTCTATATAGTTTAAGGTCTATGGGTTTACCATCAGGGTCACTATCTATTTTTATATTTGTGGCCATAGGGGTACTTATGCTTTTGGAGTTATCCATTTTAAATTTATTTATTAACTTCTTAGCATATTTGGATTGATGGACATAATTTTCATCCCTAGTTTGCTTAATTTGTAATCCTAAAAAGAAGTTGAGCTCACCAACTAAGCTCATTTCAAATTCGTTTTCCATTATTTTTACAAATTCTTTTAAGAGATTTGAGTTGGTGGATCCAAAAATTATATCGTCAACATAGATTTGGGCAATAAAGATATCTTTTTCTAAGGTTTTAACAAAAAGAGTTGAGTCAATTTATCCTTGGTTAAATTTCTTAGAAATGAGGTAGGTTGATAGGCTTTCATACCATGCCCTAGGTGCTTGTTTTAGTCCATACAGTGCCTTATTGAGTCTGTAAACATGGTCAGGTTTTTCTAAATCCTCAAAACCGGGGGGTTGTCCTACATAGACTTCTTCTCTAATAAAGCCATTTAGAAAAGCTGACTTTACATCCATTTGGTAGAGTTTAAATCCTTTATGGGCTGCAAATGCTAGCAACATTCTAATAGACTCAAGTCTGGCTACTGGGGCATAGGTTTCGTCATAGTCTAACCCTTCGACTTGACTGAACCCTTTAGCTACTAAGTGGGCTTTATTTCTAACTATTTCCCTTTGGTCATTTAGCTTATTCCTAAATACCCACTTAGTGTCAATGATGGATTTTCCCTTAGGTTTAGGTACTAGTTTCAAGACTTGGTTCCTTTCAAATTCGGCTAACTCCTCTTGCATTGCTATGATCCAATCAGGATTAGGTAAGGCTTCCTCTATAGTCTTAGGTTCGATTTTCGAAATTAGTGCAATCTGATTAAGATTTCTATAGGAAGACCTAGTTCTGACTCCTAGGGTTGGATCACCCACAATTTGATCAGTTGGATGACTGAGTCTGGGTTTCTTAGTTCTTCTATTGCTTGGTTCAGCCTCAGGTCCAGCTGAACGGTTCGGTTCAGTATTTGGTTCAACTACTTGGGTTGGTTCAATTGTTGGTTCAGTTAACTCAGTAGTTGATTCTATAGTTAGTTCATTTAGAGATTCAACCAGTGGTTCAGTAATTTGTTCATTATCTTCATGATCAATATTTGATGGATTTAGATCTAGATTATCAAATTTTGAATTAATTTTCTCATCAAATATTAGATTTGTTATTTCTTCAATTTTGTTAGTTTGTTTATTGTAAACCCTATAGGCCCTACTTGTTGTTGAATATCCTAAGAAGACCCCTGGGGTTTGTTGGTCACGAGATGGCTAGAGAGGGGGGGGTGAATATAGCCAAACACTTTTCACTTGCGAATAACAATTTTCCTGCACTTAACTTATCAGTAGCACAGCAGTGGAAGAAACAAAAGAAACTGGAAGTGCAGTAACCTAAAACCGAAATGAGATCAAACAAAAGCAACTGCCAAGAATGCTAACAAGAGGGTTTACAAGGTTCAGGGATAACTTGCCCCTACTCCTTGGCGTGCCCTTAAGGTGGGCGATCCCTTGATCATCGGCAGATCAAGCCCCGGTTTCACCGGATATAATGCAACCTCCTTCTCGGTAGAGAAACCTCTCCATTGCGTTTCAATCAGGATAAGTTTAAGCACAAA
>JAGFNQ010001874.1:165079-199292 GCA_024364735.1 Boesenbergia rotunda | reverse complement strand
TTCCAGATATGGAGGTTCATCAGTGAGTTTTGCTCAAAACTCACTGATATACCTAAACTACTGCTATTGCAATGGTGATACAGCAAGATTAGAGTTTTGGACCCCAAAAATATCATCTCCTAGTTCAACCCTCTCTACTTATATAGGGTTTTCAGAATTTCAGATATGGGAGGTCCATCAGTGAGTTTTGCTCAAAACTTATTGATATACCTAAACTACTGCTATAGCAATAGTGATACAGCAAGATTAGAGGTTTGATCCTCAAAAATATCATCTCCTAGCTCAACCCTGTCTACTGATATAGGGTTTTCAGAATTCCAGATATGGGAGGTCCATCAGTGAGTTTTGCTCAAAACTCACTGATATACCTAAACTACTGCTATAGCAATGGTGATACAGCAAGATTAGAGGTTTGGACACCAAAAATATCATCTCCTAGCTCAACCCTGTCTACTGATATAGGGTTTTCAGAATTCGAGATATGGGAGGTCCATCAGTGAGTTTTGCTCAAAACTCACTGATATACCTAAACTACTGCTATAGCAATGGTGATATAGCAAGATTAGAGGTTTGGACACAAAAAATATTATCTCCTAGCTCAACCCTGTCTTCTGATATAGGGTTTTCAGAATTTCAGATATGGGAGGTCCATCAGTGAGTTTTGCTCAAAACACACTGATATACCTAAACTACTGCTATAGCAATGGTGATACATCATGATAAGAGGTTTGGACCCCAAAAATATCATCTCCTAACTCAACCCTGTCTACTGATATAGGGTTTTCAGAATTCCAGATATGGTAGGTCCATCAGTGAGTTTAGCTCAAAACTCACTGATATACCGAAACTACTGCTATAGCAATGGTGATACAGTTAGATCAGAGGTTTGGACCCCAAAAATATCATCTCCTAGCTCAACCCTCTCTGCTGATATAGGGTTGTCAGAATTCCAGATATGGGAGGTCTATCAGTGAGTTTTGCTCAAAAGTTACTGATATACCTAAACTACTGCTATAGCAATGGTGATACAGCAAGATTAGAGGTTTGGACACCAAAAATATCATCTCCTAGCTCAACCCTGTCTACTGATATACGGTTTTCAGAATTCCTGATATGGGAGGTCCATCACTGAGTTTTGCTCAAAACTCACTGATATACCTAAACTACTACGCAATGGTGATACAACAAGATTAGAGGTTTGGACACAAAAAATATTATCTCCTATCTCAACCCTGTCTACTGATGTAGGGTTTTCAGAATTTCAAATATGGGTGGTCCATCAGTGAGTTTTGCTCTAAACTCACTGATATACCTAAACTACTGCTATAGAAATGGTGATACAGCATGATTAGAGGTTTGAACCCCAAAAATATCATCTTCTAACTCAACCCTGTCTACTGATAAAGGGTTTTCAGAATTCCATATATGGTAGGTCCATCAGTGAGTTTTGCTCAAAACTCACTGATATACCGAAACTACTGTTATTGCAATGGTGATACAGTTAGATTAGAGGTTTGGACCCCAAAAATATCATCTCCTAGCTCAACCCTCTCTGCTGATATATGGTTTTCAGAATTCCAGATATGGGAGGTTCATCTGTGAGTTTGCTCAAAACTCACTGATATACCTAAACTATTGCTATAGCAATGCTGATACAGCATGATTAGAGTATTTGGACTCCAAAAATATCATCTCCTAGCTCAACCTTGTCTACTGTTATAGGGTTTTCAGAATTCCAGATATGGGAGGTCCATCAGTGAGTTTTGCTCAAAACTCACTGATATACCTAAACTACTCCTATAGCAATGGTGGTACAACAAGATTAGAGGTTTGGACCTCAAAAATATTATCTCCTAGCTCAACCCTGTCTACTGATATAGGGTTTTCAGAATTCCAGATATGGGAGGTCCATCAGTGAGTTTTGCTCAAAACTCTCTGATTTACCTAAACTTCTCCTATAACAATGGTGATACAACAAGATTAGAGGTTTGGACACCAAAAATATCATCTCCTAGCTCAACCCTGTCTACTGATATAGGGTTTTCAGAATTCCAGATATGGGAGGTCCATCAGTGAGTTTTTCTCAAAACTCACTGATATACCTAAACTACTCCTATAGCAATGGTGATACATCAAGATTAGAGGTTTGGACACCAAAAATAACATCTCCTAGCTCAACCCTCTCTACTGATATAGGATTTTCAGAATTCCAGAATTTTAGTTTGGACTTGAAGTCATTCAGGCCCACCGTGGGCCTGAATTCATTTTATTTCAGGCCCACGGTGGGCCTGAAATAATTTGATTTCAGGCCCACCTTGGGCCTGAATCATTTTGTTTCAGGCCCACCGTGGGCTTGAATTCATTTTATTTCAGGCCCACCGTGGGCCTGAATTCATTTTATTTCAGACCCACTGTGGGCCTGAATAACTCTTATTTCAGGCCCAACGTCGTTAAATAAAATTAAATACATAATCAAAAAAAATATATATATGAATTGTAGAGCCTTGAAAAGAAAATATAAATACATAATCAATAAAATCCACATGATAAATCTGAAATATATATGATATATAACAAATTTAGTTTTATTTTTATAAATAAATGTAGATATAACCTAAATTATATTTATAATACATATAAAATGGGCCGCCTGGGGCCTGAAATCTTTTAATATCTGGCCCAGCAGTCACTCAGCTTTATACCGTCCCTGGGAGCCTAGTGCTAAGCAATCGTCTTCTAGCTCCTGATTTGTTGCGATTTCAAGGTAGCGTGCTTGTCTTGATTGGAGTAGTTATGGGCGACATTCTCGTCATCGCACTAGTCGAATTGTGCGTACCCTAATTTGTAGTTTGTCATTTCAGTTCTTGCTTTCACCTAGGGTTAGCGATAGTTTTCAGTAAAAGACTCAATTTGAGGAGGCCCTTTTATGAACGAATTCTAAGTGTCGTTTTTATTTGTGTCAAATAATTTGTTGTTTGATGGTTGCAAAGTTCGGTATGGGTCAAAAAAGATCAGCTTCAAAGAAAGCTGCTTCCACCAAATCTAAGAAATAGCAAGTCCCTGGGGGAAGTCATGAGAAAAAACAGCTGCCAAAATAAAAAATCAAATTGCCTACCAAGTATTCAAGTTTTCCCAACAGAGGTCGAAGTAAACGTATGAACTGGAAAAGTAGCCTATGCCATTTCAAAATTTGATTGATTCTGTTCCACCCACACCAGCACAAAAATAGTTGCTTCGAGACACACCCTTTGCTTGGGTACTCGACCTTCCTACTAGTTCTTGTGTAAGACCCCAAGTTCAGAACATGTTTGATAATTGGGATGAATAAGAACAAAGCTTTGTATTCCATGGGAAAAAACTCAATTTCACAAAGGTTGATATATCACTTATTCTAGGGCTACCTGACTATGGAGAGATAGTCCAACTTGATTTGAATGAGGCCTCCAGCCCACTGTACAAGGAGTATTTTGAAGATTCCAGTTGTTCTGCACGGCATTTGGAGAAACTGCTAATAAAGTCTACATCCAATGACAAGTTGTACTGTCAGTTGTATATACTCTATTTTTTAGTATAGTGCTATTTTGTGGTACTAGCAGCATACTTGCCATTCCTGCCGTGTCACTTATTGATTGCGTAGATGATTTTGACAATCTACGAAACTATAATTGGTGCAATGCCGTGTACAATTTCATGGCTCTTCAGTTGGGTGCCATTGGAAATGAGGTGACATTGAGGCATAGACGACATGTAGGTGATTCAACCCAACCAGCTAAGGCTCCCTTGCTCAAGGGATTTCCAAATATTTTGGCTGTAAGTTTGAGTACAGATACCTGCTGATATAATTTGATGATGGATATTATTTACTGATTATAATGATATTGCAGGTATGGGTTACTGAACATATTAGTATTCCTGCTCCTGAACAACCTCATAAATTGCCAAGAATACTTCGCTCGACTTAGCCTAAAGCCCACGTTGAGAGTATCAAGAGGATGTTAGACCGTGTGGCCATATATTTAATTATTGTTGATTTAATTTCGTTCGATATAAAGCATGATTTGGTACCTGACTACTCTCCTCCAACTCAACCACTTGAGGTACACTGTGAGGTATTACAGCAGGCACCAGAAGGAGGGCAGGCAGCACAAGGAAGGCAACAGGCCTTACAAACGGAAGCCTGCAATATATGTATACAAAAACAAGAACAAATTGAGACCTTACAACACCAATTAAATATAGCACTTAAAAGTTTGAAGGAAGCCAAAAGTGAGACGGCAACAACCATCAGTGCCAAGGATCAAATTATTGCTCAGAAAGAAACAATAATTGCAGAGAAGGAGTCCCAACTGAAACAAAAAAAAGACATCATTGTTGAAAAGGATAAAATAATTGGTGATAAAGATTCACAGCTTCAAGTACAAGAGGAGCAAAATGATAAAAGGATAGCTGTAAGAGAGTCGATCATATTTCAGTGTAACCAAAACATCAAACAGCTGCATGAACAATTGTAAAGCAAAGGGTCAGATGAAGGTGAGCCACTTGCCAAAAAAAGGAAAATAAGTCAGGTGAGACAAGACTACCAGCCCAAAGGCAAGGGCAAACAAGTTGTTCAGGATGACAATGAGGATGAAGATGAAGATGATGATGAAGATGACGAGGCTCCTGCCCCATCAATCTCAGATACTACAATACAAACAACAAAATCTCAGACCTCCACCCAAACAAACATATCTGAACATCACGCAGCTAAAGCTAAAGAATTTCAAAAGGTCAAAAGAAAAATCTTGAAGAATTCCAGGGAATTTTTTAAGAAGACTAAAGATGCAGAGATTGCTGAAACATTATTAAAGCTTAGTAAATTAAAGTGAGTTAGTTGCTATTGCGTTTGGAAATATGTTGTAAAACATTGATGATTATTGACATTCATTAATAAAATTTAATCATTCAGAATTTCATTAAGTTGCTTATCTTATTTGCATGTAGGTATGAGTTGAATCCAGTATGGTCCAATGGGACCTTTACATTAGATATGCTATCTTTTTTGACAATATTTGATTGGAATGACTACACCACCGGGGATTGCATCAATATATATTGGACTATTCTTGGAAATGAAGCAAAAACGTGTAACTTACCATACCAGCCCTCCATATTCTGTGGGGTGGGGTTTGATGTAAGTCAATTAGCTACTTGTTTAGTTATTTTTTTTCTATGATCTAGTCCACTGACACTTCCTTTTTAATAACCATAGGAACTTTTTGAGGCGATTCACGCTCAGGCTTTTGAACAAACTATTTCTACTGATACGGATAAGCCAATTTGATATATCATCTGTCCTCTAAATAATGCAGATGATCATTGGCATCTAATGGTTATTGACCTCGTGGAAGGTAGTATCCATCATTATAATTCTCTCAGCGCCACAGAAGGGTACACTACCCAATTTGAAAAAACTGTAAGTTTTCTATTTCATAGATATACCTCAAAAAAAAGTTTCATACCAATATTATTATTACTAATGCCATATCTGTGTAGGTGGCGTTTTTTAAAAATTTGAACTGGTCTTATTACAAGACATGGAATAAAGGATTGCCTTCCATAGCTGGGACAGAATTTAATAAAATTGTTGTAGAAGGACCCACCCAAAGCAGATCGTAAGAGGATGTTTATTTTTGTTAAAAATAACAATGCATTTCATGGTTGGATTTATAAGATGGCAACAATGTGAATATTGGGTTTTCAGGTTCGATTGTGCATTTTTCATGATGCGGTATGCAGAAAGTCTAGTTTTTCAAAGATCTACAGATTTTACCCAAAAGCAAATGAAAAATTATCGATTTCAGGTGGGCTATAAAATAATGAGAGACAAGTGCTGGAAGCTAAATCTGTAAATAGTGTTTTTGTTGATACTATGCATATGTAATTGTGATCACAAACATTGTATATTTGTAATTATACAATCCATGTATTCCTTTTCAAATCAATGAAACTTTGCTTCGGATCATGGTTTTTGTCTCATATATGATCTGTAATATGTAATTGTTGTGGAACCCATCAGTAATATTGAACCTTGCTTTTGCTAGAACCATTTGAATTCAGGACCACAGTGGGCCTGAAACAAAAGCATTTTAGGAAACCCACTCAGGGCCTGAAACAAAATGATTTAGTTGTATAATGTAAGTTTAATGACAAACAATATATGTTTGTAGTTATAATATATGTAAAACATTTTGATACTCCAATGGAGCATTACTTTCGATCCTTGTTATTGTGTAATCTCTAATCTATAATCTGTCCTCTTGTCGATACTATAAGTAATATTGAACCTTACTTTTCCTCTACCATAATTTTAAATCACAGCCCACGTTGGGCCTGAAATAATCTCATTTCAGGCCCACGCTGGGCCTGAAATAATCTCATTTCAGGCCCACGCTGGGCCTGAGATAATCTCATTTCAGGCCCAGAGTGGGTCTGAAAGGAGATTATTTTAGGCCCACAATGGGCCTGAAATAATATCATTTCAGGCTGGGCCTGAAATAATCTCATTCAGGCCCACGCTGGGCCTAAAATAATAATGTTCAAGCCCACGTAGGGCCTGACAGAATAATCTCATTTCAGATTTCAAATAATTCAATATTAGAATGATTAAATATTTTATATAAATATACATGTTGTGAAATTATTTTTAATATTAAACAAAAAGGAGAGTACCTACATAGAAATTGCATACCTCAATTTAATTCCATCCACATCATTACCTCATATTTTCAGAATTTGGCACAGCAGAAGGTTTGTTTCTTAGACCTATGATATTTTGATTTCTCAAAACTCATTACCAGTAGTTAGAGTTTAGATAGCTAAGAGATGGTATTTTTGGTCTTAAACATAGTCCTAATGATTATCAATTACGTGTTAATACAGTATCAGTTGGCACAGAACAATGAATCAACAAAGCAAACAAATAGAGGGTCTCAAATGATAGATATTCACAAACTATAGGACTTCAAGACTTCAAGACCTGAAATAACATTATTGTGGGTTTCAAAATCCGAAAACTTCACAACTGCTCAATTCTGCTTACATAAATTTACACAAGAAGAAATGTATCATAATATTGAAATACTTCTTCAAGTCACAACATTAACAACAACTAGTTTTTTGACAATACTATAGCTATACAATATACAAAATATATACATTTAGTTATCCTCCATACAAAATATACACTTCAATCAGAATATTGGGTCACTACATATACCAATTAACTCAAGACCTTGGGGCTGGCGGCATTCTACATGTCCTTTTATTATGACCAAGTTGTTTGCACCGGCTGCATTTTAGTTTGACCTTGCCTTTGTGTCTGGACTCTATCCGTGTCTTCTTTCGTCTACCAGGCTGCACAAGGCTACGGGGACATAGAACTGTAATGCCGTTTACTCCAGTAGGCCAAAACTGTTTGCTTCTACAAGGGAAAATACGATCCATGTAAACCCACTTCCAAGTTTCAGAATAAAAATAATGCTCACAATATGGGAGTGTATCCATGTTCCTGTGAATGATTACGGCAATAGCATGTGAGCAAGGAAGTCCTGAAATTTGAAACTCCCCACAATGACAACACTTTTTTTCCAAATCAACAATGTATGAAGTGCTCCATGTTTCTACTTCCATTTCTGATTGAGAGTAAGGGTGAACCTTATAAGCTCTTGCTTTCTCTCTCCTTGAATCCATTTCTTTTGTAGCATAAGGGTCAAAGCAACATGCCATTTGGAGACTTCCTCTCTACGGTTATAGAACCATTGAGCAACTTTTCTTCTTGTATTATCAATTAACCTGTTTATGGGAAGCTCACGTGTAGACTTGAACAAAGCATTTAAGCTCTTCACACAATTCGTGGTAAGCATTCTGTACCTTCTCCCTGTAAAGTGTGCCTTTGCCCACCTTTTAGGGTCAATGTTGTGAAGCTACTTATGGGCAACTGGATGTTTTTCAAGCATTGTCTGCATTATCATATCATATTGGAGTGTTGTGTTGGGTCGTGCTGCTGCCCAAAACAAACCTACATCAGCTCTACTTCCAGTATCAGTTACCATATTACAACACATGTGGTGGCAACAAAAGACATGATGCGCGTTTGGGTAGACTTTTCTAACTGCTGATATAATGCCCCGATGTCTATCTGATACTATAGTGATTGAGTGATCATCGACAGCAAAGAACCTCTTTGTATGCTCCAAAAACCACTCCCATGCAGACCCACATTCAATTTCAGCTATTGCGAAGGCAACTGGAAGAACATTATCATTACCATCAATCGTCGTTGCAATCAACATTACTCCCGGATACTTTCCTCTTAGGTGTGTGGCATCAATTTCGATAAGTCTACGCAAATAAGACCTGAACACCCTTCGGCAAGCACCAAAAGCCCAAAAATACCGCTGAAACTGATTGTTACCATTCCTGCATAGTGCCACATACGTTTCAGGATCTCTAGCTCTTAACTCACGCAGATATTGTGGAAGATCTCTGTAAGCCTCATCATAATCTCCAACAACCTTTTTCAATGCTTTCTCCCTAGCTATGTATGCTTTTCTGTATGATATGGTCACTCCAAATCTAGCTTTAATATCTGATATAATCATACTTGGTTTGTATTATTCATTATGAAGAAATTGCTCTTCAACAAAAGAAGCAACAAATGATGAAGAACATGCATGATGATCAGCACTTTCCCTAACAGTTCCGCATTGGTATTCCTTTATATATTTTGTAATAGTGAACTCTACTTCCCCCCTTGCTACTACTCTCCATGTACATGGTTAGTTGAAGCATACTGCTTTCACTCTATTTTTTCGGGTGTCAACTGGGATATATCTCATATGCTTAACCATGGCATGTTTGACAAGTGCATTCTTGAATTCTTCTCTAGATGGAAATATCTGCCCCACAAAAAAATTCATGACCATCTCTTGCCTCTACCTCTCCAATTGGCCCAGCAAGCAATCGAGAATTTAAAATATAAGGATCTTCAGCTAATAGAAACTCCTCCTTTAAGTCACTGTAGTCATCTGGGGGGAATTCATATTCCTCAATCTGCATATCATCGGCTTGGAATTCTAGTACACTTGTAATGGGTTCTAATTCATCTGCATTCCGGATTTCAATTCCTTCCTCCCCACTCTGGGTTGGCTCAAAGAATTCAACAACTCTTGTAGAAGAATTCAAACCCTCACCTTCTATATTAGTTGCTTTTTCATTTAGATCAATTGTCAAATTCCTTGTAATTTCTGATCCATTCCCTGTGACAACATTATCATCAAGAGTATTCCATATTTCGGATATAATTTCATCAACAACATTATCATCCCTGAAAAATAAATTACAATTACATTTTGCAAACTTTGAAAATCATAATCAAGGACCTAGGAAGGCCTGAGGGCCTGAAATAGTTTGATTTCAGGCCCTCACAGGGCCTAAAATCATATTTTAGGCCTTCACAGGGCCTGAAATCATTATATTTCAGGCCCTGTGAGGGCCTGAATATAATGATTTCAGGCCCTACGAGGGCTTACAATCATATTATTTCAGGCCCTTGGAGGGCCTGAAATCTTTTTATTTCAGGCTCTCACAGGGCCTGAAATCTGTATATTTCAGGCCCTTGGAGGGCCTAAATTATATTGATTCAGGCCTTCAAATCCAATGATTTCAGCCCCTGTAAGGGCCTGAAATCTTTTCATTTCAGGCCCTGGGAGGACTTGAATTCCTTTTATTTCAGGCCCTCCCATTGCCTGAAAACAACATATTTCAGTACCTCCTAGGGCCTGAAATCAAATGATATCATGCACTCCTAGGGACTGAACTTTAATTTCTGGCCCTTTCTAGGGCCTGATATGGTAATATATCACCCCTAGGTCGAATTCAAGCATTTATTTATCTTAAGTTTGACAAATTTCAGAGAGCCCTTATTATGTAATGCATATCACCCTTAGACTCCTCCAAACATAAAAATTGTAGCATGAGTTGATAAGTATAAAACTAGGTCTGATACCATATCAAAGATGACAATCATACGTACATTACTATTTGTATTTGTTACCAATCTGTTGCTTGCTTTTTCTCCTTCAACACCTATCTTCCTCAGCTGCCTTGATGAATTTAGTTGTGCAAGGTCGAAATATATACGTACCCTCATGATGATTCGACTTGTGCATGGTAGTAATATATATATAGGCTGAGAAAATTTCTACTACCTGGCCATCCGAACCTTAAATTATTATTTTACTGCAAAAGTGATTCGGATGTCTCGAAAATGTGAATGGAAAAGGTATTTTGTCGCGGCAAGGGTATAATAGGAAGTTCACTTAAAGGGCTGCGCCCTTTGGTAAAATAGAAACCATGGTACGCCCTTTGGTAATTTTCAATTGTTATGTACGCCCTTTGATAAATTGCCGATTAGGAAAAGATATTTCCATTAGTATGAAGCATTTTGAATGATCCTAAAAATAAAACTATGATGGTTTAGGTCCAGAGTAGATACTATTATATCAATTGATGTGACAATCGATTGATAAGTAACGTCAATCAATTAGTAGACAATAATTAGCCAAACAGCAATTGTGTAAGTAGGATTTCGTTTGGAGAAGAAGACGCTAGATCTTGAGGGATTAAAGGTGACGTGTTGTTGTATTTTCAACCATCAAGAGAAAGCAAGCTTTCAAAGTAATGATTTCATATGTAAAGTTTGATTTACTTTCATTTGCTTTTTGTATTTGTCTTTTTTTATGTGTGTTTTTGTAAGAATAAGATTATAAGAGGCTTATCTGTTAGTGAGAGCCCTAGAACCAATCATATGATGATTACTTTTTGGACTCATTGTATCATATTCTTGTATATATATTTCTTATATATAAAGGCATTTCTTATGGTTATTGTACTTATGTGTATTGGTGCCAAATAACTTAGTATAATAACGTCCTTGAGTAGAAGGTTCTTATCTATATCAATCGATTAGTTGAATCGATAGTGAGATGATATAGAGAACACTACTCTTAATTATTCCTAGTCAAGTATTAACATTCAAGGACAATGTTAATGCATAGAGACTAGCATGTAGGTCAACATGATGACTTGATCTCACAAGTCATGGATATGAGATATCAAGTTGACACATGGGTATACATTAGAGAATGTATACTGAATGGCCCGCCATGAGAAAGTATCATGGATCGTTATATGAGTGTCATATACTTTCTCATGTGACTATTAGTATGACTATTAGTCCTTAGACCTGAAGTCACCATAGTTCCCTACATAAGGAGTTATGTACTTTGGTTTCGTCAAACGTCACCCGTAACTGGGTGGACTATAAAGGCGATTACTGGGTATGTAACAAATTATGCGGAGGGATGTGAGTGATGTAGATGGGATCTATCCCTCCTATATGACGGGAGAGATATCATAGTCTTGATAGAGTGAGATCACTAAGTACATGGCCATGCCCAAATAAGGCAATATGAGATATTGAGCTTATTTGATTATAGTGAGTCTACTTGGAGTTCAAGACACATAGATTGATTGGAGGATGACACGGTCTATGCCTCATGAAAGATCAATCTAGATATCAAGGATAGAAGGACATTGTCACATATTGTGATGGTCACAATTATTAGTCACATTGGTGATGTTGGATCTCAACATTCTTGTAACTTGGGTAGCAATGATGTGTTGCTAGATACCGCTCATTGCTTATGTTTCTAAGAGGTTAGAAGCATTGCCAACGTTACAAGAACCTATAGGGTCACACGCAAAGAACAAATAGATGGAGAAAAATTGAAGTCAAGTTTGACTTGACTAAATATGGAAAGTCCATAAAAGGCAAGTTTGACTTGACCCAAATCCAAATCAAGTTTGACTTGACTTGGTTCCACTTCAAGTTAGACTTGACATGAGAGAAGAAATGGAGTCAAGTTTGACTTGACTAAATATGGAAAGTCCATAAAAGGCAAGTTTGACTTGACCCAAATCCAAATCAAGTTTGACTTGACTTGGTTCCACTTCAAGTTAGACTTGACATGGGAGAAGAAATGGAGTCAAGTTTGACTTGACTAAATATGGAAAGTCCATAAAAGGTAAGTTTGACTTGACCAAAAGGCCACCTCACCTTGACTTGACCAAGTGATGACTTGGCTTGGTTTCCCCCCATTTGAATTTGAATTCAAATTGAAAGGGGTTAAGGAAAGCCACCTAATGGCCATTAGTGGCCATTAATGGCCATTAAGTGGCCGGCCACCACAAGAGAGAACAAAAAGTGTTTTTTGTTCTATTTTTCTATTAAGTGGTGTCCTCTCTTCTTCCTCTCTAAAATTGTTGGAGTTCTTCTTCCTCTTCTCCTCTTGGCCGAATCCTACAAGGTGCTAGCACACCTAAAGGATTTCATCCATCTACTTTTGTTCGCGTGGATACTTCTAGAGGGACGGCACTTGACGTCCTAGAGATTCGACATCCAAAGGAGCGAACGGGATTAAACGGGGCACGCATCAAAGGTAAAATGTTTATCCCTTTTTAGATCTAGGAGTAGATCGGGTTTTGAAGCATGTAAACGAGCACTCGTAATTTTTGAAATGGCTTTCTTCGCTCGGATCCTTGCTATTGGGGCTTTCGGGGTTTTCGCGACGCGAAAAAGCGGTTTTCGTGGCCCGTAAAACCCTACATTATCCACCTCTAGAAGGTGCTCAAGAAGGAGATTATTATAGTAGAGAGATTATTAAGAGTAATTTTGAATTAGTTGACTCAAGTAGATAAATACCGAATAAAACTTCAAAGTTGTACATGCAGAGTTAAATTTGAAACAACATAATGACTTTAGTTTGCGCAAATTAATGTTTGTAAATCCATAGCTTTTCATGCTCCTTAAGGCTCATCGAAAGCTCTCGAGTGTGATGCAGTAGATGGGGTTAAGTTGTCATTCAGGCACTCACGATTCAATCTCTATTTACAATGTAATTTATAATAATTTTTTCTCTAAATGAGACGTATAACTATGTGATATTGAACTTTTGAGCCCCCGAAAACTTCTCGATTGCTCCCGGTGGCTAATGAACAACTTTCATAAAGTCTTATCGATCACTCCAAATTTAATGTTAGTTGGTTCCTATTTTTTTTTAAAGTTCATCAAATAATCTCCCTTATTGGTAGAATAAGGCTCCGAATCAAATCAATTTAATTTTGAATTTCTCTAATGAAACGATGAAGGACAATTGTTTACATCGTTGAGAATATGTAGACTTTGAACTTTCTTAAGATACATAAACTATTCCACCACCTCTTTTAATTTTCTGAAAAATTTTAAAAATCACAGTGCGATTTGGTAGAAATTGAAAAATCATTATTTTTTGTAATATTACAGCGCATAATAATCATTAGAGCAATGATAGAGAACGTGAAATTTTAGCGTGAAACTCAACGTGAATGACGTGACACTTTTTAAATACACGTCCGATTGTCGCTCGGACAGTGGCGGCGGCCTCCGGCCGCCGCCCCGAACAAAACTATAACCTGGGGGGACGGGTGAACCCGTCGAGGATCGGTACAATTGGGTTTCATGTTGGATTCACGTTGAATTTTTCATGTTCCCAATCATTTTCCTAATCATTAATCGACGATCGAACTAAGAACGTTGGTCGGGGACCGCCTACTAACTTTTTGATTCAGCCTGAGATGATGGTTAACAAAATCTACAACAGATGATTATGAACAAACAACACTTTTCATCCAAAATGACAGCATCAGTTCCCGAAAACAAAAATATTGCAATCGAAGACGGAAAAAGCTGGCAAAACCGCAACCCGAAAGGGAGGGAGTGCATGAACAAGCTCCCATCACTGCAAACAAAGGGAAAGCTGCTCTCACTGCTGCTGCTGCTGCTGCTGCGACTTGTGCTTCCTTCTTCCCCGTTCGATCACTCTCCTCTGGTCCACTCAAGTCAATCGAGCATCTTTTCTCTTCCCTAACCTGACAACCATGCCATCAGCAAGCGTTGATGTAGCTGAAGATCCGGTGCACCGCCGTCGCGATCTCGTCTGCTGTCCCCAACTTGCACGCCTCCTCCATCTGTTCCATAGCCACAATGTTACCGACTTAGTTTGCTAATTCAGAGCTAAAGGAGAGGATTAGCCAGCAATCGACCTTGAGGTTGAGCGAGTAGAGGACGGAGGATGCGTCCAGCGAGGTGATGTTGAGGTGGAGCACAGAGAGGTGCAGCTCCTCCATGGCCGCGATGGCGCTCGCTATCTGACCTTGCCGCCGCCGCCCGGCCACTTTGAGGTTGACGTGCCCCTGCACCAGGGTCGCCTCCACGTCCACCCCTATGCCCTCCTCCTCGCCCTCAGAGTAGTCCCTGTACTGAGGCGAGATGAAAAAGCCGTCGTGGAGAGATTCCGCGGCCGTAAACACGACCACGTCGTCGTCGTTGAGTGCCCGCTGCCGCTTCTGGGCTTGGAGGCAGAGGAGGTGCTGCTCGAGCTCCTTGACGAACTCGATGGCGCCGCTGATGATGGACGCTTGGTCGCCCTTCAACATCATTAGAAGAAAACAATTAAGGAGAAACAAACTAAAATGGAAACCGGCAGGTGCACATCTCATAATCATACGCGTTGGACGTAGGAAGGCGGCATGAGGGAGCGAAGAGTAGCGAGGTAGTCGTTCATAAGCCGGCGGCGGTTGCGCTCCACGGCAATGTGAGTCATCCTCTGGCTCTCCGCCTCCTCCGCGCTCTTCGACGCCGGCGCCGGCCGTGGCCTCTTCCGCTTCCTCCGCTCGCTCGACCCCACCGCGAGCGCCGCCGCTGCGGCAGCCTTGTGGTGGACGATGCCGTTGCCGCCGGCCCCGCCTCCCGGGTGCGCGTCCGACTCGGAGGCGTGAGTGATGCAGCTCTCAAGCTGCTCCGCCGTGCGGGAGGACTCGACGTCCCCCGCTCGGACGTAGGTTTGGCCCTGCAGCCGTCGCAGGTTCTGGAAGTTGGATTCTTGGGGAAAGTAGCTCACACGCGCTGCTCCGGTAGTTTCCTCTCCGCCCGCTTGCATTAGAAGCTGCAGGAAAGGTGTTTGATGGGAGAACAGGCTCCCATATCTCATCTCAAACACTCCAGACTCCAAGCACTCTGAGCCCAGCACCTCCCTCAACAACTGTTTCAAAGAATCAAACCATGCAAATGAAGCAGCATCCATTGTTTGCATTAAGTAAATTGCTAAAAAAATGTGAGTCTTGTGGAGCTTTCATCGATCGACTAGGTGGTGTTCTACCAGAAATTGACTAAGATAGAAAATGTCAGGAAAAAAAAGGAAGGAAATTAAAAGAAGGTAGCACAGTCGAGTGGAGTGATGAGACTTACAAGTGGGTCATTAATGGGTCCTCGGAGCTGCTCCATGGAAAGAAGAAGATTTGAAGACAGAGCATGCAGCAGTACGAGCTCACCAACTACCTCTCCTCTTCACAATCGAAGCAGGTTTAATTCTTCTGCTCTTTAATTCTCCTCTTCAGTTATGTTATCTGGAGCAATTAATGCATGCCGGCCAAGCATAGCATCCCTCACAAATGATTAATGTCTGGGAAGAGGAGGAAGCTTGGACAAGTGATGCAGTAGTAATTAATACTGCAATAGTAAGGAACCATGGCATGGGTAGAGAAGAGGAAGTACGTAGGGGGTATAGATAGACGAAGAAGTGGGATAAGGGGAAGGGAAGGGAAGGGAGGAAGGGATGAAGGAAGGAGAAAGGTTGTGCAACTGCAGCAGATTTGGGGATTGAAGGGGTGTCCGTTTGTGGGAGGTGCCCCATGGCCCATGCATGCATTATTGTTTGGGTGGCAGATTTGTACAGCTGCGAAGACAGAGGCACAGACGTGGGGCCTCTCTCCTTCTTCTTTCTCTTTCTTTGCTCAGTCGTCGTCCTCGCTCTCTCTCTCTCTCGCGCGCGCGCGTCCAGTACTTGACCTCGCTTCGAATTCAATGGCAGTGCCAGGCAGAAAAGGTGCCGTCAGTGATGAGAAAAAAGTCTGCGAAATCAACTGGATTTCAAAACAGCTCTGGGTCACGTCCACAGGGCTGGCCAAATCAGATGTATGTCGCGTACCTTTGGCGCATGAATTTGATTTACAACATTAGCCATTCATTTTACACAGCACAGCACCTATTCTGAAATACTACTCATTCTTATAAATTCATGTTTTTTTTACTCCTCCTTATAATGTAAATATACATACTTTTGCCTCTGACAATGTATATCTTGAATGAGATGCAGGGTGGTAGAGGAGGACAAAACGAATGCACCCACACAGTTGGACTGTAATTCAAGGAAGAGGCAAGGCCATCATATAATTTAAAA
The DNA here is from genome assembly GCA_024364735.1 of Boesenbergia rotunda. Classification (NCBI taxonomy): domain Eukaryota; kingdom Viridiplantae; phylum Streptophyta; class Magnoliopsida; order Zingiberales; family Zingiberaceae; genus Boesenbergia; species Boesenbergia rotunda. Next base: position 182,913 of record JAGFNQ010001874.1, on the reverse strand, counting down.
CTTTTAATTGTAAATGTATTTTAGAGCTATTTTTATTTGGTATCTAAAATTATATGATAATATATAATCTTCATATATATATATTATTAATTAATATGCATTTGATATTATGTGAAATAAAAAATTGTTTATTTATGTAAAAAGTTATCTTGAATACTCTATATGTATTTATGGAGAGATAAATTAGGAAACAAGTAGGTTACTGTACGGTGACCATTTCAACTATATTAATATAGCAAGATTATATGGTCCATTTATTTTAAAGATTTATAATAATTTACTGTTGATTCTATCAGGCACTCCAAAGAATTAGAGAGGTATAGTTTAGGTGAATAAGTGAAAGTATACATTCAAGAGTTAACTTTATATATTCCTTCAGATTAATCCTAAGAATAAGTAAATGTGTTATATCAATATAATATTCAAATTTGTATTAAGTGTGCCTCAAGTTATAATTGAGATATGACTCAGGACAGGATGATCACCTCCATAGATAATAATATAAAAATAATAATATCCTATCAAAGTTTTTAGCTTCATTTCAATCTAACACTACAACAAATCCATTTTCATTATTTTAATTTTTCTAAGTTTATTTTCACGAAGAAATTAAGGTGTTTTAATCAATTCAATCAGCCATAACAATCAATTACTTCTAATTGTCAAATCTTCAAGAGTCTTTCTTTTTTTTTTAAATGCCTTATTATATTTTTATACCAAAATACCCTTATTTCAGAGTTATTATAATAACTACAAAGAATATTATACATAGAATATTCTTAAATTTGTAAAATTATTTTAGAAAAATTAAAATCACTATAAATTATATCAATCATGAAATGGTTGGTATATAAATAATTACTATAACGTTATAGCAGTAATTTCAGTGATTAAGTACTAGAGCATAAATAACTACAACAATATATAAAAAGCTACTATAATTATAGTAGCCAATTAAGTAGCTAGAGGACAATATTGTAGCATCCATTAAGATTATTATAATAATTTTAGATTATTTAAATCCTTTTAAAGCGAACATTTGTGAGCCATTGGTATTGGATAAAAAGTATTTGTTTTGGTAATGTAAATGTTATTAAATAAAATTAAAAAAAGGTTGGTACATGGAAAAAGTGAAGCATTAGATATTGTGGTGTCAAAAAATTTTTACTGATGAAAAGTTACCTTTGTTGATGAACCATATCTTTCTGTTGAAATTCCTGATGATGACAATTCATTTTTTTGTCTTCATCTATGTGGCCACTTACGAGAAGTTTCATTTACGGGGTAAATTGAGTTGATGTTGAAAATTGCAGAGTAAGAAAATTATTTAATGCAGCAATTACGATAGATTGATTCATCATGGGCAAACTCAATATATATTCATTTATGGCTTACATTTGCTCATATTAACTCATCTTCCCAATAACAAAACCTAGAAAATTAAATAATTATAACGCTTTAGTATAATCTATCCTATATCGCATGCTTATCTCTTGTGATCATAATTATGTTGCATCATAAAGATAAATATAAATTGATGACCAAAAAACATATATAATATAATGCAGTAATCATTGACTTAATTTTTTGTATTTTCTATTTAATTTTTCATTTCTAGAAATGTTATAATTATTGGTGCAAATTGTCCTCCGATCAAGATTGATCAAATTGACTAAACTCAGTTGACCAAGTTTGAGTTGACTTAAATTGAATTTTGATGTTTGATTAATATGTTTGTTGATGAGAATAATATGTTTAAGTAGGAGAGATTGTAGAGAGAGATTGCTGGTATCATCAACCTCGAGTTAGATTAACTAAGGTGAATGGTTGAGAAAAAAAATCAAATAGCTTAAGGTTAATCAAGTATTTGACAGTAGAGAAGTTTAACTGGGTCATGATTGATCGGACACTTGGTACTCAGAAATCTAGCTAATAGATCGAGATTTGACAAATGAGAAGTACAAGTGGGTCATGGTTGACCAGACACATGACAATAAAAAAAACTAACAGGAAATTAACATGAGAGGCAAAGTCCAAGTGAATTAAGAAGAACTGGACACTTAGAATGAAAAAGAAAGTTCAAGTGGATCATGGAGGACCAAACATTTGACATAAGACGTGAAGTACAAGCGGGTCAATGGTTGACTGAACACTTGGCAATGAGAAAAGTCCAAACAAATTAAGGATGACTGGATGTTTGACAATGATAAAGTCCTAATAGGTCAAGATTGATTAAATGCTAGATAGTGGTGAAGTCCCAATGAGTCAAACTTAACCAAATGCTAAGTGGTGGTAAAGTTTTGATAAGTCAAGATTGATTAGATACTAAGAAGTGGTGAAGTTCCAATAGTCAAAGTTGACAAGATATTAACCATGAAGTCCTAGTAAGTCAAGGTTAACCACATGCTAAGCAATGAAAAATCTCGGCAAGTCAAGGTTGATCAGATGTTGGGTAAAATAAATCCTGGTAGGTTAAGCTGAATTGCAAACTAGGCAATGAGATAATTCAACCTTGGTAAGGTTGAAATAGAGGTATCAATTGACTTGACTGTCAAGTAGTAGCAATCAATTGTTGAATTCACAAATCCCAAATTCAAAGTTTCAGGAAGTTTAGGGGGAGGGGGTTGTTGTAAATTAGTCTGCTAGGGTTGAACAATCGATTGGTGATACTATTATAGCAAATAGAATATCTAATTAAAAATTGATTGATCAACTTGACTGATCAACATTAGTCGAGTTAAGTAGTCAACTGTTATATCAGTCGAGTGAGGGATTTGATTGCATCAAATAGAAGGTTCTAAGTCGAGTTGAGAACTCGACTGATGCAGTAATAGTCAATTGATGAACAATAACAATTGACTGTTGGTATGCAAAGTTGAGTTGGAAGAGCCATTTTGTAAGTGTAACATTTGAATTCAAGGAGCAATCGAGTGATGGATATTAAAAGTCGACTATTAGATGAAAATTGGCCCAGCATGGAGCCTATAAAAGAAGGGTTTGTAGAGTTTTTCGAGGTTAGTTCTTCGGGCTTGGAAGAAGAGTGATGCTGCACTTTCAGACCTTAGGAGACAATCTAAAAGCATTCAACAAAGAGCAAAGTAAATTTTTTATTTGTAAAGTTGTTTTCTTTTATTATTTTGTTTTTTTTATATCTTTGTATCATCTTGGATTGATTGCATAACAATAGGCATTATAAGAGGTTTCTCCGCCTATCGAACATATCAGACAAGGAGAAAGTTAGTGGTAATTTCATTAGGATTGTAAACTGTGGAATAGGAATCTAGGGTTCCGAACCATATAAAATATCATGTTCTTGTGCATGTATTTTACTATTGAATCCATTAATTTGAGTGTGAATACTGGGAAAACCTTCTAAAACATATTGATTCGAAGAGATTTTTAAAGCAATATGGAATATTTGTTATAGCAAGCTTTACAAAGACTGCCTCTATTATCTTAGACAAAAGGGCATGAAACTAACGTATATTTCTGAGGAGATATGGAGTGCATGGACGACCACCTGGGTTGAACAAAGGTGGAAAGAAAATGTCGATAAGGCTCTAGCTAATAGAAATACCGAGCCAGGTGGCCTGAGTATCATAACTGTTAAACATACGTCTGGTTCCAAATCTATGGTTGAGCATGTTGATGCAGTCTGACCTGATTGTTGTTTTGGTGTTGACACCGATTTAAGTTTAGTTGAGTAAGATAAGTTCGGATTAAGTCCTGGTCGAGGACTGGGCACGAATATCGATGAGTGAAGCCGGGTCCTGCAAGGGAAGCTAGATGAAGGAAATCCTAGTGAGTGAAGCGAGGTTGGACTAAGTCCCGGTGAGTGAAGCTGGGCATGAAGTATTGGTTCGGGGGACTGATAAGTACCATTTTATTGATCATTTTAGTTGCCAAAAATCCATGTTTGACCCATGTCTTTCTTGCTTAATTGTGAAATTATCCTAGGTTTTAGAACTTACTTTTATTTTGGACTTAATTGCAAATCTTGATATATTTGAATTATTTTGCCACTAAATTTTTGATCTATTTTTGTAGGCATGAAAGGATCATGGACCTAGGGCATACTAGGTCAAACTTGAGTCGGAAGTGGACCCGGATCGAGTTATCAAGCTTCAGATTAATCTGGGCCGTCCAATTCAAAAGCGGCTAGATCTGAGCCATCTGGGACCATCTGAGGCAATCCGAGCTAAGTTAGGGCTAACAAGCACTGAGATCAAGATCTGAGACTTTCATCCCAATCAGAGATCATCCAACCGTTGGATCAAGCTCGGAGAGCTCTAGACTGTCCATTCAAAGATTAGGTTGATCTGGGCCATCCGTTGCAAATCTGGAGGATCCAAGCTAGCACGAGGCAGATCCTGACCCTTGATCAACATCTAGAAAGTTTGGGTCAGATCGGATGAAGATCAGCCGTTGGATTCATCCAAATCAATCTGGGCCATCCATTGTTAAGTATTTAATCAAAAAATCTCCTCAGTTCAGCTTCGTCGCGTCTTCTTCACCACAACCGAGTTCTTCAGCTTTTCTTCAAGTTTTCCTTCAGTTTTTCTTCATCTAAGGGGCGCGACCCCTCAATTCTTCTATTAGATCGAGTGCTAGGTCATTGGGAAGATCATCCGTGAAGTTTCTAGCCTCAATTTGCCCAAGAAACAGAGCTGAGTGAGGGTTTCCTCAGCTCTGCCGTTTGCTTCCTTTGGATCGGTTGTGCTCTATTTCCATCCACCCGAGCAGTTCAGAGGGGTTCCCTGGAGTGTTTGGATCATCCACAAGCTGCAGCGCAATCGGACACAGCTGAATTGAAGGAATTCGAATGGAAATTTCAGATTTGAGCAAGCTGAGTTGGAATGGATCGCAGATTGAATTTTTCCATTGATTTGCTGAGCTTAGGGGTTCGAGGCTCACCCTTGCGTGACGAACAAGGAGTTCTTGAGCTAGGGAAGGATTGAGGAGTAGTTTCATTAATTAATTTCAGTTGTTTAGCTGCAATTTCATTTTTGCCGTAACTTCATTTCTGAAATTTGTTCCAGCTGCTGTAATTTTCATTTTTGAATTGTTTTTGCAGTAGTTAAGTTTCGATTCTGCAGGTAGTTGGCTAATGAGTTTGTTTATGGTACATTTGCTTTTAATTCTAGTTTAATTGTTGTTTAATTTCCAGCGTATCAATTTTCAGCTGTGTATCAGCTTCCTTTTCTACCAATTCAGCTTAGTTTTTGAATTTCTTCAACTTATTTCCAATTCAGTTTATGTTTAGTTTAATTCCTGCCATTGAAGACCAATTTAGTGTGTGAATTTAGTTGATCCAAGTTTGTTTCATATTTAGTTTCATTTTGGAATTTTCTTTTGATCAGCTTGAGTTAATTCTGTGTATCAAACCCCATTTCTGAAGTTTTAATCTTAATTTGGCAAGTATTGGTCGACAGGTTCTGATTTGTGTGTTAGTAAACCTTAGTTCTTCGAGATCATTTCTAAAACGTTCCATTTTGTGCTTTAGGTCTGAGTTTGATTGTTGTTTCTGCATTCGATTTGTTCAGAACTGATCTGAAATTGCTTTGATTCTGAATTTCTGCATTCTTCAGTTACATGGCCGTGTTCTTGATTTCAGATCAATAGAGAGGTTCTTGTTTGGTGAACCATTACATCAGATTTTCACTTGATCAATTTGTCTATGCATTTGGTTGTAGCGTATCAGTTTCCCTGTTTTCAGTTTTCAATTTCTGCGCATCCTTTGTCTCTGAAACTCAGATTTATTTCCTGCGTATCAATGTATTAAATTCTGCCTTTATATCAAGTAAGATTCAACATTGATTGGTATCAAGTGAATTCAATTTCCAATGAACTACTGCACTTGAACTCAGCTTTATTTGCATTCGGAATTCTGCACTTCTTCATCCATGCCTGCTTTTGATTGTTTCTGAACAATGCAACCAGTTTGCAGTTTTATTTGCTTTTGTTTGATTCCTGCAGTTTTTCTCATTTGTTCTTGAATTCAGCCTGTTTCTGAATTAAGCGATTCATTTCTGTACATCGATTTCAGCTCTTAAAAAGTAGTAATTGCACATTCGGTTGTTTCTGAAGTTAATATCTTTTTATTGCGTATCAAGTTTGCTGCCTATCTGAATTGCGTATCAGGATTAAACCATTCTTTTAATGGATTGTGTGCTTGAAAACAACTTCCATTTACAGTCGGTCTGTCCATGAATTGAGATCTACATTTCTGCACTTAAGTTCAATTTTGAATCCTTGTTTTACACCCAAATTGTTTCTGAATTGAAATTCTTATTTTTGTATTCCAGTTTGCATTTCTGCAGTTTGTAATCAGTGAAGATTTCGGCATTGACTATGTGTTAGTTTTGCTTCTAAAATTTTGCTTATTTGCATGAGTCGCTTAAGCCTTCCAATGATTGAGTTCTTTAATGCCAAATCCTTGTTTAGCTCATTCAATTAAGTTTCTTCTTTTTCGTTGTGTTTCCATTTCTAATTGCAAACCAAACCCAAGTTTTATTTGAAACCCAAAATTAATCAACGACACATAAACTCAAGCTCGAATCGAACAACCTCAACTAGTCCCTAGGAAAAATACGACCTATGGCCCCTTTACTACGTTTTCATTCTTTGATTGCAAAAAGGATTTCCAGCTTACACATATCTAAATTTTGAGACCCACATTTCGTGACAGCCTATTTTGGGTCTATCAGGGACTGAGTATTAAGTGTACTGGTCAGAGAGGGCTCGGTAGCTCGTTCTCTGGACCGGGTTAGGTCAGCGAGGGCTCGGGAGCTCATTCTCCGGGACCAGATTGAGTCAGAGAAGGCAAGGGAGCCTGTTCTTTGGACTCAGGGTCGAAATGATCGGAGTTGGATCGGTCTAAAGTTCGATCAGGGAGTTGGCGCGAACTCTCTCAGTTGTAGATCGGTCTGAAGTCCGATCAGGAAGTTATCACGAACTCTCTTGATAGTAGATTGGTCACTAGACCGATCCAGGATGTCTGATCGGTCTAGTGACCGATCATAAACATATCAAAAACATTCTGTGTGGTGACTGATCGGTTTGGTGAACGATCAAAAACAGATCAGAAACATTCTGTGTGGTGACTGATCGGTCTGGTGAACGATCAGAAACAGATCAGAAACTTTCTGTATGATTCACAAAAAACCCTGATCGGTCAGAGCGACCGATCAGGGCTATCCTGGACCGATCAGGATGGCTCCTGATCGGTCAAAGTCAAGAAGTGACCTGATCGGTCACTTTGACCGATCAAGCCCTAACCTGATCGGTTAAGTGACCGATTAGGTGTTTGTGGTTTGAAAGATCAGGCTGTGACCTGATCGGTCAGTGTGACTGATCAGGCCGTGGCTGATCGGTCACTAAGACCGATCAGGGTCTTGACTCTCTAAACCCTTGAACTTCCAGTAAGATAAGGGATCGGTCTGGTGACTGATCTCCTGTCTCTGATCCGTCAGTGTGACCGATCAGAACTACACTGGATCAATCCAAATCAAGTCTGATTGGTTAGGAGGGTGTTTGATCGGTCAGGGTGACTGATCAGCGCCTCAGAACTTTAATTTGAATTATTGTCAGATCTCTGATTATCTTCTGATTTCCTTTTGATATGTTTTGATTTGCTTCGCTAATACGTCTGTGAGTGTGCAGATGATACAAAGACGATACAGAGCCAAGAAGGAGGGTCAATGGTGGCTTTCGCTGCGGCAGTTTTGTTTGGTATCTGTTTGTAGGTTTCAACGGTTTCTGGCGGCTGGCGACTGGCCTGAAGCTTCAGCTGAAGAGATGACTTCAGTGAGCTCAGAAGGGGTCAGTAGGTCAGTGGGTGACGAAGCCTGTTGATGTGCAGAGAGAAGGCTTAAGAGGGCTGGCGTAGCAGAGACAAGTATCTGAAACACAACAACGACAACAACGAGAACAGAGTGAAGGGTCTTGTGTGAAGTTGTGCTGTGTTGTGCTTTGTGTTAAGCTTCTTCGTGCTTTCTGTGCTTGTGCTTAAGGTTGCATCTGTCAGCTTCTTTTGAAGTCTCTGTGCTTACTTTGATACATTTCTGAGACTGTCTGTGGAGAGGTTACTCCACCGAGAAGGAGATTTTCTTATCCGGATTTATTTCGGGGCTTGATCTGTCGACGATCAAGGGATCACCCACCTCACGGGCACGCCAAGAAGTAGGGGCAAGTTATCCTCGAACCTTGTAAATTTCTTTGTTAGCGTCTGGTTTGTTTCTGTTTGTATTTCTTTCTGTTCTATTTTTTCGCTGCTAACCTGAGTGCAGAAAGATTGAAAGCCAAAGGTTTTTGTGGCTGGCTATTCACACCCCCCTCTCTAGCCATCCTAGATCCAACAGAGCATGCTCTTGATTTGGAGAGTTTAATTTAAAGTTGATACAAAATATAATTTTTATTTATTACCATACTTGAATGATATTTGCTTAATATATTTGTGTATACAGTAACGAGAGCTAGCTCGACCGTCCACCAGTATAGAGGTCTTTGTGATGACCCACAAAAAAAAGATGGTACATTAGTTGATTCTTGTTTTGTGGCAATCCACGTAAGAACATAACTTAGTTTTTATTTTGCTTACCTTTAGTACTTTTCATCGAATTAATTATTAATCATGTTATATTTTACAATATAGGCGAAAATCACTGAGAGAGTCACTCAAACATCTCAGCCTGCAGTAAAGGGAGGAGAGTCACAATCTCTATCCACCTACACACTAATGACATATTTTATTATGTTGTTGATGGACGGACAAAGATCTCCAACCTCTACGGCCTTGGTTCTCAGGCCAAAATTGCATTTGATGATCGCTTGTGGACTCTGAGGGGTCGTACCAGTTACCGTTAATCTTATTCTAGTGAGATGCACAAGATATTAGAAGAAAATTGAGTCCTACACACTCAAGTTCAATCAATGCGAGAAGAGATGGCAGAATGGATAACCGTTGAGAAAGAGACGAGGGTCACTGATGAAGCGACGAGGGCTACTGATAATGCTAGGAGAGATGAGGCACATCAAAAGTTTGTCACAGAAAATAGAGAACTCATGAATCATATGCGATCCCTCCTAGCTTCTTTGCCTCGTCGGCCATTATAGGACACTCTAGGGCCCTCTGACCCGACTGATTAACTTTTTTGAGATATATTCAATTACATATTAATTTTTTTATTTATGAATAATGTATCGTTGGATGTGTGTTTTTTATTTTTCATATATTAAACCTTGCAAAATATATTTATTCTATTTATATTGACTAATATGTTGATTTAGTTTTTGTTTTAGGACTCTTCTGTGATATTTTGTTTATCTCCAACCTTATCTGATATTTTATTTAGGTATTTTTTATTATAGTTAAAACTAGTTATACAATCCATGTAAAATATAAAATTATATATCATTCTGATCATAATATATTATATTTTAATTTTTTGTATCGATCTTATTATGGATAAATAGTGTTAGACATCTATATTCATTTGTAAGTCTTTTTTGTATGGTTAAATTCATATTAAGATACTTTAGTACATTAGTTTGTGTTTAGATACTTTCGTTTATGTATTTAGATATTTAGATACTTTAGTTTGTGTTTAGATACTTTAGTTTATTTTTTCTTTAGATTCTTATTTGAGTTTATCAATTTATGCATATTTTGATATGTGTGTGGATGTTTGGATGAGTTTGGCTATGTTTGGATATTTTTGAATGTGTTTGGATATGTTTTGGATGAGTTTAGATCTGTTTAGATATGTTTTAGATGTGATTGAATATGTTTATATGCAGTGATTGTTTAGATATATAAATTGTATATACGGTAATCCTAAATACTAATAAAACCATTAATTTTTTTAAAACAATCCTGACAAATTTCCGACGGAAATGTGTTTATGTCGAAAAATATTGAAATAGAATGTCCAATGGAATCATGTTTTCTGTCGGACATTTTCGGCAGAATCAGCTATTTCTGTCAAAAATTTCCGACTGAATCAGTTATTTTCGTCGAAAATTTCCGATAGATTCAGGTTTTCAGTCGGAAATTTTCTGATGGAATGAGCTATTTTCGTCAGAAAATTTTCGATGGAAAACCTAATTTTGTTGGAAATTTCTGACAGAAATAGTTGATTTTGTCAGAAATTCTCCGATGGAAAATGCTCTTTCTGTCAGTGCTATCTTTCGACAGAAGTTTATTTCCATCGAAATATTATTCCGATGGATCAATATTTTGTCAGTAAATGTACCGACGGTACAAAATTTTCGTCGATAATATGTTATCGATATATTTTACACCGACGAAAAAAATTTCGTCGGTAAACGCACTTACCGACGAAATTCCGTTAGAAAATTCTGTCGGTAAAGTTGATTATTTTTGTAGTGTCTTTTCTTACTCTGTCCATTCTTGTAGTCAACATATCCACCTTAACATTCTTATCTCTGCAACTTTCATCTTCTACTCATCTGCCCGAGTCAATAACCCAACATTCAACACCATATAACATAGCAGGTCTAACTGTTATTTTTTTAGAACTTCTCTTTAAGTTTTAGAGGTACTTTATGATCACATAAAACACTCAATGTTAACCTCCATTTCAACCATCTCGCTTGTATTCTATGTAAGATATCACTCTCAATCCCTCCATCATTTTACAAAAATTATCCTAAATGCTTAAAACTCTCAGTTCCAGACAACTCGTCATCTCATATCTTAATAATTGTCTCGTTATATCTAATATTGCTAAACTTAAATTTCATATATTTTATCTTTACTCTACTTGTCACGCCCCGAGAAACCTCTCGTCTGATATAGACCGGACTGCCACTTCCTCGACCTGGCGGACAATTTGAAAACCCTAGCCTCTACAACTCTCTCAACCGCTCGTACTCCAGCCTATAAGGGTTGGAACGAGCGTATGAATAAAAAGAGACTGAAATCAACGACAAAAAAAAACTGCGTACAGGCATGACTTACGACAAAACACAATGCATAAAGGCCTCTATGACTCACAAAAGTACAGCTAGACTGCCGTATAGTATGGCAAAACCCAACACAAAAGCAACAGCGGCAATGTAAGGTATAAACATAGAGAAAATGGTACCAACATGTACCGTCAACAAAATAGAAGAAAATCTCAAAATCATATTAACGAGTATGCGAACTGGGACAGACTGTCGAGCACGCTCCAATCAATCATCTTGAAATAAAAACAAGGAGCTAACGGGGTGAGTCATAGAACTCAGCGGATATCTCATCATATATGCAGGATAATATAAGCTAGCAATAGTGTAACAGACTATCGAAATAACACGTGTACAAGCGGTGGTAAGTACAACTGAAAAAGAAAATAGGAAATACCATACCAATGTAGCAGAGTCGCCAAAACCTAACATAAGGTTCTCCTGTAAGTGCATGTCAATCATATGAAGCATCCAAATGAAACAAGCACAAGTAAGTGCAAAATAAATGTATACACAAGGTGCAATGACATGGTCACCCCTGCTGTCGGTCAGACATCGTCACTTATGCACGGGAGGAAGCTGGGCGGAGGCCACCCTCCAACGTAGCACTGTGACTGCCATCTATACCCTGCCATCACTACTACTGAGCGATCGAGTAGACGGAATGCTGCCAGTGTAACACCTCTACTCCATGCCCTATCCGGGGGACATCTCTGTCTACCCCAGGCCATCTCTGGAGGACATCTCTATCTGAGTGTTACCCCTACCCCATGTATATAAATGGGGGAGAGACCTCTCCCTCTCATCTCCTGGTATATAGACTACTCAAGGAGGGACCTCTGTCTACTATCACGCTCTGATTCACTAACCCATGAGTGCACGAGCGAAGCAGCACAGAGCACACTACCCATGCTATGTCAACCAATAACCCATGAGTGGTCGTAGGGGTAGGTCAGTATGACTGTCGACCTGACTCACCCACAAAGGGAGCCCCTGATCGACAGTGATGCACAGTGCATGATGATGCATGACACTGGTCTAACAGCATCCACTATCTAATCCACCTATATCAACATGATATGCAAGGATAGTAAATAATGCACCATAACCTAAGTCATAAAGGTATATGTATCACATGCCAGTTATAGCACAAACAGCATCAACCAAACAAATTTAAGAGTTATACCACATTCTATTACTCTATTGCTAAACCAAGCATATATATCTATGACTAATCTAAAAGAAGAGTCAGAGATATTCATCTCCAGAATATAGTCTGAATCGGAAAAGAAGCTTCACGTCCTGGTATCCAAAACCAATCAATATCCTGTATAAATAAATAAAAAAACATCTTAGCTATGATAACAATCTAATCCAGATACCGCAATCAATTAGTATTATCCTAATTAGAGTATTCATTTAATTATTCCAAACTAAATGATTACTCTTTCTTTAATCCCAATTCTCAAACTGACACCCAAACTCATCCCTGTACCAATCTGCACAACTCATAGGATCAAAAGGAAACCACCTAAGAGCTTCACGACAGAACCCAGAACAACATCCCCACCAAACACCATTCTCTGAATCTAAAGCTTGTATGGAAACAATCCCCTACAACAACAGAATTATGATCTCAGAACTCAGCTTCATTGTATAAACCCAAATTCGAGCAACAGAGACTTAATAGACCAACAATTTAATTCCAAAACAGAACAGTCCATAACCCAATCGGAAACAACTTCAATTCATCCGTACACATCAAAATGTTCAGCAAAAAACCAAGCATAAGAAACTCTACAACATCTGAATCCAGTAATCCACAATAGAATCCACTCTAAGCTCTGAACTACCCAAAATCAAACTTGAACAACAAAACTATCCCTGAATTGGTGCGAACAGTTCCCCTTGCCCTATATTCGATGAGGCTAGCACAGAGGAACCCCAAATCCCAGTTTCAAGATCGATACCAAAACCCATGGATCGAAACCTAAATCCCAAATCACAACTAAGTAACAAATCCCATATCCCTTACCTTGATTTCACCGGATCTTCCTTGCTCAGAACCTGCGAAGTTCCAACGCCTGGTGGGGAGATCGGGAAGACGACAAGGACGCTCAACTCCAGAGACTGATGGCCGATCCACTCTTGAGGAAGAGGGAGGTCATGCGAGAGGCGTCGACTTGGCCGCGGCTACCAGCTAGGGCACGCTAAGGGGAGAAAAGGAGTCGGGCGTGCCTTTTGCGCGTGAGGAGAAGAAAAGGAAGAGGAAGGCTCGTGTGAGTCGGTCGGGGAAGCTGAAAAGGGTAATCTCACGCAAGGGAAAGGAAACAAAATCAATTATACGGCTGGCTTGACGCAAGACAAAAGAAAAAGGAACAAAATTAATTATAGGGCTGATTTTTTGCAAAAACTCCCCTGAACTTGTCCTATTTACGTTACCCCCCCTTAATTCAGCCCTTCTTACCTTTAAGCCCTCTATGTTTCCGTATTTTAACATTCTCCCCCACTAATAAAAATTTGGTCCCCAAATTTCTCATTGCTAATAGTAGATACTAGCAGCAGTATATATATGAAGTATGCATGCTGATAGAAACTAACCACACATACCTGAGTCGAATAAATGGGGATATCGAGCTCGGATAGTGTCCTCGAGCTCCTAAGTCGCCTCCGCATCCAAGTGGTGCTGCCATCCAACTCTGACCAGCGGGATCGTCTTGTTCCGTAGCTGACGCTCCCGGAACCCAAGATCCGTACAGGTACCTCCTCATAAGTAGCGTCAGGCTGAATCGGAACAGGCATCTCGGATAGAATGTGTGTGGCATCTGGCACATAACCTCTCAACATAGATACATGGAACATTTCATGGATGCCGGTCAATGACGGTGGAAGTGCTAGTCGATAAGCTACAGCTCCAATCCTCTCCAGAATCTGGAAAGGACCAATATACCATGGAGCTAGCTTACCTCTGAGGCCAAAACGTTTCACCCCCCTTTCGTGGGAGAAACTCGAAGAAAAAGATGATCACTAGCAGAGAACTCTAAGGGCCTGTGTCTCCGGTCAGCCTAATTCTTCTGGCGATCCTGTGCTGCTGAAAATCTCTGTTTGATAGTCCATACTAACTCTGCCTCGTGCTGAACTCTCTGGGGTTCCAGCAGCTGAGTCTCCCCGACCTCATCCCAAAGGGTGGGTGTCCTACATGCCCTGTTAAAATACGAAAAGTTAGAGGGCTTAAAGGCAAGAAGGGCTGAATTAGGGGGGGGGGGGGTAACGTAAATAGGACAAGTTCAGGGGGTTTTTTTTTGTAAAAAGTCAAACCTATAATTAATTTTGTTCCTTTTTCATTTGTCTTGCGTCAGGCCAGCCGTATAATTGATTTTGTTTCCTTTCCCTTACGTGAGATTACCCTTTTCAGCTTCCCCGATCGACTCTCACGAGCCTTCCTCTTCCTTTTCTTCTCCTCACGTGCAAAAGGCACGCCCGACTCCTTTTCTCCCATTAGCGTGCCCTAGCTGGTAGCCGCGGCCAAGTCGACGCCTCTCGCATGACCTCCCTCTTCCTCAAGAGTGGATCGACCATCAGTCCCTGGAGTTGAGCGTCCTTGTCGACTTCCCGATGTCCCCACCGGGCGCTGGAACTTCACAGGTTTTGAGCAAGGAAGATCCAACGAAATCAAGGTAAGGGATATGAGATTTGTTACTTAGTTGTGATTTGGGATTTAGGTTTCGATCCTTGGGTTTTGGTATTGATCTTGAAACTGGGATTTGGGGTTCCTCTGTGCTAGCCTCATCGAATCTAGGGCATGGGGAACCGTTCGCACCAATTCAGGGATAGGTTTGTTGTTCAAGTTTGATTTTGGGTAGTTTAGAGCTTGGAGTGGATTTTGTTGTGGATTACTGGATTCAAATGTTGTAGAGTTTCTTTTGTTGGTGCAGACAGCACCCTGTTGGGACCGGGTGCATGTCGACAAGGATACGAGTTCGTAAAATTTAAAATTTTTACGTGCAGCGGAAGATTTTGCATAAAATAATTTCCTAAATTATTTTAACTTCGTATCTAGCATGCAACCTTATAGTGTATCGACATAATCATGAAATAAAAGTTTGCGGAAAAGTAAACTAATTTACTTTTATACCTCGCGTAACTCGAAGAAAGGGACGAGATCCAACCGTAGCGTCCCTTGGAAGCTTCGCCTCTATTCGCGTCCACGCCGAGTTCTCTTCGGGATGACTTCGCAAAGTCACGAGTTTTGTGCCGACGAGAACTACTAGATTCTCGGAAGGCACAACTAGAAGGACAAGAGAAAAATTAGGAAAACTAACCAACGAAGTAACGGAATCGAATTCCGAGAAGAGAGGAGTCGCTATCCGCTTCTTCTTCTTCGTGTTCGGGTTCTCCTTCTCCTTGAAAGCTCACGCCAACTCCCTTGGGTGATGGTTGTGTGTGCCGGCCCTAATCCACAAGGATGGGGCGCCGGCCCTAATGTGAAGGAGAAGAAGAGGAGGAGAGAAGAGAAGAGAAAGAGGGAGAGAAATAATTAATCTCTTAATTATTTTCGTTGGAATTAAGGGCTAGCCTTTGGTTCCTTTATATAGTAGCAACTCCTTTGCTAAGTCTCCCTTTAAACCGAATTAACGGAATTAGTTATAAGAAATTTATCTTATAAATTTTCTTATTGCTTATTCCTTTTAAGCCTAGTCTTATTATAAACAATTTATAATAAAACAAATTAGTTATCATAAGAGATTTATCCTATAAATTCTCTTATGAATTTTATTATAACTAACTTTATAATAAAACTAATTATTTATCATAAGAAATTTATCCTATAAATTCTTATGAATTAATTCCGTTTAAACCAAGTCTTTATTATAAACTAATTTATAATAAAAACTAATTCTTCTTCTCTTTAAATTATAGAATAAATTTTATAAGAAATTTATAAACTTTCTTATTATGGAAAAATCAATTCATAATTGATTTTATAAAATTAAAATAAATCCAATTCATGGATTATTTTAATCTTCCATAAAAGAATAAATTTCTATAAATTTTATTTATATAAATTTCTTTATACAAATTTATTTATCCATAATTTATAAAATAAATCGTACTAGATTTATTTAATTAATTAAACCAATTAAATTGGTTTATTCTCCTCTATTTGGCCGGCCACCAAAGAGGGTTTAACACCCTCTTTGGCCGGCCAAAACCAACCCGAACCGCCGCGAATTAAACTCATTTAATTCGCCCAAAAAGCCTTCAAAAGACTTAGCCATTTTTAGCTTCCATTGCGCCTCTGACTAACTCAGATTCGACTTATTTCTCTTGATCGGAAAATCCAATTTTCAACTCGTTTTAAATCCCTCGGATTACTCGTAGTGCGTGTGACTAAATAGGCTTTCGATTTATGTTGGCCGTCTATAATTTAACTAATTATAGAACGATCATGAGTGGCACCTAGTAGTATATCATGATCCCCAATTAATCGAAAGATCAACGGTTTGACCTCAGAAGAAATTGTTCTGAAACCCTTCAGCAGCTCTAATGAATCGTGCCCCATTCCCTTCACCACCTTATACCCACTTGGTTCAGGACACGGTCTATGGTGTCAGTCCCCACTAGGCTGACTACGTCACACCTAGCCCAAGTAATGTCTTATTCGTCCTTTGGATTTCTAATTACTCTCATGTATTTTAGAGACTCTCACTCTAAACATGATATGCTCTGGCCAGAGGCTTTGAGTAACAATCCGACGATAGGCCTGGGTATACATCTCCTCGCAAGGAGTGGTGAATCCTTTGTAGGCTGTTCAAACATCTTCGGGCACTTCGGCTTATACCCGATCATCCTGGGTCCACACCTCCTTGGAGATGCTTGCTTAAGATGTCAAAGTATAAGTCTCCATGACCAAGATGACTTGAACACCGCAAGTCAAAGGAACATCGCACTTAAGCCGCAGTAAGATCTTCATTGACATATCTACATGTAGATTCCCATATGAAGTCTTACAGCTAGTCACTCCAATGAACTAGTTCCCTTAACTAGCATCCATGTTTATCTCCGGACATCCCAATGTCACCAGCCAGTGAGAATCAGCTGATTAGAGAATAACCCATGCTAGTCTCAACAGAATTGATAGTGTCCGTTTTTATCAATTCATCGACTAGGGATATTTTCAATACTTCACATTTGCGCATTTAGAGATAATCACTAGTTGTGATCTCATCACAAATTCTCTTATGCTGTGAGTTGTATTGCGGACATTCAGTAGATGAGTTTAAGATCCCAATCAAATACACAAGCATGTATACTCAAATAGTGAATTATCATTTATTAATATAAATGTTTTACAATCATAAGGCGATTGCCTTAGGACACTTCTCTCATATCACTAACAAACTCCCACTTGGCCTAATGCCAATCGCTACGGTATCCAATACCACAGGCTCTAACATGACCCTCAAACTTACTTTGAGGCAAGGCCTTAGTTAAAGGATCCGCTATATTCCTTTCAGTGGGAACTCTCTCAATTTGTATGTCATTCCTACTTATAATCTCTCTGATCAGATGATAGCGGCGAAGCACGTGTTTGGATCGCTGATGAGACCTTGGTTCCTTTGCTTGTGCAATAGCTCCATTGTTGTCGCAGTAAACCGGTACTGCTTCATCAATGGTTGGAACCACACCAAGTTCTGAGACAAACTTCTTGATCCAAACTGCTTCCTTTACTGCTTCCGAAGCTGCGATATATTCCGCTTCCGTGGTAGAATCCGCTACGGTGTCTTGTTTGGAACTTTTCCAACTTACTGCGCCTCCATTCAAAGTAAATACGTATCCAGACTGCGATTTTGGAGTCATCCTTA
>JAGFNQ010001874.1:0-165004 GCA_024364735.1 Boesenbergia rotunda | reverse complement strand
AGCTGTTTTCACATCCATTTGCCATATCTCATAATCATAATGAGCTGCTATGGCTAGGAGCATCCGAATGGATTTAAGCATAGCTACTGGCGAATAGGTTTCGTCATAATCAATTCCTTGTTTTTGACGATATCCCTTTGCCACTAATCTAGCCTTAAAGGTAACAACATTACCTTCCATGTCGGTTTTCTTCTTGAAAACCCACTTGCACCCTATGGGTTTAATCCCTTCAGGTGGGTTAACCAAGTCCCATACTTGATTTTCGTACATGGAATCCATTTCCGACTTCATGGCTTCAAGCCATTTGTCCCTTTCTGAACTTTTCAGAACATCTTCATAACTGATAGGTTCGTCATCGCCAATGAGCAACACGTCGTTCGATTCACTTACGAGAAATCCGTATCTCTCTGGAATGTTGCGTGTCCTATCAGACCTACGAAGAGGTGGTGTAGTTTTAGGTTCAACTGATAGCTCATCATTATGAGGTATTGGTTGTGGGTCTAGACTAGGTGTCTCTGTAATGTCTATTGGAGTTTCTTGAACTTCATCAAGTTCAATGCCACTCCCACTGTTTTCTTGTAAAAGAAATTCTTTTTCTAGAAATACAGCATGCCTTGAAACAAACACCTTTTGTTCCAAGGGATGATAGAATTGGTAACCCTTCGTTTCCTTAGGGTATCCAATAAATAGACATTTATCAGACTTAGCATCCAATTTGTCTGATACAACCCGCTTCACATAAGCAGGACAACCCCATATCTTAAGGTGAGTTAAGTGAGGTTTCTTACTATTCCAAATCTCATATGGAGTAGTAGAGACTACCTTGGTCGGGACTCTGTTTAATAAATAAACAGCTGTCTTAAGTGCATAACCCCAAAAGGATTTTGGAAGAGTTGCATGATTCATCATCGACCTAACCATGTCCATCAAGGTTCGGTTGCGCCTCTCAGATACACCATTATGCTGTGGTGTATATGGCGGAGTCCATTGGGATAATATCCCATTGTCCCTTAGATAATCTTGAAACTCTTGACTTAAGTATTCACCACCCCGATCGGATCGAAGTATTTTAATACTTTTGCCAAGCTGTTTCTCTACTTCATTTCTGAACTCTTTGAATTTCTCAAAGGCTTCAGATTTGTGTTTCATCAAGAACACGTACCCGAATCGTGAGTGATCATCGATAAAGGTGATGAAGTAGCTATAGCCTCCTTGTGCAAGAGTTGACATTGGTCCACATACATCAGTATGTATTAGACCAAGCAATTCTCCCACTGGATTACCTTTTCCGGTAAAGGGTAATTTGGTCATCTTGCCTTTTAAGCACGATTCGCATGTATCAAATGAATCGGGTTCAAATGATTTCAAAATTCCACATCGGTGCAATTCGGTCATGCGTTTCTTACTTACATGGCCAAGACGGCAATGCCAAGTGTAGGAGTCTATTCGATTATCTATTCGAGCACGTTTGTTGCTAACTTCGATATTGAAAACGTCACTGGATAAATCTAACGTGTAGATGCCATTGCACAAAGTTCCATTCCCATAAAGAACGCCATTTAAAGTTATGTAACAACAATTGTTACTAAAAGTCAAATGATAACCTTTTTCATTCAAACATGAAATAGATACAATGTTCTTTATTAACGAAGGAACGAAATAACAATTATCCAGTTCTAAGATACGTCCAGTCGGGAGCTTTAGCAAATATGTTCCGATGGCAACAGCAGCAATCCTTGCTCCATTTCCAACTCGCAAATCTGCTTCTCCCTTGACGAGTCTTCTTCTATTCCTTAGCCCCTGTATGTCATTACATATATGTGAGCTACACCCAGTATCAAGTACCCAGGTATTTGAGGAAATAGAGTGACATTCAATAACGAAGATACCTGAAGAGGACGGGGCATCGGATGCCTTCTTCTTCAAGGACTCAAGATAAACCTTGCAATTTCTTCGCCAGTGACCCTCCTTGCCACAATGATGGCAAGTGCCTTTTGGTTTCTTTTCAGTCTTTTTAGCCTTTTTCTTCTTTCCCTTATTCTGTTCTTTGGCCTTCCTCTTAGAACCTTTCTTCGAGGAACCAACTAACAGAACTCCTTTTGTTCCTGCTTTACAGAAGGCTCTACAGACTTCAGCAGGTTGACTAACTCAGGAATGGTAGTTTCCAGCTTGTTCATCCGATAGTTCATCACAAATTGCGAATAACTTTTGGGCAAACAACTCAGAATTAAGTCAATACTTAGTTCATGATCCATTGCAAAACCGAGTGTGTTCAGTCGCTCAATGTACCCCAACATCTTTAGCACAAACTGCGAGGCGAAGTGCCTTCTGCATCTTAGTTGTGAAGAGGAGTCTGGAGACTTCGAACCTTTCGGATCTCGCCTGCTCTTCAAACAACTCATTAAGATGGAAGATGATGGTATAAGCATCCATATGCTCATGCTGCTTTTGCAGCTCAGGTATCATAGAGGCTAGCATGATGCAACTTGCAAGTTCAGAATCGGTCACATGTTTCTGATAGGCCACCAATTGGTCTGGAGTTGCATCTGCTGGAGGATTTGAGGGAAGTAGATTTTCAAGGACATAAGTAATCTTCTCTGCCTTGAGGACTATCCTCAGGTTTCGAAGCCAGTCCATGAAGTTAGGCCCAGTTAATTTGTTGGTGTCCAAGATGGAACGCAAATTCAGAGAAGACATGATCGAGTGATTAACCTAGAAATACAAATTGAGATTATGTGAGAAGATTTATTAAAGAATGTATCAACATACATAAATTAAATCCTATTTATTTTATGAATTGAGTCACCCTTATTATCAATTCGGGAGATCGTAGGAACATCTCCAAATAGGTTGATATCCAACCATAGATAAGAACAACCATGGCTGTGGCCATCAAGTTCTTCTTAGCTATGAAGGTAGGTAATTATACCAATTACACATCACATATATGTAACTATCACATTATGCTATCAACTAATTGAATGTTTGCATAAAATATTGGGTTGTTAACTCATTAACAAGTATGTATCATTATACATAGCACCCAACTGCACCTCTCTTTACATCGACCTTGGCTGTGGCACAACAAATCGATGCTCCAAGCTTAAGGCTGACCCATTAATCAAGAAATAGTTTTAACATGGTTGGAGCTCATTCAACCGCTTAGTCAGGCTTGGATGTGTCCAACAACCAAAACTAATGATTGACCTCTAACTCGAACTATATTATTCATAAACTAATTCCATGGTTTGAACATGTTGAGGTTCAAGTCGGGCATGGATGTGTCCATCAACCCAAGCGAGAAACAAAACTCCGATTCTAACCATATTAATGGAAGGTGTAGGCCTTAATATTTTGTAAGGGGTTTTGGGTCTCATTCTTTTTAAGCACATTCATGACATAAAATTATGTCATGACTAACGATTTCCTTAATAAAGTATGTATGTGACTTAATTTATCAAGTCTCATGAATTAAATTAGGAACCGGATTTCCTAATTATAATTTCATACTTTATTAAAGGAATTGTTTTGGGAAACAATTTCCTAAATTGTCATAATTAATTTCGGAAATAATATGTTCAAGACTTTGATTTCTCTAAATCAAATCTTGTTAAATTAAGAGACAAATCCCTTAATTCAACTACATATTATTTTCATGAAAATCTCATTTAAGAAACTCTATAGGAAACCATTTTCCTAATTAAATTTGGAGACAACAATATGTAAGAGCATCACCTCTTAAACATATTTTATTCATGGATTTAATTAATTACAACAAATTGTTTTCTAAGGGTAGCTCCCCGAGGCTCAGATACCCAAAGAAAAGTAATGTGTTGTAAATCCAATTGGACGGCTCCCCGAGGCTCAATCCAATCAAACATGACAATTTCAATTAAAATTGGGAAATTAAATTACAACAACTAACTTTAAATTGGACGGCTCCCCGAGGCTCAATCCAAAATAAAGAATTTTGTTGTCAATTTAAAAACCAATTCAAATTTAATTGTCAATTAACTGTCCATGAATTTGTCTAGACATTCTTAAAAGAAAGTGCCCAAAATTGCGAGATTTCAAAAATTGATTTTCAGAATAATTGTAAGTTTCTGGTACAAAGGAAACTTACATATTTCCAAAATTGGAAAATTTCTAAAATAGAAAAATTTCCAAAATTGGAATGTTTCCAAAGATGGGAAGTTTCGAAATTATTATAAAATTTCAGAAAATAGAAAATTTCAAACGTTTGCGAAATTTCATGAGGATTTCCAAACTTTGAAATTCCTAAATTTAAAATTTATTATAATTTGAAAGTTTCCATAATTGAAAATTTTTTTTCCGAAATTGAGATCATGACAAAGTTTTCCACAAAATAATTATTTGATTAAGTCGAACACTAACCGGCTCTGATACCACTGTTGGGACCGGGTGCATGTCGACAAGGATACGAGTTCGTAAAATTCAAAATTTTTACGTGCAACGGAAGAGTTTGCATAAAATAATTTCCTAAATTATTTTAACTTCGTATCTAGCATGCAACCTTATAGTGTATCGACATAATCATAAAATAAAAGTTTGCAAAAAGTAAACTAATTTACCAAGTACCTCGCGTAACTCGAAGTAAGGGACGAGATCCAACCGTAGCGTCCCTTGGAAGCTTCGCCTCTATTCGCGTCCACGCCGAGTTCTCTTCGGGATGACTTCGCAAAGTCACGAGTTTTGTGCCGACGAGAACTACTAGATTCTCTATAGGCACAACTTGAAAGATCAAGAGAGGAGTTAGAAACTAACCAACAAGAAGCAACGGAATCGAATTCCGAGAGGAGAGGAGTCGCTATCCGCTTCTTCTTCTTCTTGTTCGAGTTCTTCTTCTTCTAGTGGCTCACGGCAACACCTCCTTGGTGTTGTGATTGGGCGCCGGCCCTAGAGGAACTAGGGTGTGCTGGCCCTAGAGAGCTAGGGTGCGCCGGCCCTAAGGAAAGAAGAAGAGAAGGAGGAGAGAAGAGAAGAGAGAGAGGGAGAGCTCCAATAATAATCACTTGATTGGAATTAAGGGCTAGCCTTTGGTTCCTATATATAGTAGCAACTCCTTTGCTAAGTCTCCCTCTAAACCGAATTAACAGAATTAACGAAATTAGTTATAAGAAATTTTATCTTATAAATTTTCTTATTGCTTATTCCTTTTAATCCTAGTTTTATTATAACCATTTATAATAAAACAAATTAGTTATCATAAGAAATTTATCCTATAAATTTTCTTATGAATTTTATTATAACTAACTTTATAATAAAACTAATTATTTATCATAAGAAATTTATCCTATAAATTCTTATGAATTAATCACGTTTAAACCAAGTCTTTATTATAAACTAATTTATAATAAAAGCTAATTCTTCTTCTCTTTAAATTATGGAATAAATTTTATAAGAAATTTATAAACTTTCTTATTATGGATAAATCAATTCATAATTGATTTTATAAAATTAAAATGAACCAACTCATGGATTATTTTAATCTTCCAGAAAAGAATAAATTTCTATAAATTTTATTTATATAAATTTCTTTATACAAATTTATTTATTCATAATTTATAAAATAAATCGCGCTAGATTTATTTTATCAATTAAACCAATTAAATTAGTTTTCTCCTTTTATTTGGCCGGCCACCAAAGAGGGGTTAACACCCTCTTTGGTCGGCCAAACCCAACCCGGACCGTCGCGAATTAAACTCATTTAATTCGCCCAAAAAGCCTTCAAAAGACTTAGCCATTTTTAGCTTCTAATGCGCCTCTGACTAACTCAGATTCGTCTTATTTCTCTTGATCGGAAAATTTAATTTTCAACTCGTTTTAAATCCCTCGAATTACTCATAGTACGTGTGACTAAATAGGCTTTCGATTTATGTTGGCCGTCAATAATTAACTAATTATAGAACGATCATGAGTGGCACCTAGTAGTACATCATGATCCCCAATTAATCGAAAGATCAACGGTTTGATCTCAGAAGAAATTATTCTGAAACCCTTCAGCAGCTCTAATGAATCGTGCCCCATTCCCTTCACCACCTTATACCACTTGGTTCAGGACACGGTCAATGGTGTCAGTCCCCACTAGGCTGACTACGTCACGCATATCCCAAGTAATGTCTTACTCGTCCTTTGGATTTCTAATTACTCTCATGTATTTTAGAGACTTTCACTCTAAACATGATATGCTCTGGCCAGAGTCTTTGAGTAACAATCCGACGATAGGCCTGGGTATACATCTCTTCGCAAGGAGTGGTGAATCCTTTGTAGGCTGTTCAAACATCTTCGGGCACTTCGGCTTATACCCGATCATCCTGGGTCCACACCTCCTTGGAGATGCTTGCTTAAGATGTCAAAGTATAAGTCTTCATGACCAAGATGACTTGAACACCGCAAGTCAAAGGAACATCGCACTTAAGCCGCAGTAAGATCTTCATTGACATATCTACATGTAGATTCCCATATGAAGTCTTACAGCTAGTCACTCCAATGAACTAGTTCCCTTAACTAGCATCCATGTTTATCTCCGGACATCCCAATGCCACCAGCCAGTGAGAATCAGCTGATTAGAGAATAACCCATGCTAGTCTCAACAGAATTAATAGTGTCCATTTTTATCAATTCATCGACTAGGGATATTTTCAATACTGCACATTTGCGCATTTAGAGATAATCACTAGTTGTGATCTCATCACAAATTCTCTTATGCTGAGTTGTATTGTGGACATTCAGTAGATGAGTTTAAGATCCCAATCAAATACACAAGCATGTATACTCAAATAGTGAATTATCATTTATTAATATAAATATTTTACAATCATAAGGCGATTGCCTTAGGACACTTCTCTCATATCACTAACATCAACATCCTGACTCACCAGGACATAGATACCGTCAATAATCATCAACACATCATATTATTAATATTATTTTCTAACTTACCGGGTCTGTCGATCTAACAGAATACATCTCGCCCTTTGATAAATCAAAGAAATAATAAATAATAATATATGCCCAATATTATTTCAGGATTAAGGGATCGCCCTCCATAATAACAACTGAGGTCCTATCTAATTTTCTAGTCAGTACAAATTAGATAATGTTGAGTTTCGATCCTGCTCAATGTACTCATAGCACACTAATGTAGTCCTATGGTCAAGACCAACCACACCTGACTACACTACAACCATCCTGATGGGTTGTCTAATTCCATCTAGGTTGTGAGCCTATATTTATGCTAAGTAAGACACTGATAACATGATCTTCCGTGTAACACCACACACCATGTTATCTATAATGCTAAGCAATGGGACTTCGTGTATGTACTATTATAAACAAACACCTAGTATAGTGTGATTCTCTTTTCATAAAAGTTGTTAATATAATAAAAGTCATGTCTTTCAATATACACATCTTACAGCTCCACACAAGGATCCAGGAGTTGATGAATGAGCTACATACCATAGGTTATAAGGTGGAAAATCGTGACCTAATAAGGTACACTCTGAACTCGTTCCCAAGGAACTCATTGTGGGCATCTATGGTAGATGCTTTCATGGTTTCTAGGAACCTCTCTGAAATTAAGCTCAATTTATTGTTTTTGGAGTTAGAATTACATGAGAAAACTAACACTGCACTGGTCGAGAAATGTATAGCTTTTGTTGCAAGTAAAACTCTAGGAAAATCACAAAAGAAGAAGCAACAACCAATACCCTATTGGGTATGGCTTGGCGGGTTTCCTTAGCGAATACTCGGTCGATCCGAGAGACCTCTCCATATCTATGGATTAAAAATTAATCTGAATGGAGACTCGTCTCCCTACGACCGTTGTAACGACCCGGAAAATTCTCTTAATATTTTTTGAAAATATTGAGCATGTCTAGATAATTTTCCGAAGGACCTAGAGGCATTAATACGAACATTGGCCTAGGAAATCCATGTTTTCTCATTTAAATTGAGGAAACCAAGTGCTAATGGGCCTTATATGGGCTTCCTAGTACTATGATTATAGGTGGATTTTTAGGAAGAATTAGTATAAATATAAATATGAATTTATTTGGGCACACTAACATGATTATGGGAAAGTATTAGCCTAACGTTCCCATCTAAATTGAGGAATTTGGTACTAATGGGCTTTAAATGGGCTCAAAAATGGGTATTAATTAAGTGAATTTTATATAAATATAAAATAATTTTATTTAGAAATATTAGCATAATTATGGGGGATTTTAGGGGAATTTTCGAAATAAAGGAGAATTTTCGAAAATAAGAAAAAGGAGTTTAAATAAAATAAAAATAAAATAAAAAATAAAGGTGCATGGGCCAAGGATTGAACCTTGGACCTCTTGTACAACCATGAATGCTTTAACCAACTCACCTAGCAAGGAATTCTTATGAGGAAAGGAAGTGGATGATGGTTAGGTAGTAGAAGAAGATGAAGGGCCATGGAAAACTCTTCATTTGCCTCTTTAAAGGAGCTATAAAGAGGGGGTTTGGGGGGTTACTTCTCTTCACCATCAAGTGCATTTGCTCCTCTCCTCCCTCCTCATTCTAGCCGAAACTCTAAGGAAGAGTTTCCCCTTGGAAAAGCTTCCACCAAGGCTCCATCACCCAAGATCTAAAGTTCTTACAAGGATTCAAGGACTAGGTGTGGTCAAGATACATCAAGTCTTCTTCCTTCTCTCCATCCAAGGTCGAAAAATTTAGAAACCCCAAGGTAAGACTCCCTCACCGGTGGTATAATTGTTACCTATGATTTCCATGATTTTTGGCATGATATATGGGTTAGTTTCGGATTTAATGTTGAAGGGAAACAAAATCAAGGTTCCTATGTTCAAAGGTTTTGGCCAGCATGTTTTAAAGGTCCATAATTATGTTAAAAATTATTATAATGGTATTTAGTGTTCCCTGATGATGTTTAGAAGTTAAGTTAAATTTTTGGGATTTTTGGAGTAGTCTAGGACACCCTAGGGTCTCGGCCAACATGAAAGAAGCAAAACCCAGAACCTTAAGTTCAAGGGTTTCGGCCACCATGTTTTAAATGTCTAGAAATATGTTAAAAATCATGATAATGTTATTTGGTGTTCCCTGATGATTTTTAGAAGTTAAGTGAAATTTTTGGGGATTTTTGGAGTAACCTAGGACACCCAAGGGTCTCGGCCAACATGAAAGAAGCAAAACCCAGAACCTTAAGTTCAAGGGTCTCGGCCACCATGTTTTAAATGTCTAGAAATATGTTAAAAATCATGATAATGTTATTTAATGTTCCCTTATAATGTTTAGAAGTTAAGTGTAATTTTTTGGGATTTTTGGAGTAACCTAGGACACCCTAGGGTCTCTGCCAACATGAAAGAAGCAAAACCCAGAACCTTAAGTTCAAGGGTTTCGGCCACCATGTTTAAATGCCTAGAAATATGTTAAAAATCATGATAATGTTATTTGATGTTCCCTTATTATGTTTAGATGTTAAGTGTATTTTTTGGGTATTTTTGGAGAACCCTAGGAAACCCTAGGGTCTCGGCCAACATGAAAGAAGCAAAACCCAGAACCTTAAGTTCAAGGGTTTCGGCAACCATGTTTTAAATGTCTAGAAATATGTTAAAAATCATGATAATGTTATTCGATGTTCCCTTATGATGTTTAGTAGTTAAGTGTAATTTTTGGGAATTGTTGGAGTACCCTAGGACACTCTAGGGTTTCGGCCAACATGAAAGGGACAAAACCAAGGTCCCTATGTTTATGGGTTTCGGCCACCATGATTTAAATGTCTATAAACATGTTAAAAATCATGATAATGTTATTTAATTCTCCCTGATGATGTTTATAAGTTATGTATAAATTTTGGGAATTTTTGGAGGACCCTAGAGGCCCATATGGTTCGGCCAACCCCAAGGACCCAAGGGTTAGGGTTGAGTCTTTATCTTCAAGCATATGTTTATGTGGGTTGCCATGATATAAGGATGAAGGATGGTGATTGTGTGAATTATCACATGGCCTTGGGACTCCATAAGTTTCGGCCAATAAGGGTTAATAGGATAAGAGTTAAGATTTATTCCAAGTAAGGGTCCCAATGGCCCTATGGTAAGATGTGATTTATGTTTACGAATGATATGCCATGCTTACGAATGATATGCCATGTTTATGAATGATATGCCAAGTTTATACATGATATGCTATGCTTATGAATGATATGCCATGTTATGAATGATATGCCATGTTTACGAATGATATGCCATGTTTATGAATGATATGCCATGGTTATGCATGATAAGAATGATGTTACGACAAGTATGTTATGATCATGTTCATGATAAGAATGATGCCATGATAAGTATGCTATGAATGTCTTATGAATGATGAAGCATGCAAAGTATTTTACTTTATGAATGGGCTTGTACCGGACCCAAGTATGGGTCCAAGGGATGGGCACCTTAAGAATGCCCCGGTTCTGGACTACCGGAGCTGTCCACGGTTCTGGCACTACCGGAGCTGTGCAACAGGGATGGGTTCCTTGAGAACGCCTCGGTTCGGGGACTACCGACTATGCTGTCCTTACCCTAGTAGGTCGGGGCTAGCTACCTCGGATTTACTAGGGATGCGCGCTATGATGTATGTATGTGGTACAAGCCGGGGACCCCAAATATTATGATGATGATGTTTAAGCATTTTCAAAGTATGTTTTAAAAGTTAAGCATCCCTATGTATATGCATTCCACCCATGCATTCATACATGTTATGCATTATGTTATGATAATGATGTGTTATGCTTATGCTCCATGTTAAAAGATATAAATGAGAATGAATGATCCATGTTATGATTATGGTAAGAAGATGCTCTTATGATATCCTAGAATGTATGCCTATGTTTATGCCATATAGGTTGGTTTATATCTTATGTTTATATTTATGCCATGTCTCATGCCATGCTAGGAAAGTTTATTAAGTTATGTTATGCCATGTATCATGCCATGCTTAGAATGTTTACGATGTCTATGCTTGATATGCTAGAAAGTATGCCTATGGTTGATTTACATCTTATGCTCATGTTCATGCCACATATGATGCCATGCTTAGAATGTTTAATTATGCTTATGCCTATGTTTATACTTTATGCCACGATAAGAATGTTCAATTAGATTTATGCCTATGTTTATGCTTTATGCTATGATAGAAATGCTTATGATGCTTATGTTCCATATGATTATGAATGAATGACGAATGGATTTAGTGAGTAGGAAAGAGTCTTAGTAAGCATGTGTGCTTATAGTCTTCTTTCCTTATACCGCAGATCATGCAAGGGGATAACGAGGAAGCAGCAGGAGGGCCTGAAATATGTGTGTGATGGTGACTTGGGCCATGAAATCGAATGTGTTAACCGTTTAGGCTGAGAACTTTATTTTCGCTACCTATATGCTCGAATAGTGACTTATGGAACTTTATGATAAGATGTCAAGTATGATATGATATGAACCTTATGGTATGATGTTAAGCATGTTATGATATGATGTTAAGTATGACGTTCATATGTTAAGTTCCATGTCATTGTATGAGGGATGGTAGTAGGGGCATGTATATGTAAGGTTTAAGTTATTCCGCTGCAGTATGATGTTACATGCCTTAAGTATGTCAGCGTAACGCCGCTTTAGGGAAAAAAAAGCGGGCGTTACAGGTTGGTATCAGAGCAGTAACCATCTCACTACACACACATCAAGCCCTCTTCCTGCCGCTTCCAAGTAAGTATCATTAAGTGTATTTTATGTTTTATTATGTCCTAGAATGACGATATCTATGACTATAGAATATGCAAGTATGAACGATATGTATGATGAAAAGTACGTTACGATATGTAACGACGAATGATACTTTATCTTATTTCAGGAATTAAATATTTAGAATAACATAGGGGTAGAGAAAAAAAACTATAATTTATGATATTATGTATAATCTATAATAAAGCCACATGTAGAAAATTATCTGATAGCCTACCCACAGGAGATTATAACTCTCTCACCTATGTTAACGTATAGCATTAGTTCCAGGATATTAATACTGATATAATTAATGGTATAGGTCATATGGTATAACTTAGGTAGGCACGCATAGGGTAGGGTTCTAATTATGATAACACTTATTATAGGTTATGGGTCACTGATATCTTAGATATAATATATAAAACTACCTTAAGTAATTTTATGGTAATGTAATAAGTAGGATCTCACCCATTCTATAATAATCATACAACTAATAAAAATTCATAACTCGGGCTGAGAACTAATGTTTCAGAAGCATACCATTATTAGGTTTACCCATAATTAAAATAAGTATATAATTATGATATATGCATATAATTATATCATGGAGTTAGTAATGACATTAGCCAATTATATGTCAAGGAGATAATCAGAACTTCGATATATACAGCGATGCTTCCAAGCTAGGACTTGGAGCTGTACTTAGGCAGAGTGGTAAGGTCATTGCTTACGCCTCTAGGCAACTCAAGGAAAATGAGCAGAACTACCCCACTCACGATCTGGAATTGGCTGCAGTGGTTTCGCTCTTAAGATATGAAGGCATTATCTATATGGAGCACAGTGTAAGATTTATACAGACAACCAGGGTCTGCGGTACTTCTTCACTCAGAAAGACCTGAATATGAGACAACGCTGATGGCCTGAGTTGGTGAAGAACTATGACTGCGAGATCTTCTATCATCCAGGGAAGGCAAACAAAGTGGCCAATGCACTTAGCCGAAAGTCAAGTGCCACCTTGATGTCCATATCTAAGTTACCCCGACCACTCGAAAGAGAAATTATGAATTTTAGGGTCGAAGTCATCTCCGGGCGACTTTCCACCATGACAATATCACCTACGTTATTTGCGGAGATATTGGAAAAACAAAATGGTGATTTGAGTCTTCAGGAAATAAAACAAGAGATCCTAGAAGGAAAGGGCGATGGTTTCCATACCGCCAAAGGGGGAGTACTCTACTTTAGGGATCGTCTATGTATTCCTAATGATCCGGAGCTTCGAAGGGAAATACTGGCAGAAGCTCATGGAACCCCTTACTCGATGCATCCAGGATCCACCAAGATGTATCAGGATCTGAAGGAGAAGTTTTGGTGGTCCGGAATGAAGAGGGATGTGGCTCAGTATGTTAGTACTTGCATGACTTGCCAGCAAGTAAAAGCAGAACACCAGCGACCCGGAGGAGTTCTGCAGCCACGAACGATTCCGGAGTGGAAATGGGAAGACATCTCTATGAATTCCATTTCAGGGCTTCCCAGGAAGAGCATGCCGAGCATCTAAAGATAGTATTGGAGATTCTATGGGAGGAGATGTAGGACTCCGATCTGTTGGTATGAGAGTGGTGAAAAGAAGGAGATGGGGCTCGCAACGGATGTTATTGACAGCGCCACCCGAGCTATTCAAAATATTCGACAACGGATAGAAACTGCTCAGAGCCGGCAGAAGAGTTATGCCGATGTCCGGCGCAGACCATTGGAATTTAATGTTGGAGATTTGGTATTTCTTAAAGTAGCTCCTATGAAAGGGGTGACAAGATTTGGGAAGAAAGGAAAGCTGAGTCCGAGATATGTGGGGCCATACTTAATTTTGAAAAGAGTTGGTAAGGTGGCATATGAGATGGAGCTGCCTCCAGAGATGTCATCTATCCATAACGTATTCCACGTATCCCTGCTTAAAAAGTGTATCCCGAATATGGACCAAGTGATCGAGCCGCAGATAGTACAAGTACAAGAGGACCTGAGTTATGAGAGCAGACCCATCCAGATTTTGGATAGGGAAGTCAAGAAGCTGAGGAATAAGGAGGTACCTCTAGTCAAGATCTTATGGCGAAGCCAGCGGTTCGATGAAGCTACCTGGGAACGCGAGGACGAAATGAGGCGCAAGTACCCGGAATTATTCTAAGTTCGAGGACGAACTTTCAAGAGGTATGGGGGATTGTAACGACCCGAAAAATTCTCTTAATATTTTTTGAAAATATTGAGCATGTCTAGATAATTTTCCGAAGGACCTAGAGGCATTAATACAAAAATTGGGCCTAGAAATCCATGTTTTCTCATTTAAATTGAGAAAAACTAGGTACTAATGAGCTTTAAAAGGGCTCCAAAAATGGGTATTAATTAGGTAAAATTAATATAAATTTGGTAAAATTAATATAAATATAAAAGAATTTTATTTAGGAATATTGGCATAATTATGGGTGATTTTAGGGGGGATTTTCAGAATTTAAGAAATAAAAATAATAAAATAAATGAAATGAAAATAAAATAAAAATAAAGGTACATGAGCTAAGGATTGAACCTTGGACCTCTTATACAACCATGTAAGCCTTAACCAACTCACCTAGCAAGGAATTCTTACGAGTAATTGAAGTGGAGGATAGTTAAGAGGTAAAAGGAGGTGAAGAGTCATGGAGAGGCTCTTCATTTGCCTCCTTGATGGGTTATAATGAGAGGAGTTTTGGGAGTTACTCATTCTCTCAATCAAGTGCATTACCTCTCCTCTTCATTCCCCATTCTTGCCGAGCACCAAAGGGAGGAGTGCCTTGGAGAAAACTTCACAAGAGGTCTCATCTCTCAAGATCTCAAGTTCCTACAAGGTGACAAGGATTAGTTGTGGTCAAGAGATACCAAGTCCTCTTCCTTCTCCTCTTTCAAGGTTCGAAAAATCAAGAAAACTAAGGTAAGACTCCCTCACCTGTGGTATAATAGTTACCTATGATTTCCATGATTTTTGGCATGATATATGGGTTAGTTTCGGATTTAATGTTGAAGGGAAACAAAATCAAGGTTCCTATGTTCAAAGGTTTCGGCCAGCATGTTTTAAAGGTCCATAATTGCGTTAAAAATCATGATAATGTTATTTTGTGTTCCCTGATGATGTTTAGAAGTTAAGTGAAATTTTTGGGGATTTTTGGAGTACCCTAGCACACCCTAGGGTCTCGGCCAACATGAAAGAAGCAAAACCAAGAACCTTAAGTTCAAGGGTTTCGGCCACCATGTTTTAAATGTCTAGAAATATGTTAAAAATCATGATAATGTTATTTAATGTTCCCTTATGATGTTTAGAAGTTAAGTGTAATTTTTGGGAATTTTTGGAGTACCCTAGGACACTCTAGGATTTCGGCCAACATGAAAGGGACAAAACCCAGGTCCCTATGTTTATGGGTTTCGGCCACCAAGATTTAAATGTCTATAAATATGTTAAAAATCATTATAATGTTATTTGACATTCCCTAATGATGTGTAGAAGCTAAGTATAATTTTTGGGAATTTTTAGAGTACCCTAGGACACTCTAGGGTTTCGGCCAACATGAAAGGGACAAAACCAAGGTCCCTATGTTTATGGGTTTCGGACACCATGATTTAAATATCTATAAATATGTTAAAAATCATGATAATGTTATTTTACATTACCTTATGATGTGTAGAAGCTAAGTATAATTTTTGTGAATTTTTGGAGTACTTTAGGACACTCTAGGGATTCGGCCAACATGAAAGGGACAAAACCAAGGTCCCTATGTTTATGGGTTTCGGCCACCATGATTTAAATGTCTATAAATATGTTAAAAATCATGATAATGTTATTTAATGTTCTCTGATGATGTTTAGAAGTTAAGTATAAATTTTGGGAATTTTTCGAGCACTCTAGAGGCCCATATGGTTCGGCCAACCCCAAGGACCCAAGGGTTAGGGTTGAGTCTTTATCTTCAAGCATATGTTTATGTGTTGCCATGATATAAGGATGAAGGATGGTGATTGTGTGAATTATCACATGTCCTTGGGACTCCATAAGTTTCGGCCAATAAGGGTTAATAGGATAAGAGTTAAGATTTATTCCAAGTAAGGGTCCCAATGGCCCTATGGTAAGATGTGATTTATGTTTATGAATGATATGCTATGTTATGAATGATATGCCATGCTTACGAATGATATGCCATGTTTATGGATGATATGCCATGTTATGAATGATATGCTATGTTTATGAATGATATGCCATGGTTACGAATGATATGCCATGTTTATGAATGATATGCCATGGTTATGCATGATATGCCATGTTTATGAATGATATGCCATGGTTATACATGATATGCTATGTTTATGAATGATATGCCATGTTATGAATGATATGCCATGTTTACGAATGATATGTCATGTTTATGAATGATATGCCATGGTTATGCATGATAAGAATGATGTTACGACAAGTATGTTATGATCATGTTCATGATAAGAATGATGCCATGATAAGTATGCTATGAATGTCCTATGAATGATGAAGCATGCAAAGTATTTTAGTTTATGAATGGGCTTGTACCTGACCCAAGTATGGGTCCAAGGGATGGGCACCTTAAGAACGCCCCGGTTCTGGACTACCGGAGCTGTCCACGGTTCTGGCACTACCGGAGCTGTGCAACAGGGATGGGCTCCTTGAGAACGCCTCGGTTCGGGGACTACCGACTATGCTGTCCTTACCCTAGTAGGTCGGGGCTAGCTACCTCGGATTTATTAGGGATGCGCGCTATGATGTATGTATGTGGTACAAGCCGGGGACCCCAAATGTTATGATGATGATGTTTAAGCATTTTCAAAGTATGTTTTAAAAGTTAAGCATCCCTATGTATATGCATTCCACCCATGCATTCATACATGTTATGCATTATGTTATGATAATGATGTGTTATGCTTATGCTCCATGTTAAAAGATATGTATGAGAATGAATGATCCATGTTATGATTATGGTAAGAAGATGCTCTTATGATATCCTAGAATGTATGCCTATGTTTATGCCATATAGGTTGGTTTATATCTTATGTTTATATTTATGTCATGTGTCATGCCATGCTAGGAAAGTTTATTAAGTTATGTTATGCCATGTATCATGCCATGCTTAGAATGTTTACGATGTCTATGCTTGATATGCTAGAAAGTATGCCTATGGTTGATTTACATCTTATGCTTATGTTCATGCCACATATGATGCCATGCTTAGAATGTTTATTATGCTTATGCCTATGTTTATACTTTATGCCATGATAAGAATGTTCAATTAGATTTATGCCTATGTTTATGCTTTATGCTATGATAGAAATGCTTATGATGCTTATGTTCCATATGATTATGAATGAATGACGAATGATTTTAGTGAGTAGGAAAGAGTCTTACGAAGCCTGTGTGCTTATAGTCTTCTTTCCTTATACCGCAGATCATGCAAGGGGATAACGAGGAAGCAGCAGGAGGGCCTGAAATATGTGTGTGATGGTGACTTGGCCCATGAAATCCAATGTGCTAACCGTTTATGCTAAGAACTTTATTTTCGCTACCTATATGCTCGAATAGTGACTTATGGAACTTTATGATAAGATGTCAAGTATGATATGATATGAACCTTATGGTATGATGTTAAGCATGTTATGATATGATGTTAAGTATGACGTTCATATGTTAAATTCCATGTCATTGTATGAGGGATCGTAGTAGGGGCATGTATATGTAAGGTTTAAGTTATTCCGCTGCAGTATGATGTTACATGCCTTATGTATGTCAACGTAACGCCTCTTTAGGGAAAAAAAAACGGGTGTTACAGGGAAGTCCACTGCCAAAACTCACAAAGAGTTTACAGCCTCGGACCAGTCGACTGCCCTGGGGGCGGTCGACTGGTAACCCCCCAAAACTAGCTGTTGGCTAGCCGTAGGGTCGACTGCCAGGGGTGGGAAGACCGTAGAGTCGCCGACCTAGATGGTTTCATGCGGGGACCATAGAGTATTTTATTGTAACGACCTGGCCCCTCGACCCCTTGGGCGGCCAAACTAGCGGCCCACTTGGCGGCACAACTAGCGGTCCCTTGGGCGGGCCAACTGGCGGCCTATTTGGCGACCCCATATGTCGTCAACCGACGACCATTGGCCGTGCCGTTACTCACAAATGCATTCCACCCCTAGCCAGTAGATTTTTTGCCTTCCCCTGGATTCAAACTCTAGACCTCCTGGCTAAGTACTAAAGTTTATGAATCCTGGAACCATGTGAGTTATAGCTCACATGGTACCAGGATTTATAAACTTTAGTACTTAGCCTGGAGGTCTAGAGTTCGAATCTTGGGAAAGGCAAAAAAACCACTAGCCAGGGGTGGAAAGTACTTGTGTGTAACGGCACGGCCAATAGTCATCGGTTGATGACATATGGGGTCGCCAAATGGGCCGCCAGTTGGGCCGCCCAAGGGACCGCCAGTTATGCCGCCAAGTGGGCCACAAGTTGGGCCGCCCAAGGGACCGAGGGGCCGGGTCGTTACAATAAAATCGTTACTCACAAGAACTTCCCACCCCTGGCAAGTGAGATACAACTCACTTGGTACCAGGATTCATAAACTTTAGTACTTAGCCTGGAGGTCTAGAGTTCGAATCCTGGGGAAGGCAAAAATCCACTGGTCAGGGGTGGAAAGTACTTGTGAGTAACGGCACGGCCAATAGTCGTCAGTTGACGACAAAGGGGTCACCAAATGGGCCGCCAGTTAGGCCGCCCAAGGGACCGCCAGTTGGATCGTCAAGTGGGCCGCCCAAGGGGCCGAGGGGTCGGGTCGTTACAATAAAAGGCGCCTTTTTATTGTAACGACCCGGCCCGTCGACCCGACCCCTCAGCCCCTTGGGCGGCCAAATTACATTTTTGGCGGCCCAACAACCTGGCCCCTTTGGTCGTCGACCGTCGGTCGTGACGTTACTCACTAGAACATCCCATCCCTGGCCAGTGGATTTTTGCCTTCCCCTAGGATTCGAACTTTAGACCTCCATACTAAGTACTAAAGTTTATGAATCCTGGTAGCCAAGTGAGCCGCGCTCACTTTGCTACCAGGATTCATAAACATTAGTACTTAGTATGGAGGTCTAGAGTTCGAATCCTGGGGAAGGCAAAAATCCACTGGCCAGGGGTGGGAAGTTCTAGTGAGTAACGGCACGGCCGACGGTCGACGACCAAAGGAGCCTGGTTGTTGGGCTGGCAAAAATGTAATTTGGCTGCCCAAGGGGTCGAGGGGTCA
Organism: Boesenbergia rotunda; assembly: GCA_024364735.1. NCBI lineage: Eukaryota > Viridiplantae > Streptophyta > Magnoliopsida > Zingiberales > Zingiberaceae > Boesenbergia > Boesenbergia rotunda. The sequence goes on along the minus strand of JAGFNQ010001874.1, from coordinate 145,929 downwards.
GGTCGACAGGCCGGGTCGTTACACCAAGGGCAAGCCGGGAAGTGGACTTCAAGGGCACACGTGAAGGGTGGCATGGAGGCAAGCCAAGGGAAGGCTTGTGTGCGCATCCGAGGAACGATAGCCAGAGGAAGAAGACATCAAGGGGCAACCCAAGGGAGCAGACCTGAAGGCACACGTGAAGGAGAGTGTTTGGAGTGGCTGTTAGTGAGTTGAGAGGCAGGGCAGTCGACTGGCCAGAGGACAGTCTACTGCCAAAACTCACAGAGAGTTTACAGCCTTGGACCAGTCGACTGCCCTGGGGGCAGTCGACTAGTAACCCCCCAAAACTAGCCGTTGGCTAGCCGTTGCCTGGCATTTATTGCTAGGCCAATCGACTGCCCCGGGGGCAGTCGACTGGTGCGGGTCTAGATAGCTTGCGAAGTTATCCTTTTCTCTTATAAAAGGTGACTTTTCCACACGTGAACGGTACGGTTTTTTACTGTAATTAAGTGTTGTTCGTGCGACTAGTCTTCAGATCTTCTTCTCATTCTTCATCGAATCCTGTAATGAGGAAGAAGACGCTTTTGTAATGGTTTCTCCACCTTGAAGGAGACTTTTCATAGTGGAGGTGGAGTACTCGTGTGGATCCTTGGATTAGTCACCCGTTCAGGTGGATACCAAATAAATCCTCGTGTTAGTGTTGTTCTTATTTCCTTTTCATTATATTTTTGTATTGCACTAACAATTTTGCAGAGAATTCGACAAAGTGTTATTCACCCCCCCCTCTAGCAAACGCATTCGATCGTACAAATAAGACCTGGCCAAGGGCTGGGCACCTAAGACCTGACCGAGGGTTGAGCGATAAGTCCTGGCCGAGGGCTGGGCACCGAAGACCTGACCGAGGGTTGGGCAATAAGTCCTGGTCGTCGACTGGGCACGAAGTCCTGGTCCGGAAGATCGGGCAAAAGTCCAACTGGAGGAGCCGGTTGGAAAAACGTAAATTCTCTTGAGAGGAGTAGGTGAGGACGCGTTCCCCGTAGGAGGGAGCATTAGGCATCGGTTCAACCTAGGGTTCCATTTGGGAAGCCCAAAGTCAGAACCAAGACAGCGCAGGTTGTATGTTGTATTTAACTTATATATTACTTGTGTTTTGGAACTAACCTTGGTTGTAGGAACAATGGATGGAGTTCGTTGCTTCCCAGGCGCCTGATTATATAGGCGCCTGTATGGATACAGGCGCCCAAGAAGGGTGTTTTCCAGCATCTACGAAGCTGAGCCTCCACGTCAGCAAAGGATCCGCCCGTGATCATACAGGCGCCCCAGTCGTCCCAGGCAACCTGATTGAAGGGATAAGTGATGGACATGTCTTCGAATGAGGATTCGAGCAGAAGGGCAGACGTGTCAGGCGCCCCATTCGCGCCCCAGACGACTATATATAAAGGGGTTCACCCACTTGCTTCCAGACAACACTTCTTCTAACAGCAATACTCAAGTGCTCTGCTCTAATCACTCCGTGCTCAAGTCTCAAGCGCCAACGACGACTAGCTACTCTGATCTTCGAGTCATTTTCTGATCGTCGGTATTTTTTAATTTAATTGCTTACTTTTTCAATTCTGTATTCGTGCTCAAATTTTGTAAACCCTTTTGCGAAATATAGAATTGCCCAACGTAAACGGTCAAGGACCGTTGGCCTTGGAGTAGGAGCCGATCTAGACTCCGAACCAAGTAAAAGAAAAGCATGTTAGCATTGTTTGAAATTTCCACTGCGTATTACTCTTTTTATATCCGAAAAGTTTTATCGATATTCACCCCCTCTATCGATTCTAAATGATCACACAGTCCAAGACCCAGATCATGATGTCTGAGACCCGAGAAGGTGAGACACTGAGAGCCGAGATAACCAAGCTATCTTGTATGGAAAGGAAGATGTCAAGGCCTATGTTTGACATAGTTTCCTTAAAATAAATTCTTCCTCCTCTGGCAGTGAGGTTATGATAGGCGTCTATTTCTCAAGATACAATAGGAAGAATATGTCGACAACCAAACACTGATTGTTCATGGAGAACGAAGTGTGTACCCTACTACTATCACCAAAATTCTGCTGAGCAAAATGCATTGCAGTGAGAAATTTTAGGGGACGAAGGTGGAAGAATTTCTTTGCTATTGCTTTTGTAGTGTATCCCTTTCTTCTTTGGTCATAACCTCCTTATATAGGAGCTCAGAAGGACTACTCGTCAACTGAAGAACATACAAAATGGTCGGACCAGTTATACCCGCTAAAGTTCGAGGGTGAGTTCACTATGTGAAAAAAATAAATACAGATATTTTTTAAAACTAATTTTGATTTATTACTAATCATGAAAAATAATTTTGAAGTTCCCAAAGATGTCGATGATAAAGACAAAGATGAAATACTATGGACAATGAAGGTGCAAGCAGAGTTTGTGACAAATGGGAAAGCAGTGTTTCATCTGCTAACCATTTTACCGATGCAAAAAGTCAACCGTATCGGAACCTACAAATCAGCAAAGGAACATTGGAAAAAGTTCATGAATCTTCACGGAGGTACTTCTGAAACAAAGTTGACAAAATGAGATGTGCTCCGCAACCAACTCAGCAACCTCCGAATGGAAGAAGGAGAATCAGTTGCCCAGTTGCATGCCAAAATCAAATAGTTGATCATGGGACATAAGAACCTTGGAGAAACAGTAACGTGTCATGACGCACAAAGGTATCCCTTAAACCCATTCCCGAGGACCTCAGACTGGACTTCAGTAGTAGACACATACTACATCTCTAAGGATCTTGAGATAAGTACCATAGAGCAATTATTTTCGATTTTAGAATTTCACAAATCTCAATGCACAGGAAAGAGTAAGATGGACAATATCGCCCTAAGCACAAGAAAGATCTAGCACGAGGAGCAATCTTTAAAAGATGATGAAGACACGGCATACATGGCTCAAGTAGAAAAACTAGAAAATAATAATGCATGCTCAAAATATTTTTAAAATTCAAAAGTTAGATATTTTAGAGGACTAAATTATTATTTACGATATCACAGGGGTCAAATTGTATGAGTTTTTAAAAATTATATTCCATCTAAATTTTCAATTAAACCTGATAGTAAGAATTTATTTTGAGTTCCATAATTTGTAATAAATTATTAATTTTTATTTAGCACTTGCTTGTCATGTAACGACCCGGCCCCTCGGCCCCTTGGGCGGCCCAACTGGCGGCCCACTTGGCGGCCCAACTGGCGGTCCCTTGGGCGACCCAACTAGCGGCCCACATGGCAACCCCTTATGTCGTCAACCGACGACCATTGGCCATGCCGTTACTCACAAGTACTTTCCACCCCTGGCCAGTGGATTTTTGCCTTCCTCAGGATTCGAACTCTAAACCTCCAGGATAAGTACTAGAGTTTATGAATCCTGATACCAATTGAGCTGTAGCTCAATTGGTATCAGGATTCATAAACTCTAGTACTTATCCTGGAGGTTTAGAGTTCGAATCCTGAGGAAGGCAAAAATCCACTGGCCAGGGGTGGAAAGTACTTGTGAGTAACGGCATGGCCAATGGTCGTCGGTTGACGACATAAGGGGTTGCCATGTGGGCCGCTAGTTGGGTCGCCCAAGGGACCGCCAGTTGGGCCGCCAAGTGGGCCGCCAGTTGGGCCGCCCAAGGGGCCGAGGGGCCGGGTCGTTACAATAAAAAGGAAAATAAATTGTCACGCCCCGAGACCCAGGAGCCGCTGTGCCAATAGAAAATCGGACAGCACCTCCCCTGTCCGGCGGACAATTTACACATACACACAGATAATATAACACAACCACGCAGTTTAAGGGGCCTCAGGCCTCAGATATATGCAGAACAATAGTTATATGATTTTAACTATCGAAAGACCAAATCCGAACTCACCTGAACTGCCAGGGGGCAGGAACAAAACCAAAATCAAACGAAGTCCAACATAGGACTCAAAAGTACAATACTATCGAATTAAACATGAATACATGTTCGAAACACCACAACGGAAGCATAGGAAATACTACAAGGTCCATAAATGAAACAACGGAAAACCAAAATCAAAAAGAGCTCCTCTGGAGCCGGGGACTGGCGGCTCGGGATCTCCTCGCAGACATCAACCTGAAATAAACATATATGGCAACGGGGTGAGTCCATAGCTCAGCGAATACCCAAAGATATGCATAGAAGGTTATACCAACACTAAGAGTTTAGCTAATACAGACTCATCTCAACAGTAGGGAAAGACTAGTACTGAACATAATGAGGTAGATACATACCTGAATCCATCTAACCTGGAAAGAGGGTAAGAAATACCAAAGGAAAACCAATAGGCATATAAACACAGATAACAAGTCTCCAGCATATGCGATGTCAAACAAGTGCAGCAAATAAGTGCAGCAAACAATGCACGATGCAAAATATGCACATGGTGCAATGACATGGTCACCCCTGACACCAGACAGAATCATCGTACACCTGTCATAGGGACGTCTGAACGGGTAGGGCTCTGACAACTGTACACCCTGCCATCACTGCTCCTGAGTGACCGAGTGGACAGGATGCTGGCGAGGGACCACCCCTCTACCCCAAGCAATGGGGGAGCTCCGCTCTCATCTCCTCGTGGCTCAGTACGAGAAGGGATCCCTGGCTGCTACCACGCCCGCGCTCACCCTCCAAACAGTGGCCGAACGGAGCAATACAGGGCAAATGCACACATCTACGGTATCCACTAACCCCTGAGTGGCCGTGTGTGCAAGTCATGTACCGGAAGACGATTAGGCTCAACCACAAGGGAGTCGCTGATCGCCGGCATGCAACAGTGCAAGGATGGTGTATGATAGATACACATACCTCCCTCCAAAGTCCTCAGTATACTAGGTCTCAGTCTGAAATCCTACAACAGGAAATACAGGTAACCTACAAGGTATACTGGCCTGAAACTACAGATCTCTCAAGGTCAAGTGCAAGAGGTACATCCCGATATCTAAGCATACATACAGATATGACAATACCCGAGACCGAAGGGAACCAACAACATGATAACTCAGGGATAAACAACAAGTATCCAGAACTGGCATAATAAACAGGGATAAACAACAATATCCAGAACAAACATAATAACCAGGGATAGCGTAGAATCTTACTGCTATCTATAACATTCTATGCATAACAAATGACAATATCAAATGAGATAAGTCAAAGGGTACCCGCCTCCAAATAGTGAAGTCCGTATCAATCGAGACAGAACCACCCGTCAAAATAAGTAGCAATAAATCTGATCAAGCTCGTGTATCAAGGATGTAATTAATTAGCTATTACACAACAATAACATCTAGCTAATTAATCCCTAATTGTTTTAGGGTTAACCTAATCCATCACTTTCCATTTAATTATCTTTAATTAAATGGAAGGTTCTTAATTACTCCGCGTAATTAAGATACGTTTCACTTTATGTTTAATCCCAATTTCCAACCCATCTATGAATCTAGCCCAAAGTGTAGCTCATGACTGGATCATAATTTATTAAGCATGTCCATCCCATAACCTATGTAGATCCTCAGGGCAATGGTCATAGGATCATTAACACGGTTTGCTACAACTTCAAAACAATGATACCAATTTCCACATTGAATCCCACAGCTTAATCAACTACTGAGCTAGGTAAATTTTACATGGTATCACGCAGTAAGGAGTCCCAAGCCAGATGAAAACATCCCCTGCCCTGCAAAACCTAGTTTCTCCTCTCTAAGCAAACAAACTGATCTACTCTAAAGCAATCCAATTCAATCACAAAATTAACAATTGGAAATAGCAATCCTCAAGGTAAAACTCACGGCTGAAATGGAATGCTAGCTTAACTCCACATAGATCAAACCAACAACCCCAGCAATCCTTACCGGAGCTTGGTAGGTCTCCTCAGTAGCCACTCCTATCGATTTGAGGTAGCCTCACCAGCGAACTCCACGCAAGACTGAGATTGGAAATGGATTCGATTCATCAATGGCCAATGGTCTCACAGCGCCATCCCATAAACTTTCAACCACTTACCCAAAACAATCGAGAGTTAGCCCTAGTATCAAACTCCGCCGGCGGGAAAAATATCGATTGGATCAGCGGACTCGCGGCAACGTCGTGAGAGGCGTCGGTAGACCCCAAAGGAAAGACGTCGGCGAAGTGTAGCTCTCCCCAGGCGGAAGAAGAAGGGCTCGGCCGTTGAGATCGGAGAGAAAAGGAATAGGTGAAGGAGAACAGTGGCGGCTTTAGCTTCGATCGGGTAGGGAAGGAGGCGAAGGGGCGGTGTTTGTGGCTAGGGCACGGGCGCGCTTGGCTGCGGCTGTGGGTGAGCGAAGAGAGGAATTTGGAGTATATTAGGGCTTGGCATTTTGCAGTTCAGTCCAACCAAATTCTGCCTATTCATAAAACCACCCCTAGGTTTTAATTCCTTACACATTAGCCCTTGAAACTTTTAGTTTTATTACATTTTAGTCCCTAAATTCAGGAAATTTGCATTCTAGTCCTTAAGGTTTAATTTTTATATCAATTGAGTCCCCGAAACTCTAGAAATTTTTCCGAAGAATTTTTCAGAGCGAGATAAAAGTGTCGGATTCAACATCCTCCCCCACTAATAAAAATTTGGTCCCCAAATTTCGTTTAATACCCACAGCAAGTACTAACAACATATAGATAGTAATATGCTGAACGAAATCCCATCATATATACTAACCCCATATCGTATAACTACTATACGGAAACTAACCATAAGTTTCCGGGTAGGGTAACGTCCTACTGAAACCAGTGGTCTCCCCTGACCATTGGTTAATACCCAATATCTCTCCAACCAGTAGGTCCACCCTAGACCCCATCTATAAGTATCCGTAATAAGTATAAAACGATACTGATTCCGATTATCTCTATTTTAATTGACAAGTAAATAAACGAACATCATACCGCGAAAAGTCGCTCCCTGGGTCTGTGGTGCCTCCTCTCTGGTGGTCGCATACGCTCGTCCCGTCTCCGGCGGTGGGGGTGGTACTGCCGGGTACTGCTGTGGCTGTGGCACCGCCAGGTACTGCTGCGGCTGTGGCGGTGGCTGATACTGTGGCTGTGGCACCGCCAGGTACTGCGGCTGATACGGTGGATAATCCTGATGCGGAGAAATACACTGCTGCTGAGATCCTAATGCTGAACCCGGCGATACAGCTGAGGTGTAGCAAGCCTCGTATCCTGGCATACAATAGGCACGTGCTGGAGGGGCGGACTGCGGCTGACGGAAAGAAGACTGTGTACTATACCCTCCCCTATGAGATCCTGACTGACTCATATGCCCGCTCTGTCCAGTAGCTCTCGTACCCTCATGCTGTGCTTTCATCGCACAGTCTCGCTTTATATGCCCTGGTAACTTACAATAGTAGCAAATCGGCTGCTCCAGCGGACAATCCTCCCTACTATGCTGTCGGGAACCACACTGTGCACAGTGAGACCTAGCAGTAAACTGCTCCTGACTCTGCTGAGAAGATCGAGAGGATCCTGCCGAAGTACGACCTGACTTCTGGGGCCTGGATGATGCCTCAGAGGTGCCCTGAGCACTGACCCTGGTGCCGCGCTTTGTCCAGTAGTCTGCGGCTGCTGAGTCTGAGCTGAGTCCGATACAGTATGCTTCCCTTTCTTCGTACCCCCAAACAACCTGTGCTGAGTCATCTCAATCATGAGCGCTCGCTCTAAGGCCTCTCGATAGGAGGTCGGGACAAATCCTGACATACGGGTCTGAATATATGCGCTAGACCCATATGGAACTGAGTCATCCTCTCTAGGTCATCTGCAACCAGGTGTGGGCAATACTCTGATAGGCGGGTAAACTCCGCCTCATACTCCAGTACTGACAAGTCTCCCTGCTTGAGAAATATAAAATCCTGTCGTCTAGCCATGCGAAACGATACTGGAAGGTATCTCGCCTCAAATGCCTCCCGGAATGTGTCCCAGGTGACGCACTCCTCGCCAATGACGGTCTGCTGTGAATTCCACCAAGCATATGCCTGATCTCGCAGGTGATAAATAGCCAACTCAGCCTTCTCCCATTCCGAACACCTCAGATAACGAAATGTACTCTCAAGTGTCCTGATCCACTCTCGGGCTGCAGCTGGATCTGGTCCTCCCTGGAATAAAGTGAATCGGCCCTTTACGGACGCCGCCAATATCGGAATCCGAGCACGATCTCTAACGCCATCAGTAAGAGCAGATGCCGCAGGGGGCACGGTGGAACATCCCGGTGCAGGAACCATAGAAGGAGCCATAGGCCTGACCGGGGTGGGCATCACAGGTGGTGCCATGGGTATAGTAGCAAATCCTGGGGCAACAAATGCCGGTGGAACTGAAGGGAGCACCGGGGCCTGCATCGTAGTCGGAATAGTGGGATACGCTGCAGTAGTCATAGCTGGGGGTGCAGTAGCATACGACGGTGCCGGTACGGCTGATGGCATAGTCTGATAGTATAGACCCGGTGCTGCTGGGGGAACTGTAGAGTACATCGGAGCAAGTATAGGCGTCTCCGATGGTGTAGGGGGAATAATCGGGGCAGGTACCACCGCGGTAACTGCAGGCTGCCTCGGAATGGGTGCCTCTAATGGAACTGCCGGGAACATCGGTGCAGAACCTACAGGTACTGAATAGGTCGGCAGTGGTACGGCTGCTGACACGGTAAATACTACCGGAGTAGACACTGCAGGAGGGGCAGTAGGAACTGCTGATGGAAAAGGAGTAGGGACCCTCTGAGTCGGGGAACCCTGACCTCTCTGTACGTCCTGCGAAGTCTGACCTCGGATATCAGACTCTCTCTCTGCTGGCTCTACAGCCGAAGGCTCTAAAGTCTCCTTACGTGGCCGTCCCCGACCACGTCTCAGTACAGGAATATGAGCATCTCGCGTCATACCTGTTACATTATTAACGAGTATTAAAACCCAAAACCAAGAGGCTAACCTTAATTTACCTATTTGCTGCCTGGAGAAGTCCTGTCGCTGCCAAGTCCCAAATTGTCGTCGCATCGCAACCACGGCTTTAAAAATCCATAATGTACTCGGATGAATAACATCAAACCCGAGCTCCGACACCTACCAGTACAGTGTCAGATTTAAATTCCGAGAAATCCACGAATCGATGGTATCCCGCATCCTGGGCTTGATACCAAAAATACCAAAAATAAATTGGTACCAGATAAACACCGTAAATCCCGTAAAACACGTAGGCATCGGAACCTACGCTCTGATACCAAAATAAATTGTCACGCCCCGAGACCCAGGAGCCGCTGTGCCAATAGAAAATCGGACAGCACCTCCCCTGTCCGGCGGACAATTTACACATACACACAGATAATATCACACAACCACGCAGTTTAAGGGCCTCAGGCCTCAGATATATGCAGAACAACAGTTATATGATTTTAACTATCGAAAGACCAAATCCGAACTCACCTGAACTGCCAGGGGGCAGGAACAAAACCAAAATCAAACGAAGTCCAACATAGGACTCAAAAGTACAATGCCATCAAATAAAACGTGCATACATGTTTAAAAACATAACGGAAGCATAGTAAATACTACAGGGTCCATAAATGAAACAACGGAAAACCAAAATCAAAAAGAGCTCCTCTGGAGCTGGGGACTGGCGGCTCGGGATCTCCTCGCAGACATCAACCTGAAATAAACATATATGGCAACGGGGTGAGTCCATAGCTCAGCGAATACCCAAAGATATGCATAGAAGGTTATACCAACACTAAGAGTTTAGCTAATACAGACTCATCTCAACAGTAGGGAAAGACTAGTACTGAACATAATGAGTAGATACATACCTGAATCCATCTAACCTGGAAAGAGGGTAAGAAATACCAAAGGAAAACCAATAGGCATATAAACACAGATAACAAGTCTCCAGCATATGCGATGTCAAACAAGTGCAGCAAATAAGTGCAGCAAACAATGCACGATGCAAAATATGCACATGGTGCAATGACATGGTCACCCCTGACACCAGACAGAATCATCGTACACCTGTCATAGGGACGTCTGAACGGGTAGGGCTCTGATAACTGTACACCCTGCCATCACTGCTCCTGAGTGACCGAGTGGACAGGATGCTGGCGAGGGACCACCCCTCTACCCCAAGCAATGGGGGAGCTCCGCTCTCATCTCCTCGTGGCTCAGTACGAGAAGGGATCCCTGGCTGCTACCACGCCCGCGCTCACCCTCCAAACAGTGGCCGAACGGAGCAATACAGGGCAAATGCACACATCTACGGTATCCACTAACCCATGAGTGGCCGTGTGTGCAAGTCATGTACCGGAAGACGATTAGGCTCAACCACAAGGGAGTCGCTGATCGCCGGCATGCAACAGTGCAAGGATGGTGTATGATAGATACACATACCTCCCTCCCAAGTCCTCAGTATACTAGGTCTCAGTCTGAAATCCTACAACAGGAAATACAGGTAACCTACAAGGTATACTGGCCTGAAACTACAGATCTCTCAAGGTCAAGTGCAAGAGGTACATCCCGCTATCTAAGCATACATACAGATATGACAATACCTGAGACCGAAGGAAACCAACAACATGATAACTCAGGGATAAACAACAAGTATCCAGAACTGGCATAATAAACAGGGATAAGCAACAATATCCAGAACAGACATAATAACCAGGGATAACGTAGAATCTTACTGCTATCTATAACATTCTATGCATAACAAAATGACAATATCAAAATAGATAAGTCAAAGGGTACCCGCCTCCAAAAGAGTGAAGTCCGTATCAATCGAGACAGAACCACCCGTCAAAATAAGTAGCAATAAATCTGATCAAGCTCCTGTATCAAGGATGTAATTAATTAGCTATTACACAACAATAACATCTAGCTAATTAATCCCTAATTCGTTTTAGGGTTAACCTAATCCATCACTTTCCATTTAATTATCTTTAATTAAATGGAAGGTTCTTAATTACTCCGCGTAATTAAGATACGTTTCACTTTACGTTTAATCCCAATTTCCAACCCATCTATGAATCTAGCCCAAAGTGTAGCTCATGACTGGATCATAATTTATTAAGCATGTCCATCCCATAACCTATGTAGATCCTCAGGGCAATGGTCATAGGATCATTAACACGGTTTGCTACAACTTCAAAACAATGATACCAATTTCTACATTGAATCCCACAGCTTAATCAACTACTGAGCTAGGTAAATTTTTCATGGTATCACTCAGTAAGGAGTTCCAACCCAGATGAAAACATCCTCTGCCCTGCAAAAACTTAGTTTCTCCTCTCTAAGCAAACAAACTGATCTACTCTAAAGCAATCCAATTCAATCACAAAATTAACAACTGGAAATAGCAATCCTCAAAGTAAAACTCACGGCTGAAATGGAAGGCTAGCTTAACTCCACATAGATCAAACCAACAACCCCAGAAATCCTTACCTGAGCTTGGTAGGTCTTCTCAGTAACCACTCCTACCGATTTGAGGTAGCCTCACCAGCGAACTCCACGCAAGACTGTGATTGGAAATGGATTTGATTCATCAATGGCCAATGGTCTCACCGCGCCATCCCATAAACTTTCAACCACTTACCCAAAACAATCGAGAGTTAGCCCTAGTATCAAACTCTACCGGCGGGAAAAATACCGACTGGATCAGCGGACTCGCGGCAACGTTGTGAGAGGCGTCGGTAGACCCCAAAGGAAAGGCGTCGGCGAAGTGTAGCTCTCCCCCGGCGGAAGAAGAAGGGCTCGGCCGTTGAGATCGGAGAGAAAAGGAATAGGTGAAGGAGAACAGTGGCGACTTTAGCTTCGATCGGGTAGGGAAGGAGGCGAAGGAACGGTGTTTGCGGCTAGGGCACGGGCGCGCTTGGCTGCGGCTGTGGGTGAGCGAAGAGAGGAAATTTGGAGTATATTAGGGCTTGGCATTTTGCAGTTTAGTCCAACCAAGTTCTGCCTATTCACAAAACCACCCCTAGGGTTTTAATTCCTTACACATTAGCCCTTGAAACTTTTAGTTTTATTACATTTTAGTCCCTAAATTCGGGAAATTTGCATTCTAGTCCTTAAGGTTTAATTTTTATATCAATTGAGTCCCCGAAACTCTAGAAATTTTTCCGAAGAATTTTTCAGAGCGAGATAAAAGTGTCGGATTCAACAGATCATGTTTGTGAGTGATTAATGATAGGCTCGCTATTTGGTTTTGATGGTCATATTATTATAATTTCAATCAAATTGACCTAGATATGAAACTTGATGGTACTTATTAGTGGCCCTGAGACTATGATACAGTAGAATAGTGATTAGTTTTCAGATATCCACGGTTCGATCCTCAGTTATGATATATTTTACAGAAATTTTTTCTCCAAATGAAGCATGAACTCTAGGAAGTTGGGCTTTTGGACCACCCACCGTGATCCTCAGCTACGATATTTTTTGCAAGAAATTTTCCTCCAAATAAGGAGTCAATCCTGGGACACTAGGCTTTTAGATAGCTCATTGCGAGCGCTTCCCAATTTACCCTGGCGACCGAGGAGAAATTTCCGTGGAGCCGGGTCGATTACCCAAGGCCCGACATTACCAAACCTCGTTACCCGAGGTACTTATTAGTCCCCACGAGATGAACTGATGATTAGTGCATGAATATTTCCATCTTTAGGTATGAGAGTCAAAATCTGGCAAAGTTAGTATTCTCGTCTCTTCCTACGTGCTAGCTACAGTATCCGGGCTAGTAGCTCCCGTGATTTATCTTACCGTGTTGACCCTGAGACGAGTTGGCGGGGGGCGAGCAAATCGCCTTTTGCCACTTTGATAATACTTATTAGTTCCCCACACACTAGCCATAATATTCGGGCCAGTAGTCCCCGTGATTTATCTACTTTGTGTTGGCCCTGAGACGGGTTAGTGGGGGGGCGTTGGGTTGAGTGAATCATCTTTTGTCATCTTCATGGTACATATTAGGATTGGTGGCTCGACTAAAGGGGATGAATAGTCTGCAAATAAAATTCTAAATCTCTTATTTCTAACTTAACAATGATACACATATTAATTAAAAAGAAATAACTTAAAAATAAATAAGGGACTTCGGATTTACTTGGTTAACAACCGAGAAGATTATTAATCCAAGAAAATGGCAGCTCAGTAAAGATGCTCCTTCTTCGATAATAAGTCAGAGGTAAAGAAGCCCCGTACACCTTTTGAAAATAAGCGTTGATTAATGTACAAGATGTGGAAAATAAGAATACAAAGTATGTTATTTTATTTAGAACTCAAGGGCTCTATTTCTAGCCTACTAGTTGAAAAGTGACCATTGTTGATGTGACACATCTGAGTTAGTTTAGTTCTAATGGAGACATCTCAGTTCCAATGGAGGTGCTTTAGTCCAGCTGAACGTGATCCACTTCACAACGTTCCTCTAGCTGAGCTGGTAGATTGGAGGTGCCTCAGTTTATCTGAGACACATCGGGTCGACTTAGGTGAACTTCATTGCTTATCTCTGCGACAACAGTTCCAAGCCTTTTGAGGCGCGTAAGGTCCGTCCGGCTTCCTTCGGGATCTTCAAATCAAGGTGTTACCGATCAATCAGAAGCACCTGGGATGGTCAACTTTCGAGTTGATCAACTTCTTCGCAGTTGAGTGATGTTCTAGCCGTCCGGAGTTCAACTCACTTGAACTCAACTCCGACATTCTCCTCAAGCAGGTTTCCTCTAGACTTTTCGACCCTCAGATACACCGTGTGCATCCTTTTTCATTCCACCGATGTACTCTTTTGTAGTTCTTCATCTTTCGGATGCACCAAGCCCGTCACTCCCTTTCTGTGTTATCCTTCTAGCTCGTTGCGTCTTCCACTCGACTTTTTATGTTCTTAAATTCCTGCATACTTAGACACAATGCATTAAACACATAGAACATAACTTAACTCGGTTGATCAATATTAAAACTAATTCGGGGTACTTATAATCTTTTCTTTTTTGATGTATATTAACTTGAGTTAAGTTTAGGGAAAACAAATAAGCAATTATATATACAAAAAAACAAAATTTGTGTAATTAACTCCTAAAATAAAATTTTGCAATTAAGTCCTCCCTATTAACTTAATGCCTATTATTTCTCCACCTTTATCACATAAAAAATATGAGTAACCAAAATGAAAATAGAGAAAAAAAAATCTAAAATTTTTCTAGGGGATGCATATATGCGATGTAAGTCTGTGTTATTTTACCGTAATTATTTTTTAAATAAAATAAGTTTTAACAATTATACTTTAAATTTTCTAAATAAAAACCAAAAAATATCTTGAATTGTTCAAAAATTCTAATTTTTTTTATCAAGTTGTGGAATGCTAAGGCTTCTCATAAAAAATATCTTTTCAAGAAGAAAACTTTTTTTTTGTTGCCAAAAACAAATATTTTCTTATAAAATGGTTTTTAATTAAATACTTCAAATTATATTTCCACAACAAAATAACTTGCTATTTTTTCTAAACATTCAAAATTAAACATTATTTTTGAAAAAAATCAAAATTTTCAAAAATTAATCTCCAAAAATTTTTAACTTTAAAATGGAGTTTTTGGTAAAAAATTCATAAAAAATTATTTAATAATAAAAAAATTCTGATTTTTTTTTCTTACAACATGCTTTTCTATCACACAAAAAATTCCATAAAAATTTTGAGTAGAATGTTTATGAAAAATATTTCAAGTAAATCATAAATTTCTAACAAATAACTTTCTAAGAAAATTTAATAGGTAAATAAAGTTTTTCGAACCCAAAATTAAATTTTTATCTACTGGATTAACTAAATATTTTCTAGGAATATTATTTTTTAAAAATTTTTATGATTTGTCCCTGTGATTTTTAACATATCAATTTAAGTTAGAATTTCTAACATTTCTAATAGGAGGATAAACAAATGAGTTTGAATTTAAAAAAATTTTAACACTTATTTTTGAGTTTGCACTAACTTTTTTAATTTTGTATTTCCATTTCCATTTTTAACCTTTTCAAGTTCTTCTAGTGAATATGCATATTCTTTCTTTCTTTCTATCAATATGTTTATTCCTCATTTTATATAGTGATTTACTTAACATCTTAATAGCTTTATACGATTTATCGAAAGGTAAAAGTCGTACCTCACTTATCATGTTGGACTTATAGGTAGATACTTCCCCTTCATTAATGTTCTCTCCTGAGGTGTTTTCATCGTTTGTTTTTTGGTGGCTAGTCATTAGTGCTAGTCCGGCATATTCTTCCGTCACGGGTTCTTCTGATGACGATTCGCTCTAAGTCATATTGAGATTTTTTTACTTTGACCTACTTATCCTTTTATCCTTTCCTTTTTCTTTGCTTTTTAATTTTGGATAGTTGTCTATGATACGTCCTTCTGTATCCTAGTTGTGGTACCTTACTTTTCTTTTTCTCCATAACAAATTCTTAACTTGTGTCTTATCAAAGTTGTTAGAATGAATTTTTTTTTATATTTTCTTACTATAAATGACTCTTCCTCTTCGTCAAGTGAGGTTTCTAAATCCGGCTCGTACGCTATGTATTGTTTTAACTCCTTTTGTTTTCTTAATCTTGTACATCGAGATTAATTCAATTTAATTTTGTTCTTAGATTAGTTAATGGCTAGTGAATTCACTATTATATAAGGAATAAGATATTTCATAAGTGTTAGTTCACATAATATAGTTGTTTGTAGGATCGAGTCGAGTTTGTAGGATCGAGTCGAGTGATAGAGGAGGGAGAGGTGAATAGCGCTTGTGGTTTTTTCGAAATTCGAACGATAAGAGTACGTAGCAGCGGAATAAGAATAGAGGAAAAACAATGTTAATACGCTTATTTTTTACTTAGTTCAGAGTCTGTGACGACTCCTACTCCAAAACACACGATCCTTGATCAGTTACTGTGGGCAATCACTATCAATCTGTAAAAATGTTACAAGTATGAATGTGAAAATACAATAGTAAACTAAAATTATATTGACAACTGAAGGATTACAATTAAAGCGTCATTGTTGGGTAATTGTAGCATCATGGAATAGATCACAACTTGAGCACAAGAAGCATAGAGAATTGTTGTTGGAGTGATCTAGTCGAAGTTGCTTAAATAGCCTTCTGAGGCGCTTGGAAGGCCCTTCGAGCGCCCCCCCCCCCCCCCCCCCACTGGGGTGATGTGGTGACGGCTCATCAAAACTTGATCCCTCAAGTTTATCCACTCTTGGACATCTAGATCATGATGTGGGTCCACCACTCTACGCATGCCAGCTCAGCCACACTTGGCTTAGTCGAGCTGGGTTCGGGTGCCTGGACCAGTCTCGAACGCCCAAACCTCCAGGAGCTTGAACCTCCGAGCACCTGAATCAGATGCGGGCGCCTGGACCTCCAAGTGCCTGGGCTCTCTTTCCAGGTTTCATCACTTGGGTTTTTCTATAACATAGAGTTAGAAAACACAAACATAAATATATATCAATCAAATATATTTTGATAACTTAGGCTGTCCAGTCCTGACTATTAGGTTTTTATCAAAATCCTAGGTCGGACCAATATCTACTGTTCCCTAGATGAGGAACACACCCTCACCTACTCCTCTTAAGAGAGTTTACTTTTGCCAACTCCGGTTGGACTATCGCTCAGCATCCGATCTTGACTCCAGAACTTTCGATGTCTGATCCTCGATCCATCTTGTCTCTTGTTCATCGTCCTCGATCTGCCAAGAATTTTGTCCAATCCTAAGATTAGGACTTCGTTGTCTAGTCCTTTAAAGCAAGGCTTCATACCCAACCCCCGACTAAGTCTTAGTATTCAATTCTGCAGACCAGGTCTTCGTTGCCCAACCAACATTGCCAGGACTTAGTGCCCAATCCTCCAGATTAGGTCTTCATTACCCAACTAACACAGTCAGGACTTAGTGCCCCATGCTCATGACCAAGACTTCTTTGCCCAATCCTCACGACCAGGACTTAGCGTCGAGCCTCAACAAGAATTATCTTGCATATTCAATTCAACATGTTAGATCATAATAAATTTTAACTTTGAACCTTTACCAATATCAAAATCATGTTCGAATATCTAGTGCTCCCAGCACCAACATTGTTTTCCTTTAGAATATGTATTTATTTCCTAATTTTGTAGTTCTTATACTCACATTCTAAAACTATAGTACGTGCACATTATGTTTTTTATTTCATTTTTTCCATACTGTCACTTAATGCCTTAATGTGCACATTGTGATTTCCTAGTTGATAATCACTTTTATATGATTGGAGTCTTTGCTGATACATCTATTGAGTAGAGTCTATATTAGATGAATGTTGGACTCTAACATTCTGATATTTTTTATTGCACTCTTGCTTCCTCTTTGCAAGAATAACGGGGCAATGCTTTCTGGTTTGCTCGTTTCCTTGGTCAATTTGTTACATTCTTTTACAACTTCCTGACTATTGGAATGTACATGTTGAGCCCTAGATATTAGATATTATATACCTTAGATATTATAGTATTGTAAAAAGAGCAATGATACACAACGAGAATTTTTAATGAGAAATCCAACGAAAATGACGTGACAGTTTTTGTGTACACATCCGATTGCCACTTGGACATTGATGGCGTCTCAGGCCGTCATCTCGAACCAAACTATACCCTCGGGGGCACAGTGAACCCGTCGAGGATCACTACAATTAGAGTGTCATGTCATTCCCGTTGGATTTCTCATTAAAAATTCTCGTTGCATATCATTTTTCTTGTAAAAATAGTTATACTAAAAGTTGTTACTGTATATTGTAAAAAAAATATTGTAAATAGATGTTGTGTATAGGTTGTCTTACAAAGATTTGAGTCTAACTATTGAAGAAATGAATAAAGATAACGGTTATAAACTATTGTGAAAAAATTCAAAGATAACGGTTTTTAACTATTGCCAAACATTTTCTAATCAAGATTTTTTTTTGTTAAAAGCATCCAAAGATAATAGTTTTTGAACATTGTGAAACTGTTGTTTTTGATATTAAAAGACAATAGTTAAAAATTATTTTAGAACTATTGTCTTAGGTATTATAAGAAACGGTTTAAAATTTAGGATTTTTGTTGTAGTGATATGATGTCCATTTTGGGATTCTTGGAATGCATTTAAAGCATATCGGAGGGAATCCTGATTTGACACCTTTTCTCTGTGGTTAATGAGTCTAGTGTTGAGCTCCTTGAATTTTGTATGTAGTTGAGCGACTAATTCAACTACAATCAACCCTACCTTCAATATTTTGGGTTTGACTTTCTGAATCTCAAAACGCTTCATTTGTTGATTTAATGAAACTATAACAGATGTGTTTGATCGGACAGGGGATTCTACAATGTCATCCCGAATAAGCTCTTTGTCTTTCTCTTTTCCCTTGGTCATTTGTTTTCTATCAGTTCTCTTTCCCTTGAGGGATTGTTCAAATTTAAGAGTTGATAGTTGCCCAATACTCTTTCTAGTACACCTCTTCCTTCTTGTATGTGTTAGAGGATTAGGTTTTATGGCTTCTTTATCCGGGGTAGGAGTTGTTCCTGCCTCTTCTGATACCTTGCTCTACATCTTACTTTAGACCTCTGAAAGTTTGATTTCTTGTACAACTACGATTCTGTCTTTTACAACTAAAGTTCTATCCGTCTCACCAATATTGCTAATTTTAACATTATAAGCATTCCTATTCAGTAAAGTAGATAGTATTATATTTGAGAGATATCCTAAAATAATCGTCTTATGGAATGAACTATTTATTGGGTAAATAAAATTTCATTATTTGAGTGCATATTCTTTATGCGTATGATTGGATTTTAAACTTATTTACTAAATGTCTGTAATATGATTCATAGCATGAGAGAACTCATTATAAATATATTAAAATCTTCCATAATCGATAAATTGATGTGTTCGGATATCATCAGTTCTGCGAGACTAGCACAGGTTATATTCCTTGGTCAAAATAAGCAATTGTTCATCACTAGATGAAAACATTAGGATATCGAGAGTTAAACGTGTGTCATGCCTCGAGGAGCCGCTCGTCCGATACCAATCGAACAACACTTCCCATATACGGTGGATAATATGAATCCTCGATATAAGACCTATATGACCATCTCATCATCCTCAGCCAACACGGCTGGAATATAGAAAATAAAAGAGACATAAACTCACACAAAGACTAAAAAGATGCGTGATGACACAACTGACAACAAACAAAGCACCACATAAACCCCTCAAGCGCACACAATCACGACAATCACCGAATACAAGTCAACGAAACAAAATGAAATACAAGCCCACAACACAGAAGCTAAAACAAATGT
The DNA here is from genome assembly GCA_024364735.1 of Boesenbergia rotunda. Taxonomy (NCBI): domain Eukaryota; kingdom Viridiplantae; phylum Streptophyta; class Magnoliopsida; order Zingiberales; family Zingiberaceae; genus Boesenbergia; species Boesenbergia rotunda. Next base: position 126,572 of record JAGFNQ010001874.1, on the reverse strand, counting down.
ACCATCAAGTATAAATACAAATCCAGAAGTCGACCGACTCGTCGTATAGGGACTAGCTGCAGGAGTTCTCCTAGCAACTCCAAGTGCATAGCATCATCCTGGAAACAGAAAACATAACTAGTGATGGTGAGTTCGAGCAAACTCTGCGGGTATAGAGATAACATATACTTGACAAAAAAGCTATACAAGCAATATAAAAACAATGGATGCAGTCTCATAACGATATCAGAAATATGACAAAAGTATTGTATGAAATGTACATACCAGAGTCAACCAATACTGCGGGGCGATAAGATCATCAACCTCGAAACTCATAACCCTCCACGGGTAGGCTCGTATCCTACAAGCTAATGCAAAGTCATAACCAAATGTAAAATACCTCCCATATGCGCATGTCAAACATATGCAGCAACCATAGCTCAATCGAATGTAGCAAACACAACCAAATGCAATCCCATGCTTCATATGCACAAGATGCAATGTCATGTGTCACCTCTGATGCCAGTGCAACTATCGTAACATGTCATATGTACACGATCAAGTGGGTAGGGCTATGACAACTGTATGTACTCTGTCGCCACTGCTCCAGAGTGGTTGAGTGGACAGGATTCAGTCAGAGATAACACTCCTACCCTATGTTATATGGGGGAGCCCAGATCTCATCATCTCGTATCCCCAGAAAGAGGAGGAATCCCTGTATGCTACTATGACCTGATATCCACTAACCCATGAGTGGATGAGCGTAGCAAAATAGAGCAAAACAACCCACACTCCGATAACCACTAATCCCTGAGTGGCCATGTGAGCAGGTCCTATATGACTGACGGTTCGTCTCGACCATAAGGGAGCTAAGGGTCGCCAACTATGCAACAGTGGAAGGATGGTGCATGACACTAACACATGCAATACCCACCAAATGAACCTTCATACCTGATATTGTTGGAGGATCGAAAGTCGACTAGAGGGGGAGGGGGTGAATAGCTTGTCACCCAAAACTCGCAGTTTTCTTTTTCCTACACATGTCAGTGCGCAAGCGGTATAGCAATTAAACTAAAACTAACACAAATAAGAAGATAAACCAATTTATGTAGTTAGGAGATGACGCTCCTACTCTACGGCTGCCCGTAAGATGGACGATCCCGATTCGTCGGTGGATGACTCCTCAAAAAACCTCGGCTATGCTCGTGTAGCTCCTTGTGGGTGGAAAAACTTCACCACAACCTCACTAAGAACACTTGAGCACTTAGACTACTAATCGGCCTTTAAACAAGACCAATTTCTTTAACCTTGCTCATGCAAACCGAGTTCTCTTAAGTAGAACTCGTTTGTTGATCCAGCTGTTACCAGTCGACTGGTACCAACACCAGTCGGCTGCCAGCTGTCGAACCTGAATGTTACAGGCTAACGTTCTAATTTAACCGACACAAGTTGACTACACAAAAAACCTCAACTAGTTGACTGATCCCATACCAGTCGATTGGTAAAACTTTAAACCTTGGGTTTCCCTTTCCGATTATATTTCACTTGCACTCGAACTCTCACGACTCACTTGATTCTTCATGGCAGACTTGACTCTTGTCTTCAAGTCTTCTTCGCTTTGGCTCTCATCCCTCTAATGCATTCAAGCTCGTGGCTCGTCCTCATGCCATCCTTCGCGTATGCCTCGAAGTGCACTTCCCTCGGCTCATCGTTGCTCCTTGTCCACCGTGCCTCGGATGCTCCATCCTTCATCGGACTTGAAGCTATCAAGCTAAGTCATATGTGTATCCTGTAGAACCTGTACACTCAAATACACATATCAAATACAAGGTTAAACCTAACTTAAACCTTTTGCCTAAACATCAAAACACATAGTCCCATGTACCATAGATTGCCTCAGCAATCTCTCCCTTTTTGATATTTGACAATACATTTAAGTTAAGGAAAACAAATAGCAAATATAAATGCTAATAACATTTGGACTTACATTGCCGAGGCTATACCTTGGAATTACACCGTCAATGCATATGCAATGCAAACAATGCATGGATCCTATCACAAGTCATCCCCCACACCTACACTCCCCATTGAGTTAGGATTTGTTGGTGCCCTGGTTAGTTTTGATGTGATCAACTAAGTTAGGTCCTGTTAGTTTTTGATCCCTCTGTCTAAGTGTGTAGGAACTTAGGAGCGGAGGAAGTTAAGCGTAAGACGCAGTGGACGAGAAGGATTGCATGGGGAAGTGAGCCGACGGGCTCGGTGCATCCGAGGGACGCGGAAGCTACACAAAAGGTGCACCGATGGAGCGAGAAGGACGTGCGCGACATCTGAGGGACGAGAAGATGAAAGGAAGGACGTTCGAGGGGTGAAAGGCCAGGGTCGAGTTTGGGTGAGCCTAACTCCTGTTGGCCAGAAATCACCTAAAGAAGACCCGCTGAAATTTGGTCAATGAGCTGCTGACCAAAGGCTTCTCGGGTGCTCGTATGGATATGAGCGCTCGAGATCTCGAGTGCTTGAGCACTCGGGCGCCTAAGCACTCGGGCGCCTAAGCACTCGTTCACCCTTGTGTATACAGGCGCCCGAGAGTCCATAGTTATCTATCAATCTACCGTTTGTGACTGTTACACTGCGGATAACTCTCAGGCAACATGTAAGGCGCCCTGGAGCACTCGGGCGCCCCAGAACTACCACGTCAGCAAACAGATAAGTTTGATCGGGGCTATAAATAGACCCCAAGAGCTCAGTTTCAATTCATCCTTCAACTCATACAATTCATTTCTTTATTTTCTTCTATCTTGTGCTTCAAAGTTTGTAAAAGGCTTTTCCGCCATAAGGAGATTTTGAGAGTGAGCTTCAGTCGTCTTGGATTAACAATCATCTAGGTTGCAACCAAGTAAATTTCTGTGTCTGAGCCTTTTACTAGTTTAATTTGTTTATGCTTGTTTTAACTAATTATTGTAACTAATCTGAATTCTTTGTGAGACCGCACAAAAGATTTAGTTTTATTTTACAGCGGCAATTCACCCCCCTCTTGCCGGTCCACCTCGACTCAACAAGTGGTATCAGAGCCAGGACGTCACAGAAGGACTAACCGCCAACTGTAGCAAATTCTAAAGAATGGTTGGACCAGTGATCTACCTGTCAAAGTTTGAGGGGGAGCTAACAATATGGAAAAGAAAAATGAAGGTATTTTTTACTACTGATTACGAATTATTACAAACAATGAAAAATAATTTTTCAGCTCGAAAGATAACGAAGGAAAAAAATCAAGAAACCTCCTACGAAGCCAGCTTACCATCCTCCCAATGGAAGATGGACAGTCAGTTGCTCAATTGTACGTCGAGGTAAAAGAGTTAATCATGGCCTTGAGAATCTCGGAGAAAAGGTGTCAAGTCGCGACACTCAACGGTACGCACTAAATGCTTTCCCGAGAACCCCGGATTTGACCTCAGTAATCGACACATATTTTATTTCAAAAGATCTTGAGGTAAGTACTCTAGAACAACTCTTTTCGATTTTAGAGTTTCACGAATCTTGGTGTGTAGGGAAGAATAGGAAAATGGACAATGTCGCTTTGTATGCGAGGAAAATCCAGATTGAGGAGCCATCAACAGACAATGAAAATATAGCGGAGATGGTAAAAAACCTTAAAAGTTTTTTAAAAAGGGCTAATAAATTTTCTAAGTTTCAAGATAAAAAATGATCTCCGAAGAAGCGTATAGTCCGATGCTATAACTGTAAAGAGGACAGTCATCTAAAAGACAAGCGTCCCAAACTTATGAACCAACCAAAGAAGAAGAAGGCGCCGAAAGCCACCTGGGACGAAACCTTGTCTGATGAATCAGAAGCCAAAAAATACGCTGGGCTTGCGCTGATGGCAAATTATCAAGAGGAAAGCACTAAAAAAGGAGGAGCTACGCCAACAGAAAGCAGCGACGAAGGGGGAGTCTCTCTTTTCGAAAATGACCCTGTAAGTGAGGTATGTTTCCTCCGTCACAATCAACTGTACTCAGGTATAAAAGCAATGCTTAAAGCTAATCTTAAATTAGAAAAATAAAATCAAAAATTAAAAATAAAATTGACTAATGAATGTTCTTTCGATATTTCTGATAAACTGCAAAATGAAAATATTAGTTTGAGAAATTTAGTTGAAAAACTAGAATTTGATATTGCATGTTTATGCTGAAAGAAAACAATTATCCTGATAATCTGAACCAGTATATCAGGGGCCAACTTAGAGAAGTATCTAAGAATTATATTCCTGTAAAAATCTTAATTAATCCCGTAGATAGGTACTTGTTTTGGGTTCCTAAGTCTTTACTGAATTAATTTTTAGTAATTATATGTTTTAGTGCCAACAGTTTTTTTGTTGTTGTTTTTTTTCAACAGATTATTTACTAGCTTTGAAAAATGAATAGTAGTGAAATTTTAAATTGATCAAATTATGTTCATATTTTTCCTCAATACATAAACATTTTCTTTACTCACTGTAGATTTTTGATATTTTTTTGATTATTTTTCAAATTTTCATAATTTTTGCATTCGAAATTCAAATTTTAAAAATAGATATAAATTTATTTTCCCAGATCAGATTTTTTCGAATCTTGATATGATCAGTAGACCTCAGTAAAATTTCATTCGATTTTTTTAAGTGCTTTTTAATTTTAAATATTTATTCTTCAAATTTTTTTTACTCAATTAGTGTTTGATTTATTTTTCAGCCACAGATAAAAGTTTTTTAAGTCAAAAATTTTGTTATAAGCTCAAAACTCTATTTCCCATTTATACAAAAATTTTAAAATTTTTCTAACATATTTTCGACTTTTATGAATATTTTTAAAAATATTTTATCTGTTGACTTTAAAAAAATGGTTAGAGATTATTTATTCATATTTTCTATTTTTTTTTCTATTCCCTAGCTTTTGATGTGCCCCATTTTTTTTGCTATGATCAAAGGGTGAGAGTAGTTTAAGTTCAGGGGAGGTGGCAATGTTTTAATTTGCAAATATTTCTTTGATGCTTAGTGTTATTATTTTTTAATTTAACCCTAATTGAACTTGGGTTGATACGCATCAAAAAAGAGGATATTATTGGTGCCCTAATTAGTTTTGATGTGATCAATCAAGTTAAGTTAGGTACTGTTGGTTTTTTATCTTTTTGTTTAAGTGTGCAGGAACTTCGGAGTGGAGGAAGTCGAGCGTAAGATGCAGTGGACGAGAAGGATTACATGGGGAAGTGAGCCGACAGGCTCGATGCATTCGAGTGACGCGGAAGCTGTGAAAAAGTATGCCGGTGGAGCGACAAGGACGTGCGCGACGTTTAAGGGATGAGAAACCGGAAGGAAGGACGCTTGAGGGGCGAAAGGCCAGAGTTGGGTTCGGGTGCGCCTAACTCCGGTTGGCTAGAAATCACCCAAAGAAGACCCGCTGAAATTTGGTCAGCGAGCTGCTGACCAAAGGCTTCTTGGGTGCCCGTATGGATACAAGCGCCCGGGATCTTGGGCGCTTGAGTACTTGGGCACCCCTGTGTATATAGGTGCCCGAGAGTCTATAGTTATCAGCCAATCTACCGTTTGCGACCGTTGCACTGCAGATAACTCTCAGGCCATGTGTCAGGCGCCCTGTGTTGATGCAGTCTGGCCCTGATTATTGTTTTGGTGTTGACACCGATTTTAGTTTAGGTGGATGATGTTTGATTATGATTAAGTCCTGATCGGGGATCAGGCATGGTATGGAAAATCCTAGTCTGGAGGGCTAGATGTTGGAAAATCCTAACCTGGAGGGTTAGGTGTGAAAAATCCTAGCTTGGAGGGCTAGGTGTTGGAAAAGTCCTAATTCGGAAGGGTTGGGTGAAAAGTCCTAGCTTGGAGGGCTAGGTGAAAAGTCCTAACTTAGAGGGTTAGGTGCAAATTCTCATCTTGGAGAATTAGGTGAAAAAGTCCTGGCTTGGAGGGTCAGGTGCCTAGCTTGGAGGGCTAGGTTGGATGATGTTCTAACTCGGAAGGGTTGGGTGAAAAGTCCTAGCTTGGAGGGCTAGGTGAAAAGTCCTAGCTTGGAGGGCTAGGTGAAAAGTCTAACTTGGAGGGTTAGGTGCAAATTCCCAACTTGGAGAGTTAGATGGAAAAATCCTTAGCTTGGAGGGCTAAGGTGGATGAATTCCTAGCTTGGAGGGCTAGGTTTGAGTCCCTGGATCGGTCTGGTGACCGATCAGGGACATTGGCACGCTGCTCCTTCGTGGATCGGTCTGGTGACCGATCCAGCGATGTCTGATCGGACTGGTGACCGATCAGGGAGCGCACAGTGAGGTTGGGAACCTACTGTGTGGCTCCTGATCGGACCGGTGACCGATCAGGGAGCAGGCTGCTTCCTTGCTGCCTTGCCCCTGATCGGTCTGGTGACCGATCAGGGAGCGGATGGTGAGTGAGTTCCCTTGCGGATCAGACCCTGGATCGGTCCGGTGACCGATCAGGGAGTTAGGATCTGATTAAAAAATCACTGTTCATCTGTCCTGATCGGTCTGAGTGACCGATCAGGCTTCACTCTGATCGGTCGGGTGACCGATCAGGCGTGTATAGCCGCGAGAGCTGGGAATCCCAGCGAAGCAGTGGATCGGTCTGGTGACCGACCCACAAGCCCTGGATCGGTCCGGTGACCGATCACTTTAATTCAAATTGCACTGTCAGACGCGGTCAGAGCGTCTGATCGTATCCGATTCGCTGCTGTTTGCTTCTGATATTTGATTTACTGTGTGATTTACTGCTCTAACAGTCTGATTAAGCTGCAGGTGACAGGGGAGGATTCAAACACTCAAGGAGAAGTCAATGGAGGCTTTCCTTGGAGCAGGTTTGTCCGTTTTCCCATCTCAGGTTGCAACGGCCGAGCTGCAGACTGGAGCTGAGACTGGAGCTTGGCTGAGGGAAGCTCAGGGAGTCCAGGGATAGCTCAGTGGTAGCTGGCGTTGGTAGATGAGCAGCTGGGAGCTGCAGAGATGGTGTCATCTGATGCTTGGTGGAGAAACAAAAGCGAGAAGAGACTTCGGTTGAAGCAGAGTTTCGAGGGTTTTGTCGAGCTTGCTGAAGTTCTTGCTGTGATTTTGTGTTCTCCACACTTAGCTTGCTGTGTTACTGAAGTCTTCATCATTTTGAGCAAGCAACCGCAATCGAGAAGCAACCAACTCTTACGTGAGTGCTGGGAGGAAAGAACAAGGGGCTTGGAGTCCAACAGTGAGAAGACACGAAGGAGGGAGTCCTTGCGTGAGATCGTCGCTGGGTGGAGCTCAAGATAAGCTCGCTGTGTTTTTGTCCTTGCTAGGTGCTGAGTAAGAGTTTTCTCTGTGTTTCATTAAGCTTAAATCTATATCCTTGTTTGAAACGCTGTGGAGAGGTTTCTCCACCGAGAAGGATGTTACGTTATATCCGGTGAACACCGGGGCTTGATCTGCCGACGATCAAGGGATCGCCCACCTTAAGGGCACGCCAAGGAGTAGGGGCAAGTTATCCCCGAACCTTGTAAACCCTCTTGTTAGCGTTTTGGTAGTTGTTCTTGCTTGCTTTCATTTCTATTTTGTTTACTGCACTGCTTCCTTTGTTTTGCTTCTTCCGCTGTGCTACTGATAAGTTGAGTGCAGAAACCTCACAAGTGTTTAAAGTCAAAGAGATTGGCTATATTCACCCCCCCTCTCTAGCCATCCGTTTCCAACAAGTGGTATCAGAGCTTGGGGCTCTGTTTACGGCTTAACATCCAAGAGTTATCAACAAGATGGCTTTGAGAGAAGGCTTCTCCACCACCCGACCTCCATTCTTTGATGGCGCTGACTTTCAATATTGGAGATCAAAGATGGAATACTATTTGAAGATGGACATCCACACTTGGTTCGCGGTGAAGGAGGGATTCACCCCTCCTAAGGATGACGAAGGCAAAGAGCTTGAGTCGTGGAGGTGGACTGCTGAACAAACTCGGAAGAGTGAAGCCGACGCGAAGGCGGTTGTCACTCTACAATGTGGCATGAACAAAGACCAACTCATCAAGGTTGGTCCTTTCACAAGTGCAAAGGACTTGTGGAACAAACTCATTGAGCTTCACGAAGGCACCCGAGACTCTAGAATCGCAAAGAGGGACTTGTTCCTCAATCAACTTCAAAATCTCTCCATGAAGGAGAATGAGTCGGTAAGTGAGCTTCATAGCCGGTTCAAGGAAGTCCTCAATGGGCTTCATTCAATTGATGAAAAGGTCGAGAACCGCGACCTTGTGAGGTATGTCTTGAAAGCATTTCCAAGGAATGCTTTGTGGTCATCCATGGTGGATGCCTACAAAGTATCCAAGGATCTATCTATTGTAAAGTTAGATGATTTATTTTGTGAGATGGAATTGCATGAAATGGCTAACAAAGGCCCCAAGGAGAAGGGGATTGCCTTAGTTGCAGGGGACCGAACCAACAAGAAGAAGAAGGAGAAGAAGAAGGAGAAGGAGGTCTCCTCATCTTCATCCTCTTCCGAATCCGAGTCCGATTCCGAGGAAGATGGCAGCGGCTCTTCTTCCTCCGAGATGGCAACTTTGTGAGGAGATGATGCGAAGGATCGACGTTTCAAAAGTAGAGGTAACACTAGTGAATCCAAACTTGATAAGACTAATGCATCTTGCTTTGAGTGTGGTAGAAAAGGGCATTTCAAGAATGAATGTCCAAAGCTTAAGAAGAAGGAGGAGAAATCCAAAAGAAAAGAAGAAAAATCCAAGAAGAAGAAGAAGGCCTTGAAGGCCACTTGGGATGAGTCATCCTCAAGCTCATCCGATGAAGAGGAGGAGGAGAAGAGCACAAGGCAAGTGGCACTCATGGCTCTTGGAGAGGAGAGCAGTGATGAATCTTCAAGCTCCTCAAACGCGGCTTCATCATCTTCGGATGATGAAGAGGTAACTTCTCCCGAGCTTGAAAAGTGTTATAGAGCAATTGCATGTTTAACTAGTATGCTTAAGAAGTCCAAAAATAAGGTTAAAGCATTGCAATTAGAAATTGATCAATTGAAAGCATCTAGGGATGATAACATTGATGATTTACATGTTGAACTGCTAGAAGATGAAATTAAATCATTGAAACTTGAAATTGAAAATTTGAAGTCCTCTAAGGTTGAGGAAGTCAATGATTTGCATGATGAATTGCTAGTAGAGGAAAACCAATCATTGAAGAGTGAAGTTGAGAAGCTCAAGAATATTCTTGGGAAATTCTCAACTAGCTCTAAGACCCTAGATATGATCCTAAATGCCCAAAGGGCGGTTTACAATAGGGCCGGTATTGGTTACCGTCCTAAGGAACCGTCATTTGTGTCTCTCATGTCTAGGACTGATATGAGACAATCTAGGACACCCAAAATCCAAAAGAAAATGGTCAAGGCATGGGTGCCTAAGTCATGTTTAGTTGATGCTTTAGGTCCCAAGGTTTGGGTACCTAAAACTTCTATTTTTCGAATTGTGTAGGTTATGATTGAGGGGGAGCATCTATCAACTTGGTTCGTTGATAGTGGATGCTCCAAACACATGACCGGGGATAGATCATTGTTTACCACACTTCACAAGAAAAGTAGAGGTAATGTATCATTTGGTAACAATGGTAGTCTTAAGGTCATAGGGATAGGAGACATTCAAATATCCGAATGTCTTAGAATTTCAAATGTCCTTCTAGTCAAGGGGATGAAATTTAATCTCCTAAGTGTGAGTCAATTGTGTGACACGGGTTACACAATTGACTTCCAACCAAGTCAATGTCTAGTTAGACAAAATGACACCTTGGACACGGTACTAGTAGGAGCAAGAGTAGACAATATTTATCAAGTTTCATTTAAAAGTGCTACTAATGCTTTTGCTAAGTGTTTCATGTCAAAAGAAGAAGAGTCCACCCTTTGGCACCGGAGACTAGCACATGTTAACATGAAGAACATCCGGAAGTTGGCCAACAAGGGACTAGTCCGTGGCTTACCAAGCATCAAGTATGAGAAAGACAAACTTTGTGATGCATGTCAAATGGGTAAGCAAACAAAATCTGCACATAAAGGTAAAAGCGCTGTAAGTACTTCCAATGCATTAGATTTACTTCATATGGATCTATTTGATTGTAGTACTATCATATCATTGAATGGAAGTAGGTATTGCTTTGTGATTATTGATGATTTCACTAGATATACATGGACTTACTTTTTAAAATATAAGGACCAAACCTTAGATATTTTCATTTCTTTTTGTAGAAGAGTTGAAAATGAAAAATCATCAACCATTAAGACAATTAGAAGTGATCATGGAGGTGAATTTCAAAACCAAAGGTTTTTAGAATTTTGTCAAGATAGAGGTTATAAGCATGAGTTCTCTACTCCTAGAACACCACAACAAAATGGTGTTGTAGAGAGGAAGAACCGTGTTCTTCAAGAGGCTGCACGAAGCATGCTCAATGAGTACTCACTCCCGAGTTACTTGTGGGCTGAAGCTGTAAATACAGCTTGCTATGTGCAAAACAGAGTCCTCATCCATAGGTTTTAGGAAAGACTCCCCATGAACTTTGGTTTGGAAAACCACCTATGGTTAAACACCTTAGGGTGTTTGGGTGTAAGGTGTTCATTCTAAACACCAAGGACCACCTTGGAAAGTTCACGGCAAAGGCTGATGAAGGGATACTAGTCGGGTATTCTCTCGTTAGCAAAGCCTACCGAGTCTACAACAAGAAATCTAGATTAGTTGAAGAGTCTTCTGATGTGGTCTTTGAAGAAATTCCAAAATCAATTGACCAATCAGAAAACGTAGAAGGAGTTCAACTCGAACTTAGGAGACTAAGTTTGAAAGACACTCCAAGTGTTGTTGATGGTGATGAGTCTGATGACGGTGAACCTAGACAACCCATTGATCAGCCGGATCCTGAGGCTGAACTTGTGTCTAGTGAACCCGTTCAAGAAGCACCACCAACTCCTAGGCAAACTAGATTAGCCTCTAGTCATCCCCAAGACCAAATTGTTGGAGACATCCATCATGGGGTTAGGACTAGATCATTCTTCCGGAATGAGGCTAATGAAGTTGCCCTAATTTTCGAAATTGAACCTAGGAAAATTGATGAAGCATTAAGTGATCCCGATTGGATCATTACAATGCAAGATGAACTAGGTCAATTTGAGAGGAGTCAAGTTTGGGACTTAGTCCCTAGACCCAAGAAGACCACCATTATTGGAACCAAATGGGTCTTCAAAAACAAATTAAACCATAAGGGAGAAATCATTAGAAACAAGGCACGCCTGGTAGCCAAGGGCTACAGTCAAGTTGAAGGCCTTGATTATGATGAGACTTATGCTCCCGTGGCACGATTAGAGTCCATCCGATTGATGCTTACATTTGCAACACATCGTGGCTTCAAATTATACCAAATGGATGTCAAATCGGCCTTCCTAAATGGTTTGATTAGAGAAGAGGTCTACGTCGAACAACCTTCGGGGTTTGAGAGTACCGAATTCCTAAACCACGTGTTCAAGTTCAAAAAGGCACTTTATGGCCTTAAACAAGCACCCCGAGCTTGGTATGAGCGGTTGTCGACATTCTTGATTGAGAAGGGCTTAGTTAGAGGCCAAATAGACACTACACTATTTCTACGAAGAGATAATGACAACATTTTTGTAGCCCAAGTATATGTCGATGACATAATTTGTGGCTCAAATAATAAGGGCTATTTAAATGAGTTCATTGGACACATGGAGAGTGAGTTTGAAATGAGTCTAGTGGGAGAGTTGACCTTCTTCCTTGGACTTGAAATCAAGCAAACTCGCGATGGTATCCATGTGCACCAATCAAAGTATACACAAGAAATGCTTCGCAAATTCAACATGAATGATTCAAAAGAGGTAACCACTCCCATGGCTACAAACACAAGATTAGACAATGATGAGAGTGGTAAACCCGTTGATCTAACTCAATATCGAAGCATGATAGGTAGTTTGCTATACCTCACAGCCAGCCGACCAGACATTCTATTTGCTGTAGGTATGTGCGCTAGGTATCAAGTTTGTGCCAAGGAATCTCACCTAATCGCTGTTAAGCGAATTTTGAGATATCTCAAGGGCACAATTGGAGTCGGTCTATGGTATCCCCGTACTGAATCTTTTGATTAATTGGCTATACGGATTCCGACTACGCTGGATGTAAGTTGGATCGAAAAAGCACAAGTGGGGGTTGCCAATTCTTAGGTTCGTCCTTAGTAAGTTGGTCGAGTCGGAAGCAACATTGTGTTGCTCTTTCCACTACCGAGGCAGAATATATCGCCATGGGAGAGAGTGTATCTCAATTATTGTGGATAATACATACTTTAGAGGACTATGGATTGAGTTACAAGGGTGTGCAAGTGTTATGTGATAACATTAGCACAATTAACTTAACCAAGAATCCATTCCATCATTCTAGGACCAAACATATTGAGGTGTGTCACCACTTCATTAGGGATCATGTAGCTAGGGGAGATATTGTACTCTCTCATGTAGAGTCCAAATCAAACCTAGCCGACATTTTCACTAAATCACTTTCCGAAAATGAATTTAGTTTCCTAAGACGGGAATTGGGAATGTGTCGTGCTTCTTAGGAAATTGTTGGGTAACAATTTGGGTAATTTTGGGGACATCTCACACAAACTATAAGGTTTACCAAAATGTTTTTGTTTGCTAGATATGGGGTGAGATGTTAGGATCAACTAAATTTCTCAAAATGTCAATGCATCCCTTGAGAAATTAAGTTGACGAGATAATGATCACTGTGGTGACCAAGTATGGGGAAAACCATTGCATAACATATGTGTATATGGCTCCATGATCATACTTGGACATTCCAATCAAGGAAACTTGATTGGAACATTGAGTTTGATTCAAACTTAGTTGAAATTGCTTGAATGATTGTTGATTGAGTTTGATTCTATTTGTATGGGTCAAAGTGATTGTTGAACCTATAAGGACCTTTGATTCTTGTTCAGGGATCAATTCTAGTCATGAGATCATGTCCAAGTTCGATAAACTTCACCAGATCTCGTTGGAAAGTTTCAGAAAATCTGAAACTGAATATTTCAGTTCGTATCAGGGAGTATCAGGAACCCTGATCGGTCACCGGACCGATCAGGCATAGGTGATCGGTCCCGGACCGATCTGGCTCTTCCTGTGGTGTTCGGTCCACAGACCGATCAGCGAGGCAAGCAGTGACCTTCCGGAATTTTGACCAAGTGTTCTGAGCTAGCCTGGATCGGTCCCCGGACCGATCTGGCACCCTATGGTGATCGGTCCACAGACCGATCAGGGAGCTCAGAGGTTTCTCTCCGAGCCTACTGTTCGTGTCCTGATCGGTCAGCCGACCGATCAGGAGCTCTCCTGATCGGTCACCGACCGATCAGGCCTGGTCAGTCCGATCAGGCGATAGCCTGATCGGTCTGGGCGCTATCAGATCGAACGGTGATCCGTTCCATAGCATTAAATTGCGGTTGGTGGACCGATCCACCAACCGATTAACTTCGCGAAACCCTTCATTCCCAAACCCTAGCGCCGAAACCCTTCTTGCGCGACCTGTTGTGCGAGAGTGTTCCAGCGTCTCCCTCTTTCTCGTGCGTGAGAGTTCTTGCGAAGGTTCTACGGGCATCTCCTTGTTCCCTGCGAGTTTCCTCTTGCTCAAGTCTCGCGTCCGGTCTCTTGCGCAGACTCCTCTCCCTGCGCAAGCTTTTTCTCTCCCGCGCAAACTCACCAATGGCACCTAAGTAAGTTTTGTCCTTTTTTTTCTTCAAATCAGTTATAATTTTGTTTTGAGGCTAATCATGGTTTGGTGTTGTTCTTGGTGTATTTGCCGTGACCCTCATGTATTTGTCGTGACCTCACCAAATGATCAAATTCATCTTTTACCTCATGATTATTCTACTTTTGATCTTGATCAAATGTCTACTTATGATTGGGTCTTACCTTTGATGATCAATTCTTAACCTTGTGATTCAACTTATGTTCTTCAACTCAAACAATATGTGATCACTTCTCTGATTAAATCATGATTGTATGATTAATTCAACTCTTTAGGAAGTCTTCTAAGGGTAAAGAACCTATGGTGGAGAGTTCAAAGGGCAAAGATCTTTCGATAGCTACACCGTCTCCAAGGCCTCCACCACCTCAACATACTCGATTTCAGAGTATTAGTCTTGCTCTCAAATTCCAGTGGCACAATTTCAAATTAATGTCATGTCGAACTATAGACCATTCCTTCATCTATGAACATTGCCCAACCATCCGACACATTATCACACATTATAATCTCCAATCCATTCTTTATCTTGAGAGGCCAATCAACCTTGACTTGGTCTCTGAATTCTATAACAACATGGTGAGTGGAGAGGGCACGGGGTGGAGGACCCGTGTTGCCGGTATTGATCTTGATTTTAATCGATCTATTTTCACTAATTTTCTCGGCTGTCGCCGGTCAGACAATGATTTCTTTCTCTATCCTTATCCTCCTAATCCCCTTCCGGTTCCATTCGATGGAGTGACTCCTGATTCCATCTACGAGTACTTTCTAGGCCATCCCAGGCCAGGGGGTTCTGGTGAGCGCACCCGTGACTTTCTCACTTTTCCTGCTCTTCGTCTTTCTCCTGTTGACTATGTGTTGTTTAAAATCATCACCAACTGTCTCCTTCCAACTACTTCGAAACACCTTGATGAGATTCGACCATTCCACTGTTTGATGCTCTACGGGATGCATCAGCAGTTAGACTTTGACCCAGTGGCTTCGGTCTATTTCTCTATCATCGTCCACTGTATGCCGTCCTCCCAGACAGTCTATATGCCATTCGGCCATATCATCACCGCCTGGCTGGAATCGGTTGGCATCGATGTTTCACAGGGCCGCATTGTACCCATGGTTCGCCAGGACTGCCGTCTGGACCGCCGCATGCTTGCTCAGTCCGGTATTGTTCTCGAGCCCCGGGGACTCAGGTGGAAGGATCGCAGACGTGAGGGAGAGCTACAGAGAGCAGCTCATGACCAGGAGCCGCCAGCTGCTACTGCTGACTACGATGAGTGGGCGCCTGATCTACACTGGCAGGTTGCAGAGATAGAGCGGATGATGGAGCACGAGTTACACATTTCCGAGCTCTGGCGACAAGAGGTCCGTTCCGAGTTTCAGTCCTTTGATCGCCGTCTTGATGCCCTAGCATCTGATGTCTCTGAGATGAGCTCACTCCAGGACAGATGGTATGAAGAGTGGTATCATCATACATTTCCTGATGGTGCTTCCCCCAGTGGCCCTTCACCCGGGGATATCATATATATCGATGATTCCGACGATGATGTTGTTGACGATTGATACTATTCTGTTTGACATTAGACTTTCTGATCTCTTGCCTTGT
Organism: Boesenbergia rotunda; assembly: GCA_024364735.1. Lineage (NCBI taxonomy): Eukaryota > Viridiplantae > Streptophyta > Magnoliopsida > Zingiberales > Zingiberaceae > Boesenbergia > Boesenbergia rotunda. The sequence continues at coordinate 111,215 of JAGFNQ010001874.1, read as the reverse complement.
ATGACTCTCAGGCTGTATGCCCCTTGACTTGCCTATTGTGGTCTTCTGCCACGTGAATTTTGACTGCGATGCATGTGTATTGCATCTTGTGTTTTATTTGGGTATTTTATGGATTGCCATGATGATATGCTTCTTGTTGATGTTATGCTATATTGTCTGCATTTTTGATCCATAGCTATATTCATGCTTATGCTACCATACTCATATGATACATATGCTTGTTTTGCCATGCCTATATCTTTTTGACATATGTGATCATATGCTTATCAATATTCAATCAAATCCTTGTTGTTTTGGGATACCCCTAAGGTTGAGGGGGAGTATGGTTGAACTTAACAGCCCGTCTAGACCCTTTTCGTGTTCGACAAAGGGGGAGAGTGTGGTTGGTTAAGTTTAGGACGATCATGTTGTAGGGGGAGGATCTGGATTCCCCTATGATTCTAAATTTGGAAAACTTGATTAAGAATCCCTAAACTTAAAATCGGGTTGTCAAACAACAAAAAGGGGGAGATTGTTGATGCAGTCTGGCCCTAATTGTTGTTTTGGTGTTGACACCGATTTTAGTTTAGGTGGATGATGTTTGATTATGATTAAGTCCTGATCGGGGATCAGGCATGGTATGGAAAATCCTAGTCTGGAGGGCTAGGTGTTGGAAAATCCTAATCTGGAGGGTTAGGTGTGAAAAATCCTAGCTTGGAGGGCTAGGTGTTGGAAAAGTCCTAATTCGGAAGGGTTGGGTGAAAAGTCCTAGCTTGGAGGGCTAGGTGAAAAGTCATAACTTGGAGGGTTAGGTGCAAATTCCCATCCTGGAGAATTAGGTGAAAAAGTCCTGGCTTGGAGGGTCAGGTGCCTAGCTTGGAGGGCTAGGTTGGATGATGTTCTAACTCGGAAGGGTTGGGTGAAAAGTCCTAGCTTGGAGGGCTAGGTGAAAAGTCCTAGCTTGGAGGGCTAGGTGAAAAGTCCTAACTTGGAGGGTTAGGTGCAAATTCCCAACTTGGAGAGTTAGATGGAAAAATCCTTAGCTTGGAGGGCTAAGGTGGATGAATTCCTAGCTTGGAGGGCTAGGTTTGAGTCCCTGGATCGGTCTGGTGACCGATCAGGGACATTGGCACGCTGCTCCTTCGTGGATCGGTCTGGTGACCGATCCAGCGATGTCTGATCGGACTGGTGACCGATCAGGGAGCGCACAGTGAGGTTGGGAACCTACTGTGTGGCTCCTGATCGGACCGGTGACCGATCAGGGAGCAGGCTGCTTCCTTTCTGCCTTGCCCCTGATCGGTCTGGTGACCGATCAGGGAGAGGATGGTGAGTGAGTTCCCTTGTGGATCAGACCCTGGATCGGTCCGGTGACCGATCAGGGAGTTAGGATTTGATTAAAAAATCACTGTTCATCTGTCCTGATCGGTCTGAGTGACCGATCAGGCTTCACTCTGATCGGTCGGGTGACCGATCAGGCGTGTATAGCCGCGAGAGCTGGGAATCCCAGCGAAGCAGTGGATCGGTCTGGTGACCGGCCCACAAGCCCTGGATCGGTCCGGTGACCGATCATTTTAATTCAAATTGCACTGTCAAACGCGGTCAGAGCGTCTGATCGTATCCGATTCGCTGTTGTTTGCTTCTGATATTTGATTTACTGCTCTAACAGTCTGATTAAGCTGCAGGTGACAGGGGAGGATTCAAACACTCAAGGAGAAGTCAATGGAGGCTTTCCTTGGAGCAGGTTTGTCCGTTTTCCCATCTCAGGTTGCAACGGCCGAGCTGCAGACTGGAGCTGAGACTGGAGCTTGGCTGAGGGAAGCTCAGGGAGTCCAGGGATAGCTCAGTGGTAGCTGGCGTTGGCAGATGAGCAGCTGGGAGCTGCAGAGATGGTGTCATCTAATGTTTGTTGGAGAAACAAAAGCAAGAAGAGACTTCGGTTGAAGTAGAGGTTTTCGAGGGTTTTGAGAATACTAAGTGTTCGAGCTTGCTGAAGTTCTTGCTGTGATGTTGTGTTCTCCACACTTGGCTTGCTGTGTTACTGAAGTCTTCATCATTTTCAGCAAGCAACCGCAATCGAGAAGCAACCAACTCTTACGTGAGTGCTGGGAGGAAAGAACAAGGGGCTTGGAGTCCAACAGTGAGAAGACACGAAGGAGGGAGTCCTTGCGTGAGATCGTCGCTGGGTGGAGCTCAAGATAAGCACGCTGTGTTTTTGTCCTTGCTAGGTGCTGAGTAAGAGTTTTCTCTGTGTTTCATTAAGCTTAAATCTATATCCTTGTTTGAAACGCTGTGGAGAGGTTTCTCCACCGAGAAGGAGGTTGCGTTATATCCGGTGAACACCGGGGCTTGATCTGCCGACAATCAAGGGATCGCCCACCTTAAGGGCACGCCAAGGAGTAGGGGTAAGTTATCCCCGAACCTTGTAAACCCTCTTGTTAGCATTTTTGGTAGTTGTTCTTGCTTGCTTTCATTTCTATTTTGTTTACTGCACTGCTTCCTTTGTTTTGCTTCTTCCGCTGTGCTACTGATAAGTTGAGTGCAGAAACTTCACAAGTGTTTAAAGTCAAAGAGATTGGCTATATTCACCCCCCCTCTCTAGCCATCTGTTTCCAACACCCTGGAGCACTTGGGCGTCCCAGTACTGCCACGTCATCAAACGGATAAGTTTGACTGGGCTATAAATAGGTCCCGAGATCTCAGTTTCAATTCATCCAACAACTGCATACAATTCATTTTTTAGTTTTCTTCTGTCTTGTGCTTCAAAGTCTGTAAAAGGCTTCTTCGCCAGAAGGAGATTTTGAGAGTGAACTTCAGTCATCTTGGATTAGCAATCACCTAGGTTGCAACCAAGTAAATTTGTGTCTGAGCCTTTTACTAGTTTAATTTGTTTATGTTTGTTTTAACTAATTATTGTAACTAATCTGAATTCTTTGTGAGACTGCATAAAAGATTTTATTTTATTTTACAGCGACAATTCACCCCTCCTCTTGCCGGTCCACCTTGACCCGATCGGATTTTCATTAAGGGCTTTTTAAGAATCTCTTTAAGGCTCCCCCTACACTTAGACTTACCAATTGGAATTTTTAAGAACTTATCACAAGGCTCCCCCTACACTTGGACTTACCAAGGGCTTTTTATGAATCTATCACAAGACTCCCCCCTTTGCTAATACATGAGCAACAAAGCTCCCCCTTCATCTATGCTTCTCCTTGAGCTTGGATTTCTTGCAAAGGTACATAAGGTTTTCCCAATTTAACCTTAATTCTCCCCCTTTGCTATACATAAAAAAAATTCAAATAATATCCAATCATTGGATTCTTTATCCTCTAATGATCATAAATAGTGTGTATTAACCCCCCATAAGATTATACACATATTTGACATCATTAGGACTCTTTTCGACTTTCTTGAAAATAGTTTCAGCATGTATCAGTCGACTGATCCATATTGAAAATACCTTATAGTATTATTAGTTAATTGGTCCCCTGCACCAGTCGACTAATTCTCAGATATCAATTTTTTCTACATTCTGAACCCAATTTCAGTAATGCATAACTAATTCCACATATCTCCAAAAATTTCTAAATTTTGTGGAGAGGTCTGTGACACCCATGTCTACTGGGAAAAAAATACATTCAAAAATATATCTATCACTAATCTTAAGATTGACACAAAACCCAAGACTATTTAAGTGGTGTAATTGAACCTTGACTTAAAGTCCTAGTTTTGGCTTCCTCTTGATGTATCTGCCCATACCAAACTACAATGCATCCGTAGCATTGGTTTATATGACATCTATACATCAAGAATTAATTTTCATGTAATATGATCCCAATGTCATATTTCTTGTATGAATGCCAAATCCCAAGAATTGAGACTCAAATCCGTCTCCAAATCCTTTGGCATATTTCATTGTCCATTTAGACTCCCAAGAGATATCCTCTTGAGATTCATTGACCATGGGTTCAAAATTGAGTCTTAGAACTCCCCCTTGAGCTTTTAGCCTTAGCCATCTCCCTAGGTGACTCATCCACAACCACCAGGCCACACCGGTGTATCTCTGGTGACTCTTGGCCTACAAACCTAACCTTCATAACCTTGGACATCTTGTCCTTGGTTAAATTATTCTTTTTGCCCTTAAATGATACTCCCTTGCTTTTTTGGACTTCTCCTTGCTATAGTCTTATGACATTTTTGCATATGACTTTTCCTTAGCATTGAAGAACCTAGACCGGTACTCTATGTTGATGCAGTCTGGCCTGATTGTTATTTTGGTGTTGACAACGATTTATGTTTGGTTGAATGAATTCGGATGAAGACCAGGTGGATCGAAAGATTGCACGTTGGCATGACCTAGTGGGACTAGGTGAAGTGAAAAAGACCTAGTGGGATTAGGCACACCTAGTGGGACTAGGTGGAAAAGACCTAGTGGGACTAGGCACACCTAGTGGGATTAGGTGAAGTGGAAAAGACCTAGTGGGACTAGGCACACCTAGTGGGACTAGGTGAAATCCTGGCTTGGGAAGCCAGGTCCTAGCTTGGGAAGCTAGGTTGGATGAAACCCTGGCTTGGGAAGCCATGTCCTAGCTTGGGAAGCTAAGTTGACTGAAATCCTGGCTTGGGAAGCCAGGTCCTAGCTTGGGAAGCTAGGTTGGATAAAACCCTGGCTTGGGAAGTCAGGTCCTAGCTTGGGAAGCTAGGTTGGATGAAATCCTGGTGAGTGAAGCCAGGTCCTAGCTTGGGAGGCTAGGTTTAAGTCCCAGTGAGTGAAACTGGGCACGGAGTCTTGGTTCGGGGGACTGAGCATGAGTCAGAGAAGGCTGGGAGCCTGTTCTCCTGACCTAGAGTGGATTTGGCCTTGCTTGGATCGGTCTGGTGATCGATCAGGGAAGTTGGCACGGAGTTCCTTCGTGGATCAGTCTGGTGACCGATCCAGCGATGTCTGATCGGTCTGGTGACCGATCAGGGAGCATACAGAGACTTTGGAAACCTTTCTGTTCGACTCCTGATCGGTCTGGTGACCGATCAGGGAGACTATTCAGATCGTTCTGGTGAACGATCAATTATCGCGAGCTTCTCACTATAACCGATCAGGCTGGAGCCTGATCGGTCAGGAGGTGCTCTGATCGGTCCCCAGACCGATCAGGCCACATCCTGATCAGTTTGGTGACCAATCAGTAGGGTTGGGTTGCGAATCTGGAAAAACACCCTGCAATGGGGTGGATCGGTCTGGTGTCCGATCCATGACTTGGGTCCGATCTAGTGATCGATCAAGAAGAAGTCGCGATTTCGGGTTTCTCACTGGGGACCGATCAGGCTGGAGTCTGATCGGTCTGGATCCATCCTGATCGGTCTGGTGACCAATCAGGAGTCAATCTGATCGGTCCGGTGACCGATCAATAGCTGACAGCTTTAATTCAAAAGCGCTGTCAGAGTTCTGATTGAGTTCTGATTTCCTACTGATACCTGTTCAGAGTCTTCTGATATTTGATCCTCTGTTGATTTGTTGTGCTAATGACCTGCTAAGTGTGTAGATAACTCAGGTTCACTCAAGGGGAGTCAAACGGAGACTTTTGCTTCATCAAGTTTGGCAGTTTTCCTTCTCAGGTTACAACGGACGACTGCGCCACTGAGATGCTGACTGGGGCTCGGCTGAGGGGAGCTCAGGGAGTCCAGGAGAGGTCAGGGTAGCTGGGCAGTTGCAGTTGAGTAGCTGGGAGCTGCAGAAGGATAACTGTGACCTGGGATCAGTGAGCAGAGACTTAAGAGCTTGGTGGCGAAGAAGTCTTTGCAACAACTAACAAACAGAAACGATTGAGAAGTTCTTGACCTTGTTGCGACATCTCTTTGAGCAAGCAACTGTAAATCTTGAGCAACATTCTGATACTTGAGTACTTGGAAGAAACAAGGAGCTTGGCGAGTCCATCAGCAAGAAGACACGAAGAGCAGGGAGTTCTTGCGTGAGATCTGTGCTGAGTGGAGCTCGGTGAGGAGTTCGCTTGTGTTCTTTCTGTCCTAAGTGCTCTGTAAGCTTCCTTTTGTTTCACTGCGCTTAATTTCTTCATTCTGTTGAAACGCTGTGGAGAGGTTACTCCACCGAGAAGGAGGTTTCATTCTATCCGGATTTTCCAGGGCTTGATCTGCCGACGATCAAGGGATAGCCCACCTTACGGGCACGCCAAGGAGTAGGGGCAAGTTATCCCCGAACCTTGTAAATCTTCTTTGTTAGCGTTTTGTGCTTGTGCTTAGTTTAGGGTTTAGCTTTTGCATCTCTCTATTTTGTATTGCTTCCGCTGTGCTACTAACCCTTGAAGTGCAGAAAACCTAAAAGCTATAAGAAATTTGTGTCTGGCTACATTCACCCCCCCCTCTCTAGCCATCCAAGCACCAACACTCTAAACCTAGTTATCATTGTTGGATTTTTGACTATCCAACATTATATCCATCCTTTTAGATCCAATAGTGAATCTATCTAGAGTTTTCTCTAACTTTTCAAGCTTTGCCAACAAAGCTTGATTTTGTCTTTTTAGTGTTCTAACTCTAGAATCAATATGTCCATCTTGGACATTTCTAGACCTACCCATTCTAGGCATGTGTCTCCCCTTCTTGGGATTTATACCTTGGTCCTTAGGTCTAATAGTTCTAGATTTATCATGAATGAATTTCCTAGGGTTATGATTTGTAATAACCCTATTTCTATCATGATATTGAAAATCAAAATTTTGCATGGGAAAATAATCTACATTATTTCTAGCATGCATGGGAAAATTGAAATTTGAATTACTCTTCAAATTAGGGATTACCTCCCTTATCCTTGAAGCTCCTTCTTGATGTGAGCTTTTCTTCATCTTCTTCTTCCATTTCTTTAAGTACTCCAACTTTTTCATATCTCCTCTCTTTGGGCACTTGGTGTGGTAGTCCACTTATCACATGTGAAGTACCTAATCTTCATTCATTTTCTTCGGACTCCGTTCCTACAACCCATGTTAGAATTCAAAGGAATTGAAATGAGTTTAGGATTTATCTTTTTCTTGCCGATTGGGCATTTATCCTTGTAGTGTCCATTTTTATTGCACCCGAAGCATATAGTGTGATCCTTTGATTTAGCTTCGATGATTGAGGATTGAGCTTCCAAGATCTCCTCCACCTTGGATTGCTTTTCTTCTTCCTCACTTGAGGATGTGGAAGATTCCACTTCCTCCTCCTCTTTGGATGTTGACCTCAATTCAACTTCCGATTAGTCCTTCTCCTCTTCTTAGACCAATGAGCCTTTATCCTTGAGCTCCTCCATTTCTTGTCCTTGTGTAAGATTCTTATGAAGAGCTATCACTTTACTCCATAGCTTATGATCATTCTTATATTCACCTATACTACTAATCACATTATTAGACAAAATATTAATTAAAAGTATTGCTCCTTGGTCAAATATTTTGGTCGGAACATCTTCCCATGCTTGCCTTTTGAGGTTTCGAATGGTTCTTTGATGGTCATCATTATATCCTAATCCATGTCGAACCACATCTTCACTCGTATCCTCCAATAATCAATGTTGTCGCGATCGTATGGAGGCGGAATGGTGATGTCGTCTCCTAATTTTTCTTCAAATTTCATTTTCCTCTAGCACTTTGCTCTCCCGGCTATTAGCCCGTAGATGAGCGACCTTGCTCTGATATCAAATGTTAGAGGATCGGAGGCTGGCTAGAGGGGGGATGAATAGCTCATCACCGAAAACTCGCGGTTCTCTTCTTCCTACACGTGTTAGTGCGTAAGCGGAATAATAATTAAACTATAACTAACACAAATACGAAGACAACCCAATTTACGCGGTTCGGAGATTACACTCCTACTCCATGTCTATCCATAAAGTGGACGATCCCGATTCGTCGGTGGATGACTCCCCGAAAAATCTTCGGCTATGCTCGTGTAGCTCCTTGTGGGTGGAAAAACCTCGCTACAACCTTATTAAGAACACTTGAGCACGTAGACTACTAATTAGCCTTTAACCAAGATTAATTTTGTCAACCTTGCTCAGGAAATCAACTTCTCTTAAATAGAACTCATTTGCTGATCCAACCATTACTAGTCAACTGGTGCCAACACCATTCGACTGTCAGCTGTCGAATTCGAATGTTATAGCCCAACGTTCGAATTCAGTCGATACCAGTTGACTGCACAGAAAGATCAGTCAACTAATCTTTCTGTGACCTCAATTAGTCAACTGATCCTATACCAGTCGACTAGTAAAACCCGAAACTTAGGATTTTCCTTTCTGAGTACATTTCACTCAAACTCGGACCTTCATGACACACTTGACTCTTCATCGCAACTTGACTCTTATCTTCAAGATTTCTTCTCTTTGGCTCTCGTCTCTCGGATGCATTCAAGCCCGCGGTGTTGAGTCAATCTATGGTTCATGGGACCATGTGTTTTGATGTTTAGGAAAAGGGTTTAAGTTAGATTTATCTTTGTATTTGATATGTGTATTTGAGTGTGCCTGTTCTACAGAATATACATAGACTAGCTTGATGGCTTCGGATCCGATGAAGGATGGAGAGGCATCTGAGGGAATGTGGACAAGGTAGCAACGATGAGCCGAGGGAAGCACACTTTGAGGCATATGCGAAGGATGGAATGTGGAGACAAGCCGCGGGCTTGTATGCATTCGAGGGATAAGAACTAAAGTCGAAGAAGGCTTCAAGGCAACATGTCAAGGCTGTAGGAAGAGTCAAGTGAGTCGTGAGGATCCGAGTGTGAGTGAAATGTACTTGGGAAGGGAAACCCTAAGTTTAAGGGTTTTTCCAATCGACTGGTATGAGATCAGTTGACTGGTAGAAGTCACAGAAAGATTAGTCGACTGATCTTCTGTGCAGTTGACTGGTGTCAGCTGAGAATTTGAACGTTGGGATGTAACGTTCGGATTCGACTAGATCAGTCGATTGGTGTTGGAACCAGTCGACTGGTATGACTAGTTCAGCCATGAGCTCTATATAAGGGAGCTCGATTTGGCTAACTAGAGTTGATGAAATTGGTCTTGGTTAAAAGCCAATTAGTAGTTTTGGTGCTTAGGTGTCTTTGCGAGGTTGTGGCGAGGTTTCTCCACCCACAAGGAGCGACACGAGCTAGTAGGAGATTTTTTGGGGAATCATCCACCGACGGATCAAGATCGTCTACATTACGGACAGCCGTGGAATAGGAGTTTATCTCCGAACCACATAAATTAGTTTGTCTCTTCTTTGTGTTAGTTTTAGTTTAATTATATTCCGCTTGTGCACTAACACATGTAGGAAGAGAACCGATGCATTGGGGTAACGTCTATTCATCCCCTTTAGCCGAGCCATCAATCCCAACAAGTGGTAGCGAAGGTTACTCTTGTTGGACTAACCGCCAAAGGATCAAAGAGCTAGAGGAAATGGATCTTGAAGAAAGAATGGGGGAACGACATCACCATTCCACCTTCATATGATCGCGAATGTTTTGACTATTGGAGGTTGCTGGTCAAGACTTGGTTCAATATGAATTGGGACTTGATGATAGCCATTGAAGAGCCATTTGAAGCTCCAAAAGACAAGCATGTAAAGATGCTCCGGCCATGCTATTGAGCCAAGGAGCAACAATCACAATTAAAGATAAATATAAGATAATATCAATTTTGATTAATGTTTTGCCTAATAATGTGATTGGTCATGTCAGTGAATATAAGAATACTCATGAATTATGGAGCAAAATGATTGTTCTTCATGAAAATCCAACACGAGTACAACAAGAAGAAGAGCCTAAGGAGATGGGCTTAATGGTCTAAGAGGAGGAGAAGGACCAATCGGATGAGGAGAAGAATGAAGATGAACAATCATCCACCTCCATAAGTGAAGTGGCACAAGAAGCTAAAGAAGCGTCATCCACTGCATTCAAGGTTAAAAAGGAAGTCAAGATAAATGAAGAGGAAATCTTGGAAGTCAACCTTGCAAGCACCTCTACCAAAGCAAAATCAAAAGACCACATCATTTGCTTTAGATGCAATGAGAAAGGACACTACAAAGACAAGTGCTCATTGGGTAAGAAAAATTAGGTAAATCTTAAACCCAAGTCAATTCCTTTAAATTATAACATGGGTTGTAGGGAAAAGAAGGAGAAGAAGCGCATTCAATGCTTCACATGTGGTGAGTGGGGCCACTACCACACCAAATGCTCAAGGAAGGAAAAATTCAAGAAGTTGAAGGATTTGAGGAAATGGGAGACGAAGAAAAGCTCACATCAAGGGGGAGCTACATGGGTAAAGGAGGTAATCTCTAACTTTAAGTGTAAATCAAATTTAAATTCCTTCATGTAGGTTAGGAATAATGTAAATTATTTACCCATGCAAAAATTTATTTTTAAATATCATGATAGAAGTAGGGTTAATAATGTAGATCATAACCCTAAGAAAATCATGCATCATGATAAACCTAGACATGTTAAACCTAAGGATCAAGGCATTAATTCCAAGAAGGGGAGACACATGCCTAGAATGGGTCGGTCTAGGAATGTCTAAGGTGGACATGCCAATTTTAGGTTTAAGAACCTAAAAAGGAAAAAAAATCAAACTTTGAGGGCAAAGCTTGAGAAATTGGAGAAAATCCTAGTTAGATTCACTATTGAATCTAAAGGGTTAGATAAATTATTGGAGAACCAAAAACCCAATAATGATAGATCGGGTTTGGGATACTGATCTAGGTCCTCAAATTCCAATGAAAAGATATATACTATAGTAACATATAACTATGAGAAAGAGGAGAAGTTCAAGAATGACAAGGGAGTGTCATTTAAGGGCAAAAAATCTTAACTAAGGACAAGGTGTCCAAGGTTAAGGGGAAGATGTACTTAACCAAGGACAAGATGTCCAAGATTAAGAAAGTTAGATTTGTAGGCCAAGAATCACCAGAGATATACTAGTGTGGCCTAGTGGTTATAAATGAGTCACCTAAGGAGGTGGCTAAGGCTAAGAGCTCAAAGGGGAACTCTAAGAGTCAAATTGGGGCCCATTGTTAATGGATCTCGGGAGGATATCTCCCGGAAGTCTAGATAGACCGTGGTGTACCAAAGGATTTGGAGACGGACTTGAGTGTCTCAATTCTTAGGTTTTGACACATTGGGTGTCTCATGCATAAAAATATGATATTGGGGTTATATTGCATAAAAATTGATTGTTGATGTATAGATGCTATATAAACCAATGCTAGGGATGCATTGTGATTTCGTATGGGGCAGATATATCAAAAGGAAGCCAAAACTAGGACTTTAGGTCAAAGTTTAATTGAACCATTTAGTTAATTTTGGGTTTGTGTCAATCTTGGGATCCGAGATATATAGATTTTTAAATGTATTTTTTCCAAGTAGACACGAGTAATACAAACCTCTCTACAAAATTTGAAAATTTTTAGAGATTTGTGGAATTAGTTATGTATTTTTTAAATTGGATTTAGAATGCAGAAATTGGCTGATATTAGGGTATTAGTCGACTGGTGCAGAGGGCAGTTGACTGATAATTCTATGAGTTACTTTCGATAAAGGTAAGTCGATTGGTAACTGTCTCAGTCGACTAATATAGGTTGAAATTATTTTCAGCTAAATCTAAAAGTGTCGTAATGTGTCAAACTTGTATATAATCTTATGAGATTATTACATAATGTTTATAATCATTAGAGGGTAAATAATCCAATAATTGGGAGATGTGTAGGGGGAGCCTGGGTGAGGTTCTTAAAAAACCCGTTTGGTAAAAATCTTAACTCAAGGGGAGTTTAGGTGTGGGAATGCCTTATGATAGGATCCATGCGTTTGCATGTTGGCATATACATTGGCGGTGTAAGTCTAAGGTGTAACCTTGACAATATAAGTCCAAATGTTATTAGTATTTATTATTTGTTATTTATTTTTCCTAACTTAAACGTATTGTCAAATATCAAAAAGGGGGAGATTGTTGAGGCAATTTATAGTTCGTGAGACCATGTGTTTTGATGTTTAGGCAAAAGGTATAAGTTATGTTTACCCTTATATTTGATATGTGTATTTGAGTATACAGGTTTTGTAGGATACACATAAACTCTTCTTGACGGCTTCAGGTCTGGTAAATAATGGAGAGACATCTGAGGGACCGTGGATAAGGAAGTAACGATGAGCAGAGGGAAGCACACTTCGAGGCATACGCGAATAATGACATGTTGAGACAAGCCGCGGGTTTGTATGCATCCGAGATATGAGAGCCAAAGTCAAAAAAAGTTTGAAGGCGACAGGTCAAGGCTGCAAGAAGAGTCAAGTGAGTTGTGAGGGTCCGAGTGCGAGTGAAATATACTCGGAAAGGGAAACCTTAAGTTTAGGGTTTTACTAGTCGACTGGTATGATATCAGTCGGCTGGTAGAGATCACAGAAAGATCAGTTGACTGATCTTATATGCGGTTGACTGGTGTCGGCTAGGAATTCGAATGTTGGGCTGTAATATTCGGATTCGATTGGATCAATCAACTGGTGTTGTAACCAGTCTACTGGTAACGACTAGTTCAACCACGAGCTCTATTTGAACATATCAAAATTTAAACATGTTAAAGGTAAATTTAACAATAATGATAAAGATATATAAAAATTCATTGAAAATTATTAAAGCTTTCATAAATTTCAAAATTTTTTTGATAACATGTCTAACATAATAGTTAGTTTCCAGAAAATCTAAATTTTCAAAATTTGGTTGAAAATTATTTTTAAAATTTAAAGTATAATTTTTTTTTAAAAAAAATTATTCGAAAATTACTCAAATTTTTATCCAAATTAAAATTTAAGCAGACTCATCTCCTTACAAATTGTCAAAGTGAAATCAATTTTCTACCTCTATGAAAATAATTTTGAATTAATAAATTTAAAAATAGATAATTTTAAAATTTGATTTCAACATATAATAAATTTGAAAATTTATCTCACCGTTTGAAAGATAATCCATGGATCATGAAAAATCGGATTCGATGAAATTAATTTTTTTAAGTATTTTTAAAATATAAAAATATACTTTCGAATGAAAAATCATAATAAATCATTTTAATTATTAAAATTTCGAAAAAAATAATTTGTTGATAGCTTACAACAGACTCTGTCATCAGAAAAATATTAAACTAATTCCTTCTGCAACAATTATATCTTTGAGACAAAAAAATTTCAAAAAGATTACAAATAAAAATTAATTAAAAAATATATTGACAAACATTTAATAAATAAAATTTAACAATTTAGTATAGATTTTGGGACCCAATATAAATTTTTTCGATCAAGATTATTCAAAAACTTAACTGGAGTATAATTTTTGAGAATTTTTACAATTTGGTACCTGTGGAAGCGTAAATACCAATTTAGTCCTCTATAATATCTAACTATTAAATTTTGAAAATAATTTGAACATGCATGGTTGTTTTTCAATATTTCAACTTGATCTTTCAAATTATCATTTTCTAATTTTAATTTGTCAAACATTTCAAGTGGACATGAAGAAGCTAATTTCTTCAGTTCTAACTTTTTATTTTCTAACTTGCATATTGATTTCATCATTGTTTTAATACCCGAATAGAGTTCATCAGGAGGTAGAAAATATATCTCACTTACCATATCCTTTTCGAACATCGAAGCTCCCCCTTCGTCGTTGCTATCTTTAGATGTGACTCCCGCTTCATCGATATTTTCTTCTTCTTTGTGGGTGGCCATCAACGCAAGTTCGGCGTGTTCCATGAGATCGGGCTCATCTGATGATGGCTCGTCCCATGTGGCTTTTAGGTTCTTGTGTTTGACCTTGTTGGATTTGTTCACCTTTAGCCTCGGGCAGTTCTCCTTGATGTGCCTTTCTTTTTCACAATTATAGCAAGGGATCTTCTTTTGCTTTGGGGAATGTTTCTTACCTGCACTTTATTAACCATTTTTTATTTTAAATATTTGGATATTTTCTTACTATGTATGTTGTGTCTTCTTCATCTTCTGAAGACTCCTCGTGCTTAGGGCTAAGTTGTCCATCTTTCTATCATTTTCTGTGCACTGAGTCTCGTGAAGTTCTAAAGTATAAAATAATTGTTCTAGAGTACTTACCTATAAATTCTTGAAGATATAGTATGAATCTATGATTGATGTCCACTTCGAAGTTCTTGAAAATGCATTTAGAGCATACTTTTGTGAATCTCGATTAGTCACCGTTTCTTCGAGATTCGTGAGTTCGGTGATTAATTCCTTTATCCTCGTATGTAGTTATGCCACTGTCTCTCCTTCTATCCGGAGGTTAGTGAGTTGGTTCTGAAGGATATCTCGTTGTGCCAACTTCGCTTCCAAGGTTCCTTCATACAACTCCAAGAATTTCTCTTAAAGCTCTTTCGCTGACTTGTAGGTTCCGACGCGGTTGACTTTTTGTATCGGTAGAACGGTTAGCAGATGAAATTCTTTTTTTTTCGTTTGTTACAAAGTCTGCTTGCTCCTTTTTAGTCTAGAGGCTCTCATTTTTGTCTTTATCCTCGACGTTTTTGGGTACTTTAAAATCATTTTTCATTATTAATAACAAATCAAAATCAGTTTTAAAAAATACCTGCATTTTTCGCTTCCAACTAGCGAACTCCCCCTTGAACATTGGTGGGTAGATGACTCGTCCGACTATCTTGTACTTGCTTCAGTTGGTGGCGAGTCCTTCTAGAGCGTCCTCGCTCTGATATCATTTGTCGGTGATCGTGCAGTCGACAAGAGGGGGGTGAATTGCCCCTGAAAATAAAAAGACAATCTTTTGTTTTTTCTTAACAAAGATGGAGGTTAAATTATAAGCTAGATAAACATAAGAAAGAATTTAACAAAAAGGGTAATGAGGCACAGACAGTTACTTGGTTTGAAATCAGGAAGGTTGCTAATTCAAGACAAAATGTAGCTCAATCTCCTGATTAACTTCCTAGGGCGGAGAAGCCTCTTACACAAATGAGTGTTGGGTTTTAGACCCTTGGATGGTCTGCATGGAATCTATCCGTTGCCGTGTCCCCGGATTAAAATTTCATTAATTGAAATTAATCCGGACACATACGAAACTTCCAAGCGACCGTTTCGTTGTCGTGCCAATGACTTGAGCGATCGCTTGAACAAACTTGTTGTTCAAGCAATTCGACTCTTTTAGTCGGTTAGCCGTGGAAAGACAACGACGTAAGATCGCCGGTTTTTGTGTTTTACAATCGGCGTCCAAGTTAATTAATGAATAATTAATAACAATGAGGAAAGATAAAGAACAAGAATGAATAAGATAAATTCATACCTCTTGATCTTCTATTGTATGACCTCCCTCTTCTTGGACATCGTGTGGGCGACGATCTCCCAAGAATTGAAGCCTCCTAGACCGCATTTCTCTTTCTCTCTTGCTTGCGTGAATCCACAAAGGAAGAAGAAGCTTTCTTCCTCTCCTTTGTGCCGCCGGCCACCGCCTCTTCCTCTCCTTCTTGTTGCGCCGCCAACCACCACCTCCACGGATGAAGATCCTCGCCGGCCACCAAGGGAATTCTCCTTCCCTTGCTAAAGCCGACCACCAAAGGAAACAAAGGGAGAGGCGTCTCCCTTTGTTCGCGGCCCAACCCTAAACCCTAGGGTTTTGCCGCCGACCAAGAGGGAAGAAGAGAGGAGGAGGGAAAACCAAGAGATTAAACCAAAGAGTTATAAAACCAAAGAGTCATAAAACCAAAGAAGTTATTATTTTGGGTTTAGGCTTCATGAGGTATTTATAGGCTACAATAGGGACCATGAAGAGGAGTTGGTTCTTGACCACCTAACGGATTTTTTTAGCCACAAAAATTTTTAGCCACAAAAAAATTTTTAGCTACAAAAATTTTTAGCCACAAAATCGGATCCGTTAATAATGATCCAATCCATTAAAGGATCATTCTTGAATTACCTCACCAACCCCCACAATAAAATATAGGCTCCAATATATTATTTGTACAAAATTCTCCCCGTGTTTAAGATATCGCATATCCGTTAATTAATTAATTAATCTAACAATGAGGAATTTAAAAAACAGAGGAAAATAGAAATTAAATTTGAGTACAAGTGAATTGTTGTTTGGAACTAATCTCTAGGGGCCTATTTATAGCCCCAGTCAAGTCTATCCGAATGTTGGCGTGACCCTACACGGGCGCCCGAGAGCTTAGGGGCACCTGACACCTGGCTTAGAGGTTATCCCTTTGCAGCATTCACAAACGATTAGTTGTGGATTAAATTATTACAGCTCGGGCGCCTGTATGCACTGGGTGTCCGGGATCAAACACAAAACTTAGACACAGGGATCAAACACAACAGGACCTAACTTGATTCAGTTGATCACATCAAAACTTACTTGGGGTACTTACATAATTATGAACCATGATGATTTGATTTTAAACCAAAACATAAATTTAATGGTAATAGATCAAGTTGACTTTGCTTATTGGATTTGGGAAATGAGTTGCTCCCAAGTTATATAGAGGTGTATAAATACACTTCTATTATGAGCAGAAAACGTATGTCAATTCATTATTGATCTTGGAGTAAAACTTAAAATGATTTTAGGTAATTTCTCTTCTTCTCATCTCCCTTCGGTAGCTACCACCCAAACGTGGCAACACCTCTTTGTGCTGCCGCCGAACTAAGAAGCGCCACCGATATTCGATGCCAATACTATTTGGTGTCACCATCGCCAAACTAAGGAGCGCCACCGATGTTCGGTGCCGATATTGTTCGGCATCATCGACATTCGGTGTCACTGACATTCGGCACTGATACCGATTGGCATCGATATCGATCGGCGTCACCAACGTTCGACACCAATATTGATTGGCGTCGTCGACATTCAACGTCGATATTGATCGACGTCGTCGATGTTCTGTGCCACCGATGTTTGGCGGCACCGACATTTGATGGTAATACTGATTAGCATCAGTGACGGTTGGCGTCGATATCAATTATCATCACCATTTGGCTAAACCTCCGTTTGTTTTGCAGGATTGCTTGTAGCCGTCAGGCACAAGATCGAGTGAGAGTTCTCTTGATCACTTTGTCTCCAAGCTTGACTAGTACTAATTGGAGAAGAACGATTCGTGGCTTTATGAAGTCGTCTCGATGATAACTTGGAATGGATACAAATAGAGAAGAGACTTTTCGAATGTCGCTTGGTTGATGCCCTTTTTACTTCGACTATCCGTCAGTTATACCTAGTGTAAATTTAATCTCGTAAAATTTTATATTGCGATTATGTCAACTATTGTATCTTGTATGTGTGAATGCATATGTTTTAAGAATTTATTATATTTTTATTTTCGCTGCGCATGTTTACGAAATATGTTTTAAGCATGCATCCGCGTTGGATTTCCTAACAAATAGTTCCATTGTTTTTATATCCTTTTGTTTAATACCTTTGCTCAACTCAGCAACTAAAGTTTGCATATCAGCAAGTTGATCATCTTTTACTTTGAACACTGATATTCTACATGCTCTTGAACATTCTCTGTAGGTTACTCTTGAACATCCTCTACTTGCTAATGAAAAGGCACATCAACAAAGTCTGATGGAACCAAAATTACTATTATTTTTTATGAAGGTAGCTAGACAATCATCATTTTTATTATAGATACACGTGAGATTGTCCAGTTTCATCGACCAATTCTTGAAAGGGCAAAGTTCTTATGTGGCTATATGATTCTAACATGTTCACACATCCAAACCTGCAATATAATAAGTATGATTATAAATTTTGAATCAATAAAGTTATAGTATAATTTAAAACTTACAACAAGTAGGCATGTAAATCCTTTCAGTATTGGACTTTGATTTCCCTCAAGACCCGGTGGCTTGAGCCTCAATGAGAGCATCACACCAATGCCTTCTATCTATGGCATGATATAGTCATATAAAATCTTATACCAATTATATCTACCTATATTTTCATCTATATAAACAAGTAGTGATTTTTTTGATAGTCTAGATATAGTGCTAGTAGTAGTAAATAACATACATATAAAAAATACAAAATAACAAGTTGACAAAACAAAATATCAAATTCAGGAGATGGTTTTGGTTGTTTGCTGATATTGATCAGCTTGTTCTCTACTTCTTTCTATGAACACTCCTGATCCATGAAATATTGAAGGTAGAGTGGGGTGGAGATGACATCCAATTACAAAGGAATTTCATCGTAATGATTTGGAAGCCCTAAAATCCATGCAACATTTTTTCTTGTGAATCTAGTCTTTTGATTTTGAAAGATGAAACACTTAGCATCATAGTCCCAATTGTCAAACATATTTTTGTAAAAGACCTCTAATGTTTGCAATATATGGAATGTCTATCGCCAAGATAAATGAGCTTCTACTTAGCAATTCCAAATATCAACTTATATTGGGGGGCAATGTTTTTTCATTGTATTTTCTTATGGTATGATCGAGAGGTAAATCTTTTTTGGGAGGATGCTATTTAATTCTATAAATTGATACAATACAATGTTAGTTTTGAACAATAAAATGATAATTCAACTAATTTTGACCCAAATGTTCTGGTTACATCACATTGTAGCAGGTACAATTTAGTAGCTGCTACAACAATTTAGTTACACCATGCTATAACAGTGACAATTTGCTA
Organism: Boesenbergia rotunda; assembly: GCA_024364735.1. Taxonomy (NCBI): domain Eukaryota; kingdom Viridiplantae; phylum Streptophyta; class Magnoliopsida; order Zingiberales; family Zingiberaceae; genus Boesenbergia; species Boesenbergia rotunda. Next base: position 92,606 of record JAGFNQ010001874.1, on the reverse strand, counting down.
CAATGTAGCTAAGTCACACCACATTGTAGGAGTTACCAAATCGTAGTTGTTATAATATTGAGTGCCCTAGCCATATTGTAGTAGCAACCAAATCTAGTTACTACAACATTCTTGATTTATGATTTTCCATATTATAGTAGTTACGATTTGATGGCTGTTATAACGTTCTTGTTTTAGGCTAGAACATTATAGTAGCTACCAAATCGTAGCTGTTAGAACATGGTGTGACTAGAACGTTGTAACAGCTACCAAATCGTAGCTGCTACAACTTATTGTTTTAGGGTTAGAACGTTATGGCAACTGCTAGATTGTAACTACTATAATATTTTGGTCATACCACGTTATAGAAGTTATGATTTGATAGCTGTTACAACGTTCTGACCTAAAATAAAAATTTTGTAGTAGATATAATTTTACTAAAATTGTAACTGTTACAACGTGAAAAACTTTAATCAAGAACATTGTAAAATGGCGAAGCAACAACATAGGGTTATAAGAATATGAGCACGTACATGAGGAGACACATTGCAGATGACTGTAAGTAGGGGAGTTGAGGTGGCACTGAGGGAGATGATCAGTAATGACGATGAAGAAATTGAAGGAGAATTTTGAGAGGGAAAGACGAAATTAGAAAGATATTCCTTCTTAATATTGACAACTCTAACACTTTGTTTGGAAACCTTTTAAGTAAGGAATTAGAATTCAATTTCGGTCGGAATTCAATTTCGACCTGAATTGAATTCCAATTCTCATGTTTGGAATGAATTGTAAAAACAGAATTGAATTCAATTCAATTGTTATACTTTTATGATTTTATCCTGCGAGCATGGAGCCGGAACAATTTTAATTTGTTTGGTGAGGGGGCGATTTGATAATTTAATTTGTTCAAGTGAATTCCTTTCACAAATCACATATGTTTAGGTGTGATTTGTTTTGAGGGGTTTGAAAGGAATTGAAATTCAATTTCTTAGCAATTCCTTTCTGAAAATTGCTATCAAAAAATGAAATTTAATTTTAATTTCTTCCTTTCTAAATAGGGTGTAACGTTTCACATGCATATGGACACAGACACGGAGTCACGCAGGCTTATTTATTTAATTATCTTTACAGTATCATCAACATTTTGACAGTAGGGTTTTAGTTCTCTTCTTTTCTTCCATTCCCCGTTCTTTTCGGCCTCTCTTGTGATTAGTTTTCATGTCCTTCCGCCACTTCCTACTCCGCTATCTTCGCCTCGGCGCCTCCGATCGCTGCCGTCCCCACCTTCTCTCTTCCCTTTCTATTCCATCCCGCCCCTTCGCCTTCTCCTCTGTCGAGGAGGCCGCCGCCGAGCGCCGCCGTCTCAAGCGCCGCCTTCGCATCGAACCCCCAATCCACCGCTCAAATGCTCCTCGCCCACCCCGAGACCCCAACGCCCCCCGCCTTCCGGACTCCACCTCCTCTCTCGTCGGCCCGCGCCTTAACCTCCACAACCGCGTCCAGGCCCTCATCCGCAGAGGCGATCACGATGGCGCCTCCTCCACCACTCGCCATGCCGTTTTCTCCTCAGTCCGTCCCACGGTCTTCACCTGCAACACCGTCCTCGCTTCCATGCTCCGAGCAGACCGCTTCGACGACGTCGTTGCCCTCTTCACCTTCTTCTTCACCCAATCCAACATCGTTCCCAACGTCGTCTCCTACAATATTCTGATTAACTCCCACAGCAACGCCGGTCGTGTTGATGTCGCCGTCGACGTCTACCGCCACATCCTCGACAGCGCTCCCTTTTCCCCCTCCTATGTCACCTTTCGCCATCTCACCAAGGGCCTTGTTGACGCTGACCGCATCCAGGATGCCGTGGACCTCCTCCGAGAGATGCTTAACCGCGGCCATGCCGCCGACTCCATCGTCTATAACATTCTCATGGCTGGCTTCATTGAGCGCGGCAACATGGAGAAGGCTCTCGATCTATTCGATGAGCTCCGTGAGCGCTGTCTGGTCTATGATGGTGTCGTACATTCGACTCTGATGGAGGCCTATTTCAAGAGTGGAATGGACGAGGACGCCATGGCGTCGTATCAGTCGTTGCTTGACCGGCAGTTCAAGATGACCCCCGCCACCTGCAACACCCTCATAGAGACCTTGCTGAGATACGGCAAGCTGACTGAGGTAGAAAGGATGTTTGAGAATATGCTAGACACCCACAACCCTCCTTTCTTCGTCGCGATCAACACCGACACTTATAACTTGATGGTGAATCAGCGTTTCAAGGAAGGGAAGTTCATGGAGGCCATCGACACATTCCACCGGCAGCCCGTGAAGCCATGTATCATGGACGTTGGTTGCTTCAATAATATCATTGGGAAGCTCTGTGAGAATGGGCTGCTTCCGGAAGCAGAGAAATTGTTTGGAGAAATGCCTGAGAAGTCAGTTGACCCTGATGCAACGACATATGGATTTCTAGTTGATGCCTGTTTCAAGGCTGGGAGGACGGATAATGCTGTTGAGTACTTCGAGAAGATGAGTAAAAGCAGTGTAGAAAGCTTCAGAGTTGATGTGGGCTTCTACAACATGGTCTTCGATGAACTGGTGAAGGCAGGAAGGATCAGTCAAGCAATGGAGATTTTTGAGAAGATGTGGGAGAAAGGGACCAGACCAAATCCGTCGAGTTATGAGGTTTTGGTTACTGCACTGTGTAATGCAGGAAATCTCGACAGAGGACGAGAGCTGTTCGAGCAGATGCTACAAAGCAGCATAAGTGCTACCCCTGAACTTAGTGTTTCCCTATTAGATGCCTTTGGAAAAGCAGGACGTGGCCACGAAATAGAAGGGCTACTTACTGGCAATGTGGCATCTCAAGCACAGCAGGTAGCAGTATGAACTAAGACATTTCTATACCACTTACAAATCGAAGGAGCATTTGTCGTTTAAATTATTGGAGGAGGGGGGATTTCAACTGAAGAAGGTACTTCTACAAAAATACTTGAATTCAATTAGAGTAGTCCCTTTCTGTGGATCTATAGCTTTTTAGAACCATGACTTACCTATAAATTAGTGTCTTCCCTATAAATTAATGAATATCCATTCCTTTGAACCATGACTTACCACGTGTTTTTTTAACAAACGGAATTCTTCCCTTCAGATTTTGTTGATTTGGTATACTTTGTTAGAGTTAATATAAATTAGATCAATCATTTTCTTCTCATCTAATATATTGCTTAAGTATTTGTATCAATGAATTGGATTGTACTTATAAGCGTGCTTGATATAAATATCAATTGATAATTAACATAATATTGGATTCTGTATGTGAATTCTTATGTGGGCATATTTAATGCATTAAGCATTGTATATCCATGGGATACATAAGAAGCCTCATGAAATGCTTTTAAATCGGGTTGGATATTTGGATAAATAAGTTTAACATATTGTAAGTTTGTAATTGATTTGATCACGTTATCTTAGTATTATTTTGGCCAATTCTTGAAATAATTTATCGTTTAAGTTTGTTTTTCTCTTCTTTCATGCTTAAATTCAATTAGATAAATATTTTGTCTTTCCCATGTTAATGTGAAATTGCTAATTTCTTTCATTTGGCTATTATGCTTATTTGCTGTGATGCATCTATGAAAAGTTGTGCAAGATACGTTCATTGTTTTGCTTTAATCTTCAAGTTTGCATCCGAAAAGAATTGGTAGAATCGTGGATTGTGTTTGATTTATTCAAATGGGGAAAGGCTTTTGCATTAGATCGTGCTATCTTCCAACTTGCTTTACATCAGGATGCCCTTAGTGACTTTATGGGAACTCAAAAACAATTAGTTTGAGCTGACTTCTCATACAAAGAGTGTGGGTCTGAGAATGCCAATTTTGGGAGATTCCTCACTTGTAAAGCTGACGCCAAAGGGTTTTGCCTTTTTTGTTTGTTTATCGATCTTTGGTCCAACTACCAGTGAAGGTGGACAACCAAGTCTCACATATTAGCCACCAGTAAATCCTAAAAGTGCATGAGTTCTAACATGACATTTCAACATCATCAGTGGTTCAAACTCCGTCGGAAATGACCAACTTGAGTTTTGAACCTTTATTGCATGAGCAAAGGATTTTGACTCATTGGAGCAAAGGATTTTTGTCATTTCTACAAAAGGTTATACGTTGATCTCAGACACTCAACTCAGTTAGCCCCACAATTATTTATAGAGAGATAAATTAGGAAATCAAATAGACTTTCATATGAGAGTATTTTTTTTTTCTGATTTCATCAGGAATCATTTTTTTGACTGACGTACTATGATGTCATGATGTTAGAGTACAAAAGAGCTCAATTTTATTAACCTTCTATTAAGTACCGTCTGTGTAAATTTAAGTACACAGACGGGAGACATATAGTGAGGTAAAAAATATAGATCATTTGTTCTTAAAAATCGACCCTTCACTTCCGTCTGTGCTATACTTTGGGGGCTTGGGCAAGACAAATAGGGCTCTTGGTCATGCTCGGCATGGCCTGCTCGGCACCATGAGTTGGCCACGCTATGAAAACAATCGAGCCAAGTAATCTTGTGCCATGTTGAGACACGTCCAATTGACACCCTAATTAAAAGTCTTAAACAAAAATTTACTTCAAAATCTAGCATTTTGTGATTGTTGATACCTAGTTATTGTCCAATTGAGTCCCCAGCAACCACTTCAAGTTGTTTGTGGGTCTTCTCTTCCTTGATATACTCTCTGAGAAAAGAATTTTTGTGGAATAGCTTGTGTTCACATAGTTTTTTATTTTGAAATATATGTTAGAGCCGTCGGTTAATTTGTTGAGTTCGTTTTAGCGGTTTGGATTATTTGATATTTTTTTAATCAATAGTTATGATTAACTATTATTCCTCAAACTTTATAAATAGACTATTTAGTTTCGTTGTGTTTAAATCAACTTGTCTAATATTGTCTCTCAATTTTCAAATTTCAATTGATTTCAACTTTAAGTCTTCAATCCTTTGCTATTTTCCCCGACGAGTTCGACACATTCTTTGTCCCGTGCATGTATGCATAGGAAAAATATTAGGTCTACATTGGGCCTGATATGAAAAATATCAGAGTAGGTAAATTAATTGAAATATTAAGTCCACTCGGTTGAACCGTTGGCACATCCTGTGCCACTCGTCAGTTTAGAGTAGGTGACGTACGCGTGTGCCGGATCATGTAAGATCAATCCAATTTCATTTTGGTTGGCTTGTGATCTTTGTTCATGGATTAGATCATTGTTAGGGGAGGTTGTGATGGGTAATTTTCGCTCTTAAATATTGTGATTGGGGATAGATCAGAGATTGGATAAGTTGGGCGTTTAGTCTAGATTTTGAGTTTGATTTGGTGCTACAAATGGTAAGGATAAATCTCTATTTCTGTGTTGGTTTTTCAGACCGATCAATAGAGGGATGTATTGTTGGTTTAGATCTAGGTTTTGGATTATATCATTAATGTGATTGGAGTAAGACTTGGTTTATTTTAGTGTTCTGTTTTTGTTTGATCGGTGAGGAGTTTCTTTGCTACCGTGAGGTAGATATGGGACGATTTGTGATCAAGATTGGGATTAACTTGCATGGGTTCTGTTGATTTTGTGTTGGGTTAGCTATGGAGCTTGATGCGTTGACCCTATGATTGGGATTAGCAATTGTTTGGGGAAGGATGAGGTGTTTGGGTCTGTACATAAGGTTGATGATTGTATTGGTTGCTGTTCAATTAGATGAGGTGATTTAGCTAAGATCATTAGTGTAGTTCGGGGTCAAAGTGATTGACATTGGATTTATTAATTGGATAATAAATTGTTTAATTACTTATGTTAAGTAAATGGATTTATTTGAAATAGATCTAAATATGTGTTGTAAATAGTTAGTTATTTTAATTATTGTATAAATAGCTAAATTTAGTCCTTGACACAGGATCTTGATCTTGGACTCGCACGATTGATCGTGGGAGATTCTCTTCGCGCTTACGGACTTCTGTAATTAAGGTGGGTACTTCTCTTTTGTATTCTTGTAGGTCTTTTACTTTAAATGCATGACTTATTATGTCTGAATAGGTCTGCTTGACCTTGATCTTTACCGTTGGTTATTTTAATATCGTCGTTGATTCATTCTTTGTTTTACCTTCGAGTTTAATCGAAAATTCGTATCCGTACAATCTCTCGTTGGTTTTCCATTCTGTGAAGTACCGCTCGTACGCGAGTACTTAGATGTTCATTAAACACCACTAGAATGATTGACATTAGAGACACCCTACTTAATAGTTTAGTTGCATATTCGTTGATTTCTGATTTGTTGCTTTTGTAGTTGCATCGTTGTTATTCGGGTGTTCGTTGTTATTCGGTTGTTTGTGTTTATTAGTATCATGCACCATACCTGCACCGTTGCATACTGACGACTGTCGGGTTTCCATGTGATTAAGACATCGTCAGCCATCTAGTTGCTTTGCCACTCAACCACTTGTTGTGGTAGTTGCTAGAGTGGGAGCAACTGTCATGTTACATCACACTCGATCACTCATGTACAGTGGATGTTGGAGTTGTAGGTAAGCAGTTGACACCCTCACCGTTGTTTCCAAGGGATATTAGAGTTGTTGGTGCTCCCCCTTTATCTTAGGATTTTTGGAGTAGTTGGCTCGTCAATATCCTGTCCACTCAACTACATATATCAGTGGTATTCGTTGGAGTGCGTACAGTTGTCACAGTCCTACCCACTCTTCCACATAGATATGATGTGTTGACGACTTGACTGACATCAGGGGTGACACATGTCATTGCATCATGTGCATCTATTACATTTATGCATTTTCTTGTGTTTGTTGCATTTATATGAGCTATGGATGCTGTAATTAGTTGACATGCATGTTTGATACTATGTTATCTCGTATGTTTCACGTTGTTTTATACATGCTTAGATGTCCTCTGTTTCTTAGAGACTGTACATCATTGTTTCTGTTGCTTGTTATATCTTTTATGATGTCATACATTTGTCTACTTATATACCCATAGAGTCCAGCCGGACTCACCACCGCCATCATCTATTTTTGTTTCAGGTAACAGATATATGCGCTACTTGAGGCCAGGAAAGAATCCAGTTGCCAGTTTCACATTGTCGAGTAATATTGGAGTTTGTTTCCGTATTTGGTTTACTATCATAATTACTATATTTCTGTGTTTTCGTTATTTTCGTATTTATTTTATTGACTGATATTTGTTTAATTAGTCTGATTTTGTCGTAGTAGAGGTATGTTCTTTTTTTGGGCTCAGGTTGGAGTTTCGTTTGTATTCGGACTTCCGTTAGCTTTATTTCTACTAAAAGATAATAGCGGTTTGAAATGTTTAAGCTTAATTTATCTCTATCATTTATATTGATATAAATTGTCTGGTTGTGCCTTTATATTATTAGTTATGATGGCTGAGCCATCTTTTATGTTTTGAGTTATGTATTATTTGTCCCAACTTGGGGAGATGTCCGATTTTCGAGTAAGCATGTGCCTCTGAGGCGTGACAATTTTTACTACTAGAGCAAGTTTTATGATGTTTTGGTGTCTGTGATTTTATGAAGTTGTTTTACGAGGTCTTTCTTTATTTTAAGAATTTGTTATATTTTTGGCAGAGTCATTTACTTGACATGGTTGTGTTTTGGGACTTGGCAGTGACGAGATCTCTCTCGGCAAACAGATGTAAGTTGTTTTTACAATTAAAATTATATCTAAGAAATGCTTGTTGGTTTTGTTGATAGGTATGTCTCGTCGTATTGAATTGTCTCCACCCCATGCACGTGGTCTTGGACGACGATCACGGGGGAGGCCAGAGGAGGCCAAGAGAGACACAAGTCAGGAGGTTGAGAGGCCCACCAGGGTGGAGCCGACTGGTCGGGTACCAGCTCACCAAGATATTTTGGATGAGCTTAGACCTCCACCACTGAGAGTACTTACTCCTTATCCGACAACAGTTCCAGTAGTACCATCAGAGGCAGGTCCATCAGTGCCACCAGTGGCAGTTCCTAGAGTGTCATCAGTGGTACCCCTATCCAAGCGGGTTGGATTATGGACAGAGCTCGAATTTCGTTATTGGCAGCGTCTGTGAAGGGTCGTTTCACATTGTTCCATGGAGAAACAGATCCGTATGCTGCTCGTGCCTGGTTGGAGACATTGGAGGGCACCTTCAGCTATATGACTCTCACAGACGTAAAGAAGGTGGAGTTGGCTACATATCACCTTCGAGATCAGGTCGTCACCTGGTGGAACATGCAGAAGACTATTATTGGTGGACAACCAATTTCTTGGGTTTTTATTCGCGAAGCTTTTGAGGGCAAATATTATCCTGCTGCATTTTGTACGGCTCGACGACAGGAGTTTCTTACTCTTCATTAGGGAGATCGCTCAGTTTTGGAGTATGAGGCAGAATTTAACCGCCTGGTGGAGTTTTGTCCTCAGTTGGTGGCTACAGAGGATGAGCGGACGACATAGTTCACGTAAGGCCTCGCTGGATATATCCAGTTATGTATGTTTGCGTGAGCTCCGGCTTCTTATCGAGAGGCTTTGGATCGGTCTCTACATATAGAGATGATCCAGCATTAGTTGCATGGTGATAAGAAGAAAGGAAAGCAGACAACTCAGGATTCAACATAGACTCAAAAATAGCAGACTATTGGACAGAAGCGCAGTAGTAAGAGTCAGAGTACGCAGGAGACTTCTGGGTCTCAGTCTCGACCCCAGAAGTCGGGACGGTTTTCAATAGGATCATCACAGGGTTCTCAGCAGACCCGGATGTCTGTTACTAGTGGGGCTCATTCTTTTCAGTGTGGATCTAGGGACCACTACAGACTAGATTGTCCTCTAGAGCACCACATCTGTTATTATTGTAAGCTTCCGGGTCATGAGAGTCGAGGTTGTCCCTTGAAGGCTCAGAATAAATCTGTAGCAGTTACTCCCCAGGAAGGCCGGTCAGGATAGCAGAGGCCACAGCGAGGCGGCCGTCAGACTCAGACGTCATCTCGATAGCAGCAGACAGGACATCAGCAAGCAATTCCTCTACTAGTTCAGATTTATTGTATACCTGAGCATGAGTACCCCTCACCAGCGGCGTCTCAGTATTCTAGAACAGGGTCGTATTATCACCAGCCATACCCAGTATACCAGCCTGCAGTTTATCAACATCAACAGTCAGCTGGAGCTTCAGTTTATCAATCTCAGCAATTGGTTAGGCCTTCTATATATCAACCCCAGTAGATTGCCGGACCTTCAGCATCTCAGCCGTAGTAGATTATGGCGTTGCCACCTCCAGCTCCAGAGACAGACCGAGTTTATGTAGTCACAAGAGAGGAGGCACAGCGGGCCGATGGATCGGTCTTCCGTGGTATGATTTTCGTTTATGCATTTCCTACTGAAATGCTTGTTGATATCGGTATTCTAGTTCTTTTATATCACAGTTGTTTATGGGAAAGTTTAGTAGGTTGCCTACCTATAGATCACAACGTTTGTCAGTGTTTGCCATCTGGTGAGGTATTGGATATCACGCATGAAGTCAAGGCATGTCCATTGGATTTTGGCGACTATACTCTCACCGTGGATCTGTCAGCTCTTGAGATGGTAGAGTTTGATATTATTCTGGGCATGGACTCGTTGGCGGCTTATCATGCCACAGTCAATTGCCAAGCGAGGGTGATCATATTTCGGCCTCCGAACCAACCCTTGTGGGAATTCATTGGCACCAGAGTGTTGGTTTGGTTTCCTAGGCGAATACCAGGTCGCTTATGGGAAACCTCTCCGTGTCCACGGATTAAAAATTTTAATCCGAATGGAGAACAATCTCCCAAACGACCGTCTCATCGTCATACTAACCGATTCGAGCGATCGCTTGAACAAACGTGTTCTTCTAGTGATCAATCTCGTCCAACCGGTTAGCCGCAGAATAGAGGATGAGTGGATCGTCGGTTTTTGTGTTTATCATCGGGGTCCAAGATAATTAATCACAAATAATCAAACAATAATTAACACTTAATTAATTATCACATGAAATAATAGAATGAACAAAGGAACCATGAGAGGAAGATATACCTCTCGTTTACCTCGCGATCTTCTATTGTATAACCCTCCCCTTCTTGGACGTCGTGTGGGCAACGATCTACCAAGAATCGAAGTCACCGAAGCCACCAACACCTTCTTCTTCAAGTCCATCGAAGCCCTAGTGTTAGGGTTGCCGCCGACCAACTCTTTCTCCTCCGCCCTTGCGCCGCCGGCCACTCCAAAACTCCAAGGTGCACCAGCCACAAGGTAGCGAGAAGAAGATGGAAAGGAAGATGAAGAGGGAAAAGGTCTCTTCTTCTTCCAAACAATGTTGCCGGCCAACACTTCCTCCCTCACCCTTGCGCGACTTCTCCTTGCCGCCGACTCCCTCTTCTTCTCCTTCTCAAGGTCACACCGGCCACATCTGGAAGAGGAGAAGGTTTTCTACTCTCTTGCACCACCAACCAAGAGAAAAGAAGAGAGAATAAAGAAGAGAAAGAAGACTTCTCCTTGCTTCTTGCTGCCGGTTGCCCTAGGAGAGAGAAGGAGAGGGAGAGAAGAGAAAAACCCTAGGATTTGTAGTGTGTTGGATGCCTTGGTCTCATGACTACATGGGTATATATAGGGTTACAATAGGGACCATAAGGAGGAGTTGTGTCTTGACCACCTAATGGATCAAGGCCCGATCCATTAATGAAGATCCATTCTACTAAAGGATCCTCATTGATCTACCTAACCAACCCCCATATTTAAATATGGGATCCACCTATTATGAGTACAAATTTCTCCTCATGTTTAAGATATCGAATGCCCGTTAATTAATTAAATTATTGACAATTTAATTAATTAACATCTAATTCCTTGAGTAGTACCACTCAACCTTATCATCATGTCGGACCAAGTCCACCTACAAGATTTAACATGATGAACTTTATGAGCTCCTCAAGAGGATATCATCAACCCGACTCACCAGGATACGATTTCCTTCTATAATCAACGACACACCATGTAAATAATATTATTTCCTAACTTACCGGACCTATCGATTTAACAAATAAATCTCGCCCATTGGTAAATCAAAAAAATAAATATTAAGTACATGTGCCCGTTATTATATCGAGATTAAGAGCATGTACTCCATAATATCTGAGGTCTGATTCAATTATATAGTCAGTATAAATTGAATCACCTCTATATCGGTCCTGCTCAATACACACAAAGTGTACTAGTGTAATTCTATGGTCAAGATAAACCAATACCAAATTACACTACAACCATCCCAATGGTTTGTCCAAAACCATCTAGGTTTTGAGCCTCTACTTATACTCTACAAGGGACTGATAACATGATCTTCTGTGTGACACCACACATCATGTTATCTACAATGTAAAGTATTAGACAATAGCATGTATATATCAAATATAAATATGCAAACAGTGATCATGTGATTCTTTTTTAAAATGTAGATGTCTATATAAAAGCAAGACTTTTAGTATACATCCCAACACAGAGATGATGAGATTTCGATTATCTCTGCACTTCAGGCCCAGAAGCTTATGTCGCACGGATGACAGGATTTTCCATTGTCATTGATCAACAATGATGACAGTGGTGGCCCTCAGCTCTCGGATGTTCCTGTGGTCCGAGAATTTCCGGACGTATTTTTAGAGGAGCTTCCTGGTTTGCCTCCCAGAAGGCAAGTTGAGTTCATGATTGAGTTGATTCCAGGGACAACACCGACATTAAAGGCTCCGTATCGTATGACGCCTAAGGAGTTGGACGAGCTAAATGTCCAACTTCAAGAGTTGCTAGACAGAGGATTTATTCGTCCTAGCATATCTCCATGGGGTTCGCCAGTTTTGTTCGTAAAGAAGAAGGATGGTTCTTTGAGATTATGTATCGATTACAGGCAGTTAAATGCAGTATCCATCAAGAACAAATATCCCCTGCCTCGTATCAAAGATTTGTTTGATTAGTTAAAGGATACATCAGTGTATTCTAAGATTGATTTGCGGTCAGGATATCACCAGCTGAGGATCAAAGATTCCGATATCTAGAAGACAACTTTCCACACTCGGTACGGACATTACGAATTTTTGGTAATGCCATTTGGGCTTACTAATGCTCCTGCAATATTTATGGATTTGATGAATCAGGTCTTTATGGAGTATTTGGATATGTTTGTTATTGTTTTCATCGACGACATCCTGATTTACTCCCATTCCCAGGAGGAACATGTGCGCCACCTTCGCATCGTCCTAGAGATGCTCAGGCGGGAGCAGTTGTATGCGAAGTTTAGCAAATGTGATTTCTGGTTGTCTTCTGTGGGGTTTCTTGGACACGTTGTTTCCAGTAGAGGTATCTTCGTATATCCTATCTCCGTAGATTCCCAGAAGATCGAGGCTATCACCAGTTGGGAGCAGCCGAAGTCAGTACAGGAGGTGTGCAGTTTTTTCGAATTGGCTAGTTATTATCAACGATTTATTGAGGGATTTTCCAGCATTCTTCATCGTTGACACGTCTGACCAGAAAAGGCGTGAAATTTATTTGGATAGAGGCTTGTGAGACCAGTTTTCAGGAGCTCAAGCGGCGATTGGTGTCTGCGCCTGTTTTGGTATTACCTTCAGGAGAGGACGGTTTTGTACTCTACACTGACGCCTCATATAAGGGTTTGGGCACAGTTTTGATGCAGCATGAACGGGTTGTCTCTTATGCTTCTCATCAGTTGAAGGAGCATGAGAAGAACTATTCAGTTCACGACTTAGAGCTTGCAGCCATTATTTTTGCCTGAAGATATGGAGACACCATCTCTACGGCGTCATGTTTGAGATTTTCACGGATCACAAGAGCCTCAAGTATTTATTCACTCAGAAGGAGTTGAATCTTCATCAGAGGAGATGGATGGAATTCCTGAAAGATTATGACTATACGATTAGCTACCATCCAGGGAAAGTTAATGTGGTTGCAGATGCACTGGGCAGAAAATATCGGAGTATTCTGGCTTGTCACCGGGCTATTGTCACAGACTTAGTTCGGAGCTTCTCAGAGTTGGGACTGGAGGAGCAAGGTCAGACAGAGAAAGGGTTATTGGTGACTATAGTTGCTCAGTCTTCAATCAGAACGAGAATCAGAGAGGCTCAGGCTAGTGATCAACATCTGCAGTTCCTAAGCAGCCGAATTGCCTCAGAGCAGCAGACTAACTTTACACAAGATGACGAGGGTATTCTATATTTCCGAGGGAGATTGTGCGTACCTAAGTCACATCCGATCTTGGAGGAGTAGCTTCAGGAGGTTCATCATCCTGGTGGAACCCGTGTGTATCGAGATTTGAGACGTTCTTACTGGTGGAACGATATGAAGAAAGACATCGCGGATTTTGTAGCTAGATGTCTAGTGTGCCAGCAGGTGAAGGCCGAGCATCATAGACCTGCTAGATTACTTTAGAAGATCCTTATTCCTGATTGGAAATGAGAGCACATCACTATGCATTTTGTTGTGGGGTTACCAAGGACTCAGAGAAGACATGATGCGATTTGGGTGATCTTTGATCGATTAACCAAATCCGCTCATTTCTTGGGGATTTAGAGGATAGATTTACTGGACAAGCTGGCAGAGCTGTACTGCCGTGAGATTGTCAGACTACACGATATCCCTCTGAGCATCATATCAGATAGAGATTCGCGTTTCACTTCGCGGTTTTGGCAGAGTTTACAGCAGGCCATGGGTACCGAACTTCGATTCAGTACAACCTTTTATCCACAAACGGACGGACAGTCAGAGCGTACTATTCAGACTCTAGAGGATTTATTGAGATCCTGTGTTATAGTGACTAATTGTATTACACTTTCAATTTCATTAGGATAATCTAAACCAAAATGGTGGTGTTGAATGTGGATATTGTGTAATGTGGTATATGAAAGAGATAGTCATGGATGAAGATTTACAATTGGAGAGGAAGGTAAATTTTTTTATGAACTATATTTTTTCTGAAATATTTTGTCATTTTGTATTGACCCTCACACTTCTATTAATGGTTTAGTTTACAGCCTCAAAAAATAAACAGTATTACAATCAATCTCAGTATGATGAAGTCAGAAGCGAATGGAGTGAATTTGTCTACTTTTATGTGGGTGCCTAAGTATAGGTCGTGAAAAAATTTTTGATTGTATTTAGAGATTTATGAATACAACAGATTTTGGGTGAAGTTGGTTAATATCTTTTATGAATACACTTTTGAGTTGTAAGAAATAGATATTTCTTATATATATATATATATATATATATTTGTTTAATTTTGATGGTGAAAAATATTGTGTTGTAGTAATTCAAATAGATATTTTTGAAAAATATTGTCGTGAAAAATATTTGTTTAATTAAAATTATATTGTAACAAAATATGATGAATTACTTCGACAATACAAATAAATGATGTAGTAATGCAATACAACAGACTTCGTCAAATTTAATTAGCAGCGTAGTTAAAAAAATATTTACTTCGTCATTTATTTAATTTGTGAAGTCGTTTGTATAAATTACTTCGCTAAATTTAAATATTAGTTATAGCAACATATACTCTAATACGTCTATATTATGCTGAAGTAATACAACAAAAAATACTTCAGCGAGATCGATGAAGTAATAGAGCCATTTTACTTCGAAAACGGTTCAACTTTGAACCGATTTTGAACCGGTGAAAGACTTCGGTATTTCGTGGTGAAGTAAAAAACTGACCTTTTTACTTCATGCGCGTCTACTTCGATAATTATCTACTTATTAGTTCAGATAATATCCGAAATCTATTATCAATTTTCACATAGTGGGACCTCATAATATTCAGTGTGACGCAAAGTTAGTCCGTACTATCAGACGCAGGCTGTCAGAGGCTCATGATCGCTAGAAAAGTTATACAGATTGGAGGCGCATACCCTTGGAGTTTTCCGTGAGCGATCACGTATTCTTACGAGTATCACCCACGAAAGGGGTGAAGAGGTTCGGTTTGCAAGGTAAGCTTGCTCCGCGTTATATTGGACCGTTTCAGATTCTGGTGCGGATTGGAGCAATATCTTATCGTCTGGCACTACCACCGTATTTGGCTGAAGTTCACGATGTGTTTCATGTTTCCATGTTGAGAAAATATATATCAGATCCCACACATGTGTTATTGGAGGTGCCAATCTCACTCCATCTAGACGCAACCTACGTGGAGGTACCTATGTGGATTCTGAACCGCATGAAGTATCAATTGAGGAACAAGACTATTCGGTTGGTCAAGGTTGGTTGGCAACACCATTCTGATGAGGAAGCTACTTGGGAGCTCGAGGATATGATCAGAGCTCGCTACCCTCATCTATTTACTTGAGATGCGTATGGTTGGGTTGCATTCTGGTTTGCATTCAATATTTATATTATATCTGGGTTGTTGATATATGATGTGGTTGACTAGTACCTGTTGTGGTTGACTAGTACCCGTTGTGATTGACTAGTATTTGTTGTGGTTTACTAGCAAAATTTAGGAACCAAATTTTTATTAGTGGGGGAGAATGTTAAATATCGAAATTTAAGGGGTTTAAAAAGAAAAGTTTGAAACATAGGGGTGTAGTTGTAATTATTCGAATTTGGAGGGGTTTTTTATAAAATGCCAAAACTAATTAAAAGCCCTAAGTTTCCCTCATTAATCCCTCTCCCCCGTTCTGTTTTCCCCCGATGCCAACTTCTCCTCTCACGACAACCACCATCGCAAGCCTCCTCGATCGCAAGCCCTAATCGCCACAACCCCTGTTCGCGATTCCTCCTCATTCTCCACTGAACCATAGCCGGCCAAGCCAAGTGATCTTCGCCTTTATCTTCTCCCGTCGTTCTCATCGGCGACTAGGAGAGGTGCGACTGGTTGGCCGATCGTTCTCCACATTGGGATGTTGTGTTCAACATGAATATTTATCTAGCCTCAAGGTTATTGGTTCGGGTTGAGGAGGACTAATTGGAGGAGGTAGCCGGTGCTCGTTAGTTCGAGCAGGTGACGTACGCGCATGACGTATTAGGTAAGATCAATCCAATTTCATTTTGGTTGGCTTGTGATCTTTGTTCATGGATTAGATCATTGTTAGTGGAGGTTGTGATGAGTAATTTTCACTCTTAAATATTGTGATTGGGGCTAGATCAGAGATTGGATAAGTTGGGTGTTTAGTCTAGATTTTGAGTTTGATTTGGTGCTGCAAATGGTAAGGATAAATCTCTATTTCTGTGTTGTTTTTTCAGTCCGATCAGTAGAGGGATGTATTGTTGGTTTAGATCTAGGTTTTGGATTATATCATTGATGTGATTAGAGTAAGACTTGGTTTATTTCAGTGTTCTATTTTTGTTTGATCGGTGAGAAGTTTCTTTGCTACCGTGAGGTAGTTGTGGGACTATTTGTGATCAAGATTTGGATTATCTTGCATGAGTTCTGTTGATTTTGTGTTGGGTTAGCTATGGAGCTTGATGCGTTGACCTTATGTTGCCGTGAGCAATTGTTTGGGGAAGGATGAGGTGTTTGAGTCTGTACATAAGGTTGATGATTATATTGGTTGTTGTTCAATTAGATGAGGTGATTTAGCTAAGATCATTAGTGTAGTTGTGTAGTTCGGGGTCAAAGTGATTGACATTGGATTTATTAATTGGATAATAAATTGTTTAATTACTTATGTTGAGTAAATAAATTTATTTGAAATGGATCTAAATATGTGTTGTAAATAGTTAACTATTTTAATTACTTGTATAAATAGCTAAATTTAGTCCTTAACATAGGACCTTGACCTTGGACTCACACGGTTGATCGTGGGAGATTCTCTTCGTGCTTACGGACTTCTGTAATTAAGGAGGGTACTTCTCTTTGTATTCTTTTAGTTTTTTTAATTTAAATGCATGACTTATTATGTCTGAATAGGTCTGCATGACCTTGATCTTTGCCGTTGGTTATTTTAATATCGTCGTTGATACTTTCTTTGTTTGACATTCGAGTTTAATCGAAAATTTGTATGCGTACAATCTCTCATTGGTTTTCCATTCTCTGAAGTACCGCTCGTACACGAGCACTTAGATGTTCATTAAACACCACTATGATGGTTGGCATTAGAGACACCCTACCTAGTAGTTTAGTTGTATATTCGTTGGTTTTTGGTTGGTTTTTGGTTGGTTTCTAGTTTGTTGCTTTTGTAGTTGCATCGTTATTATTCGGGTGTTCGTTGTTATTCGGTTGTTTGTGCTTATTGGTATCATGCACCATACCTGCACCGTTGCATACTGACAACTGTTGGGCTTCCATGTGGTTAAGCCATCGTCAGTCATCTAGTTGTATATTCGTTGGTTTCTGGTTGGTTTCTAGTTTGTTGCTTTTGTAGTTGCATCGTTGTTATTCGGGTGTTCGTTGTTATTCGGTTGTTTGTGCTTATTGGTATCATGCACCATACCTGCACCGTTGCATACTGACGACTGTTGGGCTTCCATGTGGTTAAGTCATCGTCAGTCATGTAGTTGCTTTGTCACTCAACCACTTATTGTGGTAGTTGCTAGAGTGAGAGTAATCGTCCTATTACGCCACAATCGATCACTCATGTACAGTGGATGTTAGAGTTGTAGGCAAGCAGTTGACACCCTCATCGTTGTTTCCGAGGGATATTAAAGCTGTTGGTAGCTCCCCCTTTATCTTGGAAATTTTAGAGTAGTTGGCTCCCCAGCATCTTGTCCACTCAACCATATATATTAGTGGTATTCATTGGAGTGCATACAGTTGTCACAGCCCTACCCACTCGGTCACACAGATGTGATGTGCTGGCGGCTTGACTGGTATTAAGGGTGGCACATGTCATTGTATCATGTGCATTTATTGCATTTATACATTTTCTTGTGTTTGATGTATTTATATGAGTTATGGTTGCTGCAATTGGTTGACATGCATGTATGTTTGATATTATGTTATCTCGTATATTTCACATTGTTTTATACATGCTTAGATGCCCTCTGTTTCCTAGACACTGTACACCGTTGTTTCTGTTACTTGTTATATTTTTTATGATGCTATGTATTTGTCTACTCATATACCCGCAGAGTTCAGCCGGACTCACCACCGTCACCATCTATTTTTGTTTCAGGTAACAGATAGATGCGCTACTTGGGGCCAGGAGAGGATCCAGTTGCCAGTCCCACAGTGTCGAGTAATATTAGAGTTTGTTTCCGTATTTGGTTTACTATCGCAGTTACTATATTTCTATGTTTTCGTTATTTTCGCATTTATTTTATGTATTGATATTTGTTTAATTAGTCTGATTTTGTCGTAGTAGAGGTATGTTCTTGTTTTGGACTCATGTTGGAGTTTCGTCTATATTCGGATTTTCTGTTAGGTTTAGTTCTGCTAAAAGACAATAACGGTTTGAAATGTTTAAGCTTAGTTTATCTCTATCATTTATATTGATATAAATTGCCTGGTTGTGCCTTTATATTTCCAGTTTTGATGACTGAGCCATTTTTTATGTTGTGAGTTATGTATTATTTGTCCCAACTTGTCCGTCGTACAAGAGAGATGTTACCCGATTATCAAGTAACCATGTGCCTCTGGGGCGTGACACATAATATCAACTGTATGATTGGAACTATGATTTTTTTTATTGATTTATCTGGGGGCGAAGGAAAATTTTCGTAGGGTTAAACTGATCACTTAAGTTCGATATTATCAAATCTAATTAATTATTATTATTATTATTATTGAAACTATGACCTTTGAATCTTCACCTTGAATTCTTTTATAGCCTTTAACTAATATATTGTAATTTATACAACTTCTTGACTGTTATGCTATGTTGACATATATTAGTCAATTGAAATACATCATTAGTCGATTATCCCTGATATGTTGTAATTATTAAGTCATTCAAATATTATTATGCTCTTAACATGTTTTGGGATTATGATAAATTTGATTTTTTTTAGGTGAACAATAACTAATGAATGATACTAAGTTTTGGGATTATGGTAGATTTGATTTTATTTAGGTGAACAGTAACAAATCAACCATAATTATGAACAGTAACTGTGATTATTAATCGATGAATAATAATAGTGATTTTGAAATTGATCTAGGCNACTCATTAACAAGTATGACTTATACATAGCACCCAACTGCACCTCTCTTTGCATCAACCTTGGCTGTGGCACAACAAATCGATGCTCCAAGCTTAAGGCTGACCCATTAATCAAGAAATAGTTTTAATATGGTTGGAGCTCATTCAATCGTTTAGTCAGGCTTGGATGTGTCCAACAACCAAAACTAAGGATTGACCTCTGACTCCAACTATATTATTCATTAACTAATTCCATGGTTTGAATATGTTAAGGTTCAAGTCGGGCATGGATGTGTCCATCAACCCAAACGAGAAACAAAACTCCGATTCTAACCATATTAATGGAAGGTGTTGGCTTTAATATTTTATAAGGGGTTTTGGGTCTCATCTTTCTTTTCTAAGCACATTCATGACATAGAATTATGTCATGACTAACGATTTTCTTAATTAAGTATGTATGTGACTTAAGTTATCAAGTCTCATTAATTGAATTAGGAACCGGATTTCCTAATTCCATTTCATACTTAATTAAAGGAATTGTTTTGGGAAACAATTTCCTAAATTGTCATAATTAATTTCGAAAATAATATGTTCAAGACTTTGATTTCTCTAAATCAAATCTTATTAAATTAAGAGATAAATCCCTTAATTCAACTACATATTATTTTCATGAAAATCATATTTAAGAAACTCTATAGGAAACCATTTTCCTAATTAATTTTGGAGACAACAATATGTAAGAGCATCACCTCTTAAACATATTTTATTCATGGATTTAATTAATTACAACAAATCATTTTCTAAGGGTGGCTCCCCGAGGCTCAGATACCCAAAGAAAAGTAATTTGTTGTAAATCCAATTGGGCGGCTCCCCGAGGCTCAATCCAAATCAAACATGACAATTTCAATTAAAATTGGGAAATTAAATTACAACAACTAACTTTAAATTGGACGGCTCCCCGAGGCTCAATCCAAAATAAAGAATTTTGTTGTCAATTTAAAAACCAATTCAAATTTAATTGTCAATTAACTGTCCATGAATTTGTCTAGACTTTCTTAAAAGAAAGTGCCCAAAATTGCGAGATTTCAAAAATAGGTTTTCAGAATAATTGTAAGTTTCTGGTACAAAAGAAACTTACATATTTCCAAAATTGGAAAATTTCTAAAATAGAAAATTTTCCAAAATTGGAAAGTTTCCAAAGATGGGAAGTTTTCACAATTATTATAAAATTTCAGAAACTAGAAAATTTCAAACGTTTGCGAAATTTCATGAGGATTTCCAAACTTTGAAATTACTAATTCTAAAATTTATTATAATTTGAAAGTTTCCATAATTGAAATTTTTTTCCGAAATTGAGATCATGACAAAGTTTTCCACAAAACAATTATATGATTAAGTCGAACACTAACCGGCTTTGATACCACTGTTGGGACCGGGTGCATGTTGACAAGGATACGAGTTTGTAAAATTTTAAATTTTTACGTGCAGCGGAAGAATTTGCATAAAATAATTTTCTAAATTATTTTAACTTCGTATCTAGCATGCAACCTTATGGTGTGTTGACATAATCATAAAATAAAACTTTGCAGAAAAGTAAACTAATTTACTTTATACCTTTCGTAACTCGAAGAAAGGGACAAGATCCAACCGTAGCGTCCCTTGGAAGCTCCGCCTCTATTCGCGTCCACGCCGAGTTCTCTTTGGGATGACTTCGCAAAGTCACGAGTTTTTGTGCCGACGAGAACTACTAGATTCTCTAAAGGCACAACAAAGAAGAACAAGAGAATAAATAGGAAACTAACCACCAAGAAACGGAATCGAATTCCGAGAGGGAAGGAGATGAGATCCGCTTCTTCTTCTTCTTGGTTGGCTTCTCCTTCTTCTTGATAGCTCACGGCAACCAAGAGGGGAGGAGGCGTTTGCGCCGGCCCTAGATGGAGGAAGGTGCTTCAAGGGGCGCCGGCCCTAGAAGCTTCAATGTGGGCGCCGGCCCTAGGTGGGGAAAAGGGAAGGAGAAGATAAAAGAGAGAGAGAGAGGGAGCTCTATATCAACTAAGAAATCAAGGTTTGCCTTTGGTTTCTTTTATAGTGGCCTTTCCCTCGCTAAGTCTCCTCTTAACGGAATTAACGGAATTAGTTATCATAAGAAATTTATCCTATAAATTCTCTTATGAGTTATTCCGTTTAAACCAAGTTTTATTATAACTAACTTTATAATAAAACTAATTAGTTATCATAAGAAATTTATCCTATAAATTCTCTTATGAATTATTCCGTTTAAACCAAGTTTTATTATAACTAACTTTATAATAAAACTAATTAGTTATCATAAGAAATTTATCCTATAAATTCTCTTATGAATTACCAAGTTTTATTATAACTAACTTTATAATAAAACTAATTAATCTCTCCTTTTATTATGGAATAAAATTTTATAAGAAATTTATAAACTTTCTTATTATGGAAAAATCAATTCATAATTGATTTTATTAAAATAAATTATTCCATGGATCATTTTAATTTCCATAAAAAGAATAAATTTATATAAATTTATTTATATAAATTTCTTTACACAAATTTATTTATCCATAATTTATAAAACAAATCGCACTAGATTTATTTTATTAATTAAACCAATTAAATTGGTTTCTTCCCTTTAATGTGGCCGGCCACAACAAAGAGGTTTGGCACCCTCTTTGGCCGGCCAAACCAACCCAAACCGTTCACGAATTAATCTCATTTAATTCGCCCAATAAGCCTTCAAAAGACTTAGCCATTTTAGCTTCCATTGCGCCTCTGATAAATTCAGATTCGATTTATTTCTCTTGATCGGAAAATCCAATTTTCAACTTGTTTTAAATCCCTAGGATTACTCGTAGTGCGTGTGACTAAATAGGCTTTCGATTTATGTTGGTCGTCTATAATCAACTAATTATAGAACGATCATGAGTGGCACCTAGTAGTACATCATGATCCCCAATTAATCGAAAGATCAACGGTTTGACCTCAGAAGAAATTATTCTGAAACCCTTCAGCAGCTCTAATGATTCGTGCCCCATTCCCTTCACCATCTTATACCCACTTGGTTCAGGACATGGTCTGTTTGTGTCAGTCCCCACTAGACTGACTACGTCACACCTAGCCCAAGTAGTGTCTTTCTCGTCCTTTGGATTTCTAATTACCCTCATGTATTTAAGAGACTTGCACTCTTAACATGATATACTCTGGCCAAAGGTTTTGAGTAACAATCCGACGATAGGCCTGGGTATACATCTCCTCGCAAGGAGTGGTGAATCCTTTGTAGGCTGTTCAAACATCTTCGGGCACTTCGGCTTATACCCAATCATCCTGGGTCCACACCTCCTTGGAGATGCTTGCTTAAGATGTTAAGGTATAAGTCTCCATAACCAAGATGACTTGAACACCGCAAGTCAAAGGAACATCGCACTTAAGCCGCAGTAAGAACTTCATTGACATTTCTATAGATAGATTCCATATGAAGTCTTACAGCTAGTCACTCCAATGAACTAGTTCCCTTAACTAGCATCCATGTTTATTTCCGGACATCCCAATGTCACCAGCCAGTGAGAATTAGCTGATTAGAGAATAACCCATGCTAGTCTCAACAGAATTGATAGTGTCCGTTTTTATCAATTCATCGACTAGGGATATTTTCAATACTTCACATTTGCACATTTAGAGATAATCACTTGTTGTGATCCCATCAGAAATTCTCTTATGCTGTGAGTTGTATTGCGGACATTCAGTAGAGAGTTTAAGATCCCAATCAAATACACAAGCATGTATACTCAAATAGTGAATTATCATTTATTAAAATAAATGTTTACAATCATAAGGTGATTGCCTTAGGACACTTCTCTCATATCACTAACAGAGTCTTGGTCCGGGGGCTGAGAACGAGTCAGAGATGGGTTGGAGGCTTGTTCTCATGACTTAGAGTGGTTTTGACCTTGCTTGGATCGGTCTGGTGACAGATCAGGGAGTTTGGCACGGAGTTCCCTCGTGGATCGGTCTGGTGATCGATCCAGCTGTGTCTGATCAGTCTGGTGACCGATCAGGGAGCACAAAGTGAGTTTGGAACTCTACTGATCGGCTCTTAATCGGTCTAGTGACCGATCAGGGAGCATACAGTAAGTTTGGGAACTCTACTGATCGGCTCCTGATCGGTCTGGTGACCGATCTGGGATACTGTTCAGATCATTCTGGTGAACGATCAAGTGTCGCGGACTCCTCCTTATAACAGATCAGGATGGAGCCTGATCGGTCAGAGGGTGGCCTGATCAGTCACCAGTCCGATCGGACCACACCCTGATCGGTCTGGGGACCGATCAAGAGGGTTGGACTGCGAAGCTGGGAAAACACCCTGCAAAGGGGTGGATCGGTCTGTTGACCGATCCACGACTTAGGATCGGTCTGGTGATCGGTCCCAGAGAAGTCGCGATTTCTGATTACGCGTTGGGGACCGATCAGGTTGGATCCTGATCGGTCTGAACCCATCCTGATCGGTCTGGCGACCGATCAGGAGTCTCTCTGATCGGTCCGGTGACCGATCAGCAGCTGACAGCTTTAATTCAAAAGAGATGTCAGAGCTCTGATCGTATTCTGATTACTACTGATACACTACCGATACTTGTTCAGAGTTTTCTGATATTTGATCCTCTGCTTGATTTGCTGTGCTAATGATCTGATTTAGTGTGCAGATGATAGGGATGAATTCAAACACTCAAGGAGAGTCAATGGGAGTCTTTCCTTAGAGCAGGTTTGTCCGTTTTCCATCTCAGGTTGCAACGGATGATGGCGCTGCTGGAGCTGCTGACTGGGGCTTGGCTGAGGGAAGCTCAGGGAGTCCAGGAGAGCTCAGTGGTAGGTGGGTAGTTGCAGCTGAGCAACTGGTAAGCTGCAGTAGAGCGTCTGGTGGCTGGCGATGTGAGCTGGAGAAGCCAGATGCTTAAAAGTGCTGAGAAGTGGAGAAGAGGAGATTTACTCTGGTTGAGCTACAACTTTTTGATCTTGTGACAACTTTGATCTATCTTTTGTGCAAGTAACTGTGAATCTTGAGCTGATACTTGAGGCCTTGGAAGAAACAAGGAGCTTGGCGAATCCATTAGCAAGAAGACACGAAGAAGGAAGTTCTTGCATGAGATCTGTGCTGAGTGGAGCTCGGTGAGGAGTTCGCTTGTGTTCTTACGGTTCTAAGTGCTCAATAAGGTTCCTTCTTGTGTTTCCTGTACTTAATACTTCATTCATCTTGAAACGCTGTGGAGAGGTTACTTCTCTGAGAAGGAGGTTGCATTCTATCCGGATTTTCCTGGGCTTGATTTGCCGACGATCAAGGGATCGCCCACCTTAAGGGCGCGCCAAGGAGTAGGGGCAAGTTATCCCCGAACCTTGTAAACGATCCTTGTTAGCGTTTTGGTTTGCTCTTCATTTCTGCACATTTCTGTTTGTTTTCTTTGTTTCCGCTGCCTAACCTCTGAAGTGCAGAGAAATCTCAAAAACTGCTAAGTTTTAAGTGTCTGGCTACATTCATCCCCCCTCTCTCTAGCCATCCAAGCACCAACATAGATCACCTAACACCACCATATCACAGGAGCAAACCAAAGAAACTACTCCCAATCCACACTCATGGTAGATCATCACCCAAATAGAAAACTAATCCTTAACAGAGCAACTTCTAACAACTACAATTCAAGAAACACCAAGATCGATTACAAAATATCCTATCACAGAAATTCCCATGGATTGAATTCCAAATTACAGATCCATACTTGGCGAGAACCCACGCAAACCTCCTCCTATTTCATTGTTCGGCTCTATTGAATCCAGCCACTCAGCAACCATAGAACAACATTAGTTCTTCTCCGATAAGCCCTCGAGATAGGAGGGAAGAATGATCGGGGTTGACGGCGTCAACGATCGATCGCTAAAACCCGAGGGTAGCGACGGCCCAATGGGGGAAGGAGAGGCTAGGCGATCTCCCTTGCTTGCGATGGGGAGCTTGTGAAAAAGAGTGGTTGGGTGACGAGAGGAGAAGAAGAGGGCAACGTCTCTCTGTCTCTCTCTCTCTCGATCGATGCCAATCGGTAGAAGGGCGGCAGTGGGTCGAGATGTGATCGCGCGTAGAAGACTCGGAAAGAAGAGTGAAAAGGTTCTACGAAAAAAATATTGGACCAGGAAGCAGACGAACCTAGGGTGACTGGCCCGGCCTCACGGATGTTTCCCACCGATAACCAAGGGAAATTGGAAAGCGCTTGCGCTGGGTGGTCTAGAATGTTGGAATCTGGGATGGCTAGAGAGGGGGGTGTGAATAGCCAGCCACCAAAAACTCTGGCTTCTTTTCTTCCTGGGATCAAGTTAGCAGCGGAAAAACAGAACAGAAAGAAATACAGCAAAATAAACACTAACACAGGAGATTTACAAGGTTCGGGGATAACTTACCCCTACTCCTTGGCGTGCCCTGGTGTGCTCGTGAGGTGGGTGATCCCTTGATCTTCGACAGATCAGACCTCGGAATGAAACCAGCTAATAGAACATCTCCTTCTCGGTGGAGTAACCTCTCCACAAGCATCTCAGAAATATAGAGATGAAGTACAGGAGACTCGAGAGGGAAGCTCACACAATAGATCAAACAGATAGCTCAAGCAAGAAGAGAATACAGAGAAACACAACACAACACAAGACCCTTCACTCAGTTCTTTGTTCTCGTTTTCGTTGTCTTCTCTGCTTCGCCAACCTCTTCTTCTTAAGATTCCTTCTGCACACCTACAAGCGTCACCCACTGACCTCTTCTGAGCTCTCAGTTCACTGAAGTCCTCTTCCGCTGAAGCTTCAGGTCAGTCGTCACCCACTGACCCTATCTGAGCTCTCAGCCTACCTCCTCAGCTGAAGCTTCAGGTCGTCAGGTGCTGTTGAAATCTGCAAGTGTATACCAAACAAAATAGCACAGATAAAAGTCACCCTGGACCCTTCTTCTTGCTTCTCCACAACTCTGTATTATCTGCACACTCACAGAGTTATTAGCAAAGCAAATCAGAAGCAAATCAGAAATATGACGACCGTTTGAATTAAAGTTCTAAGGTGTTGATCGGTCACCCTGACTGATCAGACACCCTCCTGACCAATCAGACTCTATTCTGATCGATCCAGTGTTGTTCTGATCGTTCTCACTGACCGATCAGAGGCCAGAGATCGGACACTAGATCGATCACAAACCTTACTGGAACTTCGCAGTTAAGACCCCTGATCGGTCTCACTGACCGATCAGCCAAAGCCTGATCGGTCAACCTGACCGATCAGCCAGGTGGCTGATCGGTCCAGTTGACCGATCAGCATAAGGCCTGACCGATCAGGCTCCCTCCTGATCGGTCCAGGCTGGTGTTGATTGGTCGCACTGACCGATCAGAAATTCCTCAGATCTTTCTATGATCATTCTGATCGTTTTCTGATCGATCACCAGACCGTTCAGAAGGCTTTCTGATTCCTCAGAAGCTCTGGATCGATCAACAGACCGATCAGACATCCTAGATCGGTCCTGTGACCGATCAGATATCCTGGATCGGTCCTGTGACCGATCTAGAATCAAGGGAGCTCATGCCAACTCCCTGATCGGACTTCAGACCGATCCAGCTACTCATTTCGACCTTGAGTCCAGAGAACAGGCTCCCTTGCTTTCTCTGACTCAGTCTGGTCCCGGAGAACGAGCTACCTAACCCTCTCCGACTTCACATGGTCCAGAGAACGAGCTACCGAGCCCTCTCTGACCTAACTCGGTCCATCCGGTTGGACTTTTGCCCAGCTTCACTCACCAGGACTTCGTGCCCAGCTTCACTCACCAGGACTTTTGCCCAGTTTCACTCACCAGGACTTCGGTGCCCAGCATCACTCACCAGGACTTTTGCCCAACTTCACTCACCAGGACTTCGTGCCCAGTCCCTGACCAGGACTTTATGCCTAACTTCACTCATCAGGACTTTTGCCCAACTTCACTCACTAGGACTTAATCCGAACTTAACTATCTGATCTCACTCAACCAAACTTAAATCGGTGTCAATACCAAAACAACTATCAGGTCAGACTGCATCAATATAGAAGCTCAGCGCCCCATGGTTCGGGCCCTATTTGAAAAAAAAAATCCTCCAAAATACTCCGTAGCTAAGGATCAAACCGCGGATGCCTAGGATAGTGATTAGTCACCCTACCGCTGCATCGTAGCACCGGGGGCTAAAAGGTTCTATGAAAACAATTAGGTTTTGGGAATTTATATAACTAGAAGGAATTTATTTTTATAAACTTCTCCTTAATTATTTAGAGAAATTAAAAATAATGTTCTCATTTATTCCCTTTATTCCTAGAAAAATTCCAAAATAACTCCAATAAATTTCGGAATAATATCTAAAAATTTTTAAAATTTTCTGGATTGATTTCCTCATTGCTGTATTTAATATCGGATGTTGCTCATAATTACATAGGAGACATCAGACGATATTATCGGTGAGGAAAATCATATCCCTCTTTTGATTGCCAATCTTTTTTTATAACCTTTACTGAATGACAGTTGTCCTTATGATATCATGATATCCTTCTGCAATGGTCGTTAGCCTCCATTAATATAGTCACTTTCTCATAACGACCTCAACATTCATCCTTCATGGCTAACGTTCATTACTAGTAACCTTTATTACCCCCGATCATCCGTGTTCTTCTTCAGGTTAAACTTCATGAACTCTCATAAATCTTTAAGGGTATGTTTGATTCAAATTATCATATATAATCTTGGTTATGTCATTATCAAATAATCACATAATCAAGATTATGAGAAATAAAATATATCCTGAAACTGTTTGGTTCAATTTAGGTAATCAAATAAAATCTTATTTGTTTGGAGGTAATAGTCTATAACCTAATATAACATTTTACCGTATTACCCTTTAGAATTTGTTTAAACTTAAGGGCGTCGACGTTGATCGTCGCTGTCTGCGTAGACAGTCGGTGTCCAACATCGACAGCCGACTGTCGGCGTCGACCGCCGATGATCGGCGTAGATCGACGGTCGGCGACGATCACCGGTGGCCGTCGGCGGTGGTCGTCGGCCGCCAGCAGAGGTGGTCACCGGCGGTGGTCGCTGGCGGTTGGCAGCCGGCCGCCGACGGTGGTCGCCGGTCGTCGGCCGCCGACGGTGGTCGCCGGTCGTCGGCCGCCGACGGTGGTCGCCGGCCGCCGCCGACGGTGGTCGCCGGTCGTCGGCCGCCGACGGTGATCGTCGGTCGTCGGCCGCCGACGGTGGTCGCCGGTCGTCGGCCGCCGACGGTGGTCGCCGATCGTCGGCCGCCGACGGTGGTCGCCGGTCGTCGGCCGCCGGCGGTGGTGGTCACCGACGGTGGTGGTCAACAGCTGTGGTCGCCGACCGCCGGCGGTGGTGGTCACCGACGGTGGTGGTCAACAGTTGTGGTCGCCGACCGCCGGCGGGGGTCGTTGGCCGTCGTTGTCGGTCATCGATCGCGAATAATACTTTCGGAAGTTAATAATTTATAATGATTATTTTCGTCTTAAATATAAATATTCGAGGATAATTTTGGAAAGATAAGTTTCATAATCCCGAAATCAAGAAAAACCTTACTTTCCTAAGGTTTTTCGATTCCTGGTTGCATGCCCCTTTTGTTGACGTGTCGGGCATCGATCATTACTTGAGAATAGTTGATTATCTAAATCAAATAAGATTTTTATTGATAACCTTGGATGGATAACCATGGTTATCAAAGATAATGCCTAACCAAACGCACCCTAAGTTTCGAGCACCAAACGATATGAGCTCTTACACTCCCAAGTCTCGAGCAGTCTCATAGTCCCATATGATTTCGATATCTCACTTACCCGATGTCCAACCGCTAGATATCATATCCTCCTCCTCCTCCTTCGCCACTCGATCAGGCCAGATATATCATTTAGTCCAACCCACGTATTTTAGTTCCTCTATCGTGGATTATTGTATGAGACCGGATCAGTCATCCAGATTTAATTTGTCTGCTACATGATTAAATTTTTTTTTTCTGTCGTCGATTATTAAGAAGTATCAAGCACTATTTGAAGCACTATTTGTAAACTTTTATGGGCTGTTATAAATTTTATAGCTCTATATCCTTCAACAATTTCATAATTATTTTATCTTTTAATTCTTTTGTTAACTTCTTTTGGACATCAACTCAACTATGAGAAATTCTGGGATTTTGTAGACAAATTTTTTTATAAAAGACCGACTAAATTGTAAAATTTTTCCAATGTGAGCTATGACCGACGCATGATCACGTGACAAGCACACTCCCTGTCCTCCACTGACCTGAATCTCCCTTTATAAAGTGCGTTACTTCCGTTCTGGCTTTCTTTGCTTAAAGAAAACAGAGAAGAACAAAAGCAGATTAGGGTGTTCCATGGAGCGCTGCATTGCCGCCGCCCTAGTTCTACTAGCCTCCGCCGCGATCTGCGCCTCCGCGGCGCCGGCGATCAGACACCCGGCGAGCGGGTTCATCCGATTTTCCTGCCGGGCGACGACGTACCCCCACGTCTGCGAGCGCAGCCTCTCTGCCCTCGTGCCGCCGGTCAGGCGCAGCGCCCGCGGCGTGGCGGCGGCCGCTCTGGCCGTGAGCGCGGTCAAGGCGCGGTCGGCCTCCGCCTTCGTGGGCCGGATGTGCGACGGGAAGCCGGCGATCCGCACGCGCGAGTCCGGCGCCGTGAGGGACTGCCTCGAGACGATGAGCGACAGCTTCGACCGGCTCCGACGCTCGATCCACGAGATCCGGCGGATGGGGCGGGCCCGGAGCCCCCGCTTCGCCTGGCACCTCAGCAACGTCCAGACCTGGGTCAGCGCCGCCCTCACCGACGAGAGCACCTGCCTCGACGGCCTCTCCCAGAACGCCGGCCCCGCCGTCCGCGTGGCGATCCGGAAGCGGGTGGTGTCGGTGGCCCAAGTCACCAGCAACGCCCTAGCCCTCGTGAACCGGCTCCAACCAAGGACCTGAACCCTGTTCGTACTGCCTTTGCTATCTCCGCTCTATGCACATGTCTTAGACAACTGTTGCCGTTCCATCTCGCATGCATGTAATTATATATATTTATATAGGTGTTTATGTGTAGGGGTTAAATCAAGGGAGTTTAATGTAAAATGTCGTATCCTCTGGAATATTTGGACCTGGAGTGAGAGGGGAGCAGTGCACTCTCTTTCGTGTTTTTTTAATAATAATCCAGACTATTGTTAATAATTCTAAAGGTTCGATCTTTTTTATTCGAATTATCGAATAAAGAATCGTCATTCAAATGCATGCTCTGTCGACTGGTGACGGAGTAATGGGCTGGCGTTGGGGTGGGTGACCATAATAAATAAATGAATGACGGGATTTAATGGAACCTCCACTGCAGAGTTGTCACGCCCCGAATCAATTGGTGTAGCATCTTAGGAAAAAAGGACATGGAGACCCTCTAATTCGTCAGACAGATTTTATGTCAGATAACACGAAGTAAAATAAATTATAAGATTAACTTATAATTAACGGTCAAATGATTAGAAAGGAGAGTAATTTTTCTATGCAGATATTTGTCCGCGGGGACACACCTGAATCATTCGTGATGTTGTGAGTGATGCATATTATGTCAGATCAGGTTATCTGTCCAGATTTATGTGTCTGTATTTTCCGAATTAATTTTAATTATCGGAATTTTTTAATTGAATCTATTATAAATGATTAATCAGGTTTTTTCAATCAACCTCGAATGATCAATCCGGCCACACGAAAATTTTCCACCGATCGTCAGGGTAAATCGGAAAGCACTCGCAGTGGACGGTCTAGAAGCCCAGCGTTCCAAGGTTCGCGCTCCATTTAGAGAAATTTTTTTTACAAATACACAGTAGCTGGGGATTGAACCGCAAATGCCTGGGATAGTAAATATATAAAATAAATTATAAGAGTAATTTATACTTGATGCTCAAATAATTAAGAATGTGAGTAATTTTTCTAAGCAAATATTTGTCCATCAGGACACACTCAAATCATAAAAATGATTAGTGTCTCCGTCAAACTATTTTAAAATTAATACGTAGAAGATAAATCATAGTGATTATTAGCTCGGATACTATGATTAACATATGAAGAGAAGAGAGGACTTATTAAATTTATCAGATTTTAAATTTCAAATTTCAAGATGATAATCTCTGCCCACTAACTATCCATCCATCAAATTAGAATTCACACTCGAATCAATCGTGATGTTGGCCACATCGTCTGTCAACATTTATTAGGCTTTCCAAATTAATTCTAATGATCAGTTATTTTTAAATTAATCGGCTGAAGAACTTAGAGTTGCATTAACAAAAATAAATAAATATCTATTTAAGGAAATTCGACTACAGAATTGAGAATTGAGAGGAAGGAAATTTGTTACAAGTTGTCAAAATTTTCAATTAACAGATTCATTTTCGTTATAAAATTTATTGCAAATATCAATTTTGCGACACAAAAATTTTGTAAATTTGATACATCGTCCCTGCATATGCAATCTTTAAATATGATGATACATTCATACACAATAAATCCCATAACAAAATCAAAATCCCAGGAGGAGGCAGAGAGGAGAGGGGAAAAGAGAGGGGAGCTTATGACCTCGAGGTAATGCTTGCCTGTTGCATGCTGGCGAGAATCGGCAAAGATCACTGGTGTTAGAGAAAGATCGAGATCGGTATGAAGAAGGAGTCGAAGGAGAAAGATCGGGATGAGGAAATTAGGTTTAGGGGCTTTTTAAATGCTTTTTGCCACTGTTCCGAAAATCGAAGAGCAAGAAGATGACCTACTAGTGATGGTGGACTAGTATTTGATTTTGACACTGCAACCTGAAATGATGGAAAAACTTTGGAAACAGAGTGTTAGAATGACACCGGGAGGGTTTCGACGATTGCTATTCCAACGCTCAAGTCAAAAATCCGGAATGGACTTAGGTAAATCGAAAGAGAACAAAGAAAGAAAGAGAGAGAGTTATTGTATTTTTTCTGAATCTGCCTTCTTTCTGCTATCAACTCCTCCTTTTATTATACTCTATCCTCCTCCTGACTGTTTCTCTTTTCGGATATTAATACCCGAGCAGGGAGTCTCCTCATAAACCACGCAAGTCACGCCCTTGACTTACCTCCCCTTTTCGAGGCCACGTGGTCCATCATAACAAATCTCATCACAATACCCCCTTCTAAGTTCAATCAAAAGAAGTGTGAATCAGACTGATTAGATGAGGTGATCGTAGGGATAACCCCATGCCATCACGAATGCCACATATGAGAGAGGTTATGCAGGCGCATTTAAAGACAAAGTGGTGGCGAGATTTTTTCGTGATTTGAGAGATACCAGTCTTTAATGTAGCATGTGATAGAATTAATACCCTTGTCAGACCATTAATGAAGTGTGCCCATGATTTGCAACACACGCAGTGTCGCCTCTCTGATGCACCTCTCCGGTGTCAGCACCTCGCTGGCGTGAGAGTGTAGCATTAGCACGATTTCCAGGGAATGATTTTCTGAGATATAAAGTTGAAGTGACCTCTACCTCGTTCCCCCTGTTCATCCAACGCTCAAGGTATCCTCGTGTTGCATGCCCTAAATCAGACGGTTAAGATTCCTCAAACAAAGCTATATAGGGGTAGAATAGGTTGTTGGAGAGCTATTGCATTTCTCCGCTTGTCTCCACTGCCTATCGATCCTGAGCTTGCTGCCTCTCCTTCTTCTCTTTTATAGTCGACGACCTTTTCCGTGTACGTCCATCACTTTCCACATTTATTCCCTTCTTCAATGGATAGCTCCTTGGTATGAGTATACCCAATCTATAGTGACCAAGGCACAACGTGATGAAGCACAACTAGAGTATGACATTTTGTTGAACTAGAAGATCAGGATCCCAAAGCCCAACCAAGCTCCCTGCTCACCTCCTCCAGATTTGTACACCTTCTTCCCAAGTCAGGTGGAAAATGACCTAAGATCCCCTATACCCAAGTTCTTCCAGAAAGTAGCCAGATATTTACAAATACCCTTGACCCAAATGTCCCCTAATGTTTTACGATCTTGAGCAGAGTGACCATCATCTTTAAGCTGTGTGATATCCCCTTGACTCTGCTCTTCTTCCATTACTTCTATTGTCATAAGCAAACAAGCTTAGGATCTTTCCACTTCATAGTTCGCACGAGCTAACGATTTTTAGACAGGCTCCCTTTCACTCATAAAGGTTGGAAAAGTTATTTTTGTTGGTGCAATCGACCCAAGTTTGATCGGATAGATCATGAGTTTTGATGTGTGAGTCAATACGATTAAGTTAGGATTTTATGTTGATTTGATGTGTATGTTTGAGTTATGCAGGACTTACTGAACCACACATGAGAAATAACGGAGTGAAGTATCCAAGGGACGAGAGTTGAAGGAGGAGAACATCAAAGGGCAAGTCGAGGAAGTAAACATCAAAGGCATACGCGAAGGATGGCATGGAGGCAAGCCGCGGGCTTGTGTGGGCATCCGAGGGACGAGAGCCAAAGGAAGAGAACTTCAAGAGACAAGTCAAGGAAGTGGACTTCAATGCATACGCGAAGGATGAACTCCGGAGAGGTTGAGAGTGAACTTGTAAGTATGGCAGTCGACTGGCAAGGGAATCAGTCAGCTAGCACTACTGAGACTGCACTATAGAAGTCGACTGGTATGGTAACCAGTCGACTGATCATTTTGAAGTTCGAACAACCGGAAGCAATGGATTGGCTTTGGGGACAGTCGACTGGTCTGCTCGAAATCTAGCCGTTAGACTAGCCATTGGCTGGACACCAGGGCTGAGTTGTTTGGTTAAAAGCTCTCTCCTCTATTTACAGAGGAGCTTGAGACTTGAGATAGGTTAGTGTTGGTGTAAGATGCATCAGTAATGTCCTCCTCTAGTGTTTCAATGTTTAATAATATGCTTAAGTTAGTGATATATTAGACATTGTAAGGGTTAGTCAAAATGATCAAGGGTTAAACCAAACAGGACATTATGTTTGGTAGGGAAAACATAGATTGACCAGGTTAACAAAGACCTAGTCAAACAGGATCTGATGTTTGGCAGAGTCAACCAGTACCCAGGGTTGGTTAAGGTAACCAAGGGTTAGCCAAATAAGACCTAATGTTTGGCAGGGTGATCAAACCTAGATTTAATTTTATTAATATACAAAGGGTGGTTTGATCAGTCAGAACAAGGGTTAGCTAAACATGATCTGATATTTAGCAGAAAACTCAGGGTTGGTCAGTTAGACCAAGGAGTAAGCCAAACAAGACTTGATGTTTGGCAGAAGAGAAGTCTAGTCAGGATTAACATGACTGGCAAAAGAAATCCTTATCAAGGTAAATTAAGTCCTAGTTAACCTAGGCACTAAGTCCTAATCATGGATTGGACACTAAGTCCTGGACAATGGCTGGGCACCTAAGACCTAATCGAGAGTTGGGCATGAAGTACTGGTTCATGGAATTGGGCAATAAGTCCTGGCCGAGGGCTGGGCACCTAAGACCTGACCGAGGGTTGGGCACGAAGTCCTTGTTCGAGGAATTGGGCAATAAGTCCTGGTCGAGGGCTGGGCACCGAAGATCTGACCAAGGGCTGGGTAATAAGTCCTAGTCGTGGACTGGACACGAAGTCCTGATCCCGAAGATTGGGCAAAAGTCCAACCGGAGGAGCTGATTAGCAAAAAGGCAAACTTCTCCTGAGAGGAGTAGGCGAAGGCGCGTTCCTCGGGAAGGGAACTCGGTTCGACCTAGGGTTTCACGAGAAATCCAAAGTTAGAACTAATCATTAAGGCTAAGATTATATATGTGTTTGTCTTGTGTTTGTATATCTCGCAGGTACCTAGAATTGGAGGCAAAGTAGGCGAACAAACACAAGAGAAGCCTGGAAAGCTGCTCCTGGGCACCCGAATGCATCCAGGCGCCCCCATGCATCCAGGCGCCCTGGATACCAGGAGCTTGGATGATCCCGGCGCCCAGTAAGCTCTCGAGCACCCAAGACAACCCATCGTATCAGCTTCGCAAAGTTCGCGTTCTAGATGAAGTTTTGACCGCCAATGAGGCGCCCTAGAGGCTCTAGGGCGCCCAAGAAGACACTATATAAAGGGGTTCGACCCCTCAACTCAGGACATCATTCACAACAACATTTTAAGCATTCCGAGCGAAGAAAAAGCGCTAGAGGCGAAGCTCTGCGACCAAAGAGGCTCCAGGAGGATGTGCGCTGCACTTCGGAGTTCCAGATCGGTCGGGTCTTCAATTTTTGTTTGGTTTGCATTTATTTTTATGCACTTAATTTCTTAATTTTTTTGGATGTAATACTTGCACTGTAAGATGGGTTTCTCCGCCTCCGGAAAGATCGGAAAGGAGACCATTAGTGGGCGGGCGCTTCCCGTACTTAGGCCTTGGACTTACTGACCCTGGGGGTTCGGGAACCAAGTAAAAACTGTTAGGATCTTACCGTGAAGCTAGAGGGGGGGGGGTGAATAGCTTTTTCTCGATTATTCTTCCTACGATGTTGGCATGCGCAAGTGGAAACAATGATAACACGAATAAAACTAACGCAAACACTAAACCTTTACGTGGTTCGGAGATGATGCTCCTACTCCGCGGCTGTCCGTAAGGTGGACGATCCCAATCAGTCGGTGGATGACTCCCCAGATGCCCTCCGGCTAGCTCATGTAGCTCCTTGTGGGTGGAGAAACCTCGCCACAACCCGAACGACACTTCTGAGCACAAAAGACTACTAATGAGCTCTAACCAAGTTCATTTCATCCAAGACTCTCGGCTAAAACGGAGCTCTTTTAAATAGAGCCTAAGGCTGAACTAGCCACTGCCAGTCGACTGCCCCCGGCCAACGACTAACTCAACGGCTAGATTTTTAACCTGATCAGTCGACTGGTCCCAGACCAATCGACTGATCCTTCTGTGAGTTTGAGTTCCCCGCTGGCAGTCGACTGATCCAATCCCAGTCG
Source organism: Boesenbergia rotunda (assembly GCA_024364735.1). NCBI lineage: Eukaryota > Viridiplantae > Streptophyta > Magnoliopsida > Zingiberales > Zingiberaceae > Boesenbergia > Boesenbergia rotunda. Next base: position 56,482 of record JAGFNQ010001874.1, on the reverse strand, counting down.
ACTGCCCAACTTACATATTCACTCTCCCTCACTCCGAAGACTCTCCTTCACGTATGCCTTCAAGTCCACTCCCTTGGCTGGCCCCTTGAAGTCCTCTTCCACCGGCTGTCGTCCTTCAGATGCACATGCAAGCCCTCGGCTTGCCTCCATGCCATTCTTCACGTATGCCCTTTGAAGTCCACTTCCCCCGGCTTGCCCTTAGAGTCCTCTTCCCTCGTCTCTCGTCCCTTGGATGTGTATTCCATGTGTGACTCACCAAATCATGCAAACGCAATCACACATATCAAGCCACAAAGGTAAACCTAACTTAAACCCTTTGCCCAAACATCAAAACACATGGTCACTCCGGACCATAGATTGCCCCAACAATCTTCCCCTTTTTGATGTTTGACAATACGTTTAAATTAGGGAAAATAAATAGCAAATATGCATGGATCCTATCATAAGGCATCCCCACACCTAACCTCCCTATGAGTTTAGGACTTTTACCAAAATCGAGCTTTTTAAAACCTTTCCAAGGCTCCTCCTACATTGGACTTACAAAGGCTTTTTAAAAACCTCTCTAAGGTTTCCCTTACGCTAACAAATGAGTAACAATGCTCCCCCTTTACCTAAGCTCCCCCTTGACCTAGGATTTCTTGCAAAGGCATGTTTAGTTTCCCACTTAAACCCAACACTTCTCCCCCTTTGACACACATCAAAAAGACTCCAATAATTTCCCTCTTATTGGGTCGTTTAACCCTTAATGATCATAAACACAGTGTACTAACCCCCCACAAGATTACACACTTGTTTTACATCATTTTGACACCTTTTGACTGCTGAAAAACCATTTCAGCCTTGACCAGTCGACTGCCCCATCTCCCAGTCGACTGATATTATGAAAAACCCAATTTCAGCATTTCTGACCCAAATTCAGAAATGCACCAGAAATTTCACAAATCTTCAAAAATTCCTAAATTTTGTGGAGAGGTTTATGGTACCCATATCTACTTGGGAAAAGTACATCCAAATATGTATCTATCACCATTCCCATGATTGACATAAAACCCAAAACTAGCTAAATGGTTCAATTGAACCTTGACCTAAAGTCCTAGTTTTGACCTCCTCTTGATGTCTCTGCCCAAACCAAGCCACAATGCATCCCTAGCATTGATTTATATGACATTTACACATCACAAACCAACTTTCATGTTATATGACCCCAATGCCATATTTCCATGCATGATACACAACTCCATTGTGCCAAAACCCACGAATTGAGACTCAAATCCGTCTTCAACTCCTTTGGCACACTTCATGACCCTTTTAACTTCCGAGAGAAAACCTCATGGGATCCATAGACCATTGGTCCCAACTTGGCTCCTAGAGCTCCCCCTTGAACTCTTAGCCTTAGCCACCTCCCTAGGTGACTTATTCACAACCACAAGGTCACACCGGTGTACCTTCGGTGACTCTTGATCTACAAACTTAACCTTCTTAACTTTGGACCCCTTGTCCTTAGTTAAGACTTTTTTCTTTCCTTTTAATGGCATCCCCTTTCCATTCTTGGATTTCCCTCCTTGCTATAATTATATGCTACCCTAGCATATTTCTTTTCATTAACATTTGAGACCTTAGATCGGTATCCTAGACCCGATCTATCATTGTTGTGTTTTAGACCACCCAACACCATACCTGAACCCTTAGATCAAACAGTGAATATATCTAGGGTTTTCACTAACCTATCAAGCTTTGCCCTTAAGGCTTAATTTTCCCTTTCTAGGTTCTTAAACCTAGAATCAACATGTCCTCCTTGGACACTCCTAGACCTACCCACCTTCCTAGGCATATGTCTCCCCCTATTGGGATTTGTGCCTTGATCTTTAGGTCCAAAGGTCTTGGATTTATCATGATGCATGATTTTCCTAGGGTCTTGATCTACAATATTACCCCTATTTCTATCATTATACCTAAATCCATGATTATTCTTAACAAGCATATAAGAATTTGAAATTGGATTTAATTTTAAACAAGGAATTACCTTTCCTTTTACCTTTGAAGCTCCCCCTTGATGTGACCTTCTCTTCTTTTCCAATTTCTTCAAGTGCGCCAATTTCTTGACTTCTACTTTCTTTGGGCACTTGGTGTGGTAGTGTCCACGCTCACCGCACGTGAAGCAAATTATATGTTTCTTATCCTTCTTTGCCTCATCCCTACCACTCATGTTAGTTTTTAAACTATTTGAATTGAGTTTAGGGTGTACCTCCTTTTTCTTACCCAATGGACACATGTCCTTGTAGTGCCCCTTTTTATTGCACCCAAAGCAAATTATGTGTTCCTTTGACTTCGCTTTGGTGGAGGTGGAGACTTCTTCTTGCTCCGGTATTGAGAATGATTCTTCCTCCCCCTCAATCCTTGAAGTGGAGACTTCTTCTATTTCTTCCTCACTTGAGGATGTGGACGATGCCATTTTCTCCTCCTCTTCGGATGTTGAACCCGACTCAACTTCCGATTGGTCTGTAACACCCGTATTTGTCAATGTAAAATCATGACAATGTATGAAAATGGTTATAATGAAATGATATGAATTTCATGCAATCACATGCTATAAAATGTTATAAATGCATAAAATATTATATGCATGAAATATTATATTCATGAAATATTATTATCATGAAATATTAGCATGAAATATTATATTTATGAATATGGAATATTAAAAATATTATGAAATAATATTTTTGGGATATTATGAAATATTCTGAATTCATAAAATATTATTCATATTATGAATTTCATGATGGGCTTGGTTTATTGGGCTTGGAAATGAATGGTGCTAAAAAGAAAAGTGCAAAGTGGAGGAAACAAGGATTGAACCTTGGACCTCCTAGTTGCACTCGCCATGTCATAACCAATGAACCAAGCAATATTTCATGTAGATGGAGAAAGGAACATGCTTGTTAAGTGTGTAAGAGTGAAGAGACATGCTTCTTCACAAGAGGTGTATAAATAGGATTAAGAGAAGGAAGTTAGAGGAAGTTACTTCATTCTTCTTCCTCCTTTCTTCTTCTTGCCGAGCCTAGCCCTCTCTCCCTTTTGCCATTTTCGAAACCAACATCCAAGGGTTCTAACCCTAGGGCAATTGCAAGGAAGGGAAGCCAAGTGTCTTTGCCTTCCACCAAGATCAAGGAATACTAAGGAGAAGTTTTGGAAGAAAAGGATCTTCGCATACCCTCCAAGTGTAGGGTACCCTACGATTTAAAGAAGGATAAAATCCAGCGCTAGGATGTAAGTATCCTCTCGCCTGTGGCATAATTGTTATCGAATGTATGTTAGATTCATTCTTTTGAAAATTCACAAGAACTTCCCTAGTGGAAGTTTCGACCAATCTTGTAAGGGGTCCAAGAGAAGGTTTTTGATCCAACTTTGATGCATGGGAAGACCTTAAGACTTAGGGTACACATGTAGATGGATTTTCTTCATGGTGTCAAGAACAAAAAACTAGGGTTTTGTCCTTTAAGGGGTTTCGGCCACACCCTAAGGAATGAGTGAGGGAATTTTTCAATACATGAATACAACCCTAAAGACCTAGGGTATACTCATATGTGATGTTTCCAAATTTTTGGAAGGACAAAATTAGGGTTTGATACCCTACAAGGTTTCGGCCAAACCCTTGTAATTTAGGGTTAGTGGATGCTAACCCCACTTGAGGCTTAAACCATGGTTCAATTGTTAGCATGAAGTGTACTTGAGGTGTTTGTAGAAATGCTTGAATGAATGCTTTAATTGGATGAAAAAAAAGAAATTCCCTTACATGTGACTTTCGGCCAACCCTAGTCCTAGGGTTGGGAAGTACTTGATGAAATCACGAAGCATGCTATTAATTATATAATATGAGTATAATGTATGTGACCTATCTTGTTAGGTATAAAAGCATGTCTTATAGCCCATGGGGCACCTTGATGATATGAACATGATGTGGTTGATAATATGCTTAAAAGGGATACTCTATTGAAACTGGGATCAAGAGCACCCGAATGCGTGGTGTGTCCCTAGGGGATCAAGAGCACCCGAATGTGTGGTGTGTCCCTTGAGAAGTGATTAAAGAGTACCTTTAGGCATATACATATATGAGTAATTGCATGATAAATTACTTTACTTTGGAAAGTTGTGTACCCGACTCGGAAGGGGGTCGTTAAACAAATCCAATGAGCATGTTAAGGTCATGGCATTGGTAGGACGGAAGGGTCCTGCTCTAATTAGATTGGTGGCTCGCTACCCCAATTTATTAGGGAACGCGCATGATGACGTGGTACGACAACTGGGCCCTGGATGATGATATGATATTTTGAAGTACATACCATTATGGAACATTTTGAAAAACATATTTTCTCATCATGTGATCTTGTTCCGTAAAGTACTTAGAGATAAATTGATGTGATGTTTATGATGCTTTGATGAGATGCTTATGATGCTGATAACTCTATCTGATTATTGTGTACATGATATGATGTATTGATATGGATTTTGCGAGTAGGCCCGGATTCTTACTAAGCATGTTTTGCTTACTAGTTCCTGTTATTTTTCTTATGCTGCAGATAGCGGTAAGAAATACTCGAACTAAAGGAAGAGGCAGAGGAATGGTTGGAGGATGTGTGTGGTGATGGCTCGGGAAAGAACAAAGATTCTATCTACCTTGTTTTGTCTAGAATCTAAACTGCTTCCTATAATTACTATTGAAATTGTATTGCTATACTCTGAATGGGTGATGATCATGACTACTCCACTGTGATTGAGATGTGGTATGGAACCTATAGTATGCTAGATAATACTATCATTAATGTTTAAATATTGTAGAATGCATGCTAAGGAAAATACTAGGTAATTACTATTTTCTGTTCTTATGAATGTTTCCTTTGCATGTATCTAGGACTAGATAACTCTTGCTATGTTCCTATGTTGTATCTTGTTCAAATCATGTTTGTTCCATGCTTTAGTGTGTTACCTGATCTCCCTATTAGGTTGTACATGCATGTAGATATAAAAGAAAAGAAAAACCATGCTTGGTAAATTAGTCTTCAATAGGCATGTCTATTACATTTCTTGTATGTAACTGTTTTGTTTGGATATACATGCTTCACATGATTGTATAATATGAATGTATGGACCCGTAACCCCGCCTTAAGGGTAGATATAAGGACGGGCGTTACATGGTCCTTCTCCTTCTCTTGGACTAATAACTCCTTTTCCTTGGACTCTTCATCTCTTTGTCTTTGTGTCGAATTTTTATGTAGAGCTATCACCTTTCTCCATAGCCCATATGCATTCTTGGATTCTCCTACATTTGACACAATATATGAAGGTAAAATTTAATACAATTCTAGTTACCTCTTTATCCGCCTCGACTTCTTCCGTTTGACTCTTGGTCCAATACCGAGGTCGAAGATCCCTTCTTATCTGTTGGAGCTTCAAATAGTACTTCCAATACGGTCCAATGATCTCAATCCATTTGGAACCATGTCTCCAATTGCTTCCTCCAATATTCGAAGTCATCTCGATCGTATGGAGGTGGGATCTGAATATCCCATCCTAGCGGACCTTCCGATTCCATCTTCCTCTAGCTTTTTGCTCTCCCAGAAATTAGTCCGTAGACGAGCGAACCTTCGCTATGATACCACTTGTTAGAATGTTACCGTGAAGCTAGAGGGGGGGGGGCAAATAGTTTTTTCTTGATTCTTCTTCCTACGATGTTTGCGTGCGCAAGCGGAAACAATAATAACATGAATAAAACAAACGCTAACACCAAACCTTTACGTGGTTCGGAGATGATGCTCCAACTCCACGGCTGTCCGTAAGGTGGATGATCTCGATCCGTCGGTGGATGACTCCCCGGATGCCCTTCGGCTAGCTCGTGTAGCTCTTTGTGGGTGGAGAAACCTCACCACAACCCGAACGACAATTCTGAACATAAAAGACTACTAATGAGCTCTAACCAAGCTCATTTCGTCCAAGACTCTCAGCCAAAACGGAGCTCTTTTAAATAGAGCCTAAGGCTGAACTAGCCGTTGCCAGTCGACTGCCCCCTGGGCAGTCGACTGATCCCACCGCAATAGCTAGCTAACGGCTAACTCAACGGCTAGATATTTGACCTGATCAGTCGACTGGTCTGAGACCAGTCGACTGATCTTTCTGTGAGTTTGAGTTCCCTGCTGGCAGTCGACTGATCCAATCCCAGTCGACTGCCCAACTTACATATTCACTCTCCCCTCACTCCGAAGACTCTCCTTCACGTATGCCTTCAAGTCCACTCCCTTGGCTCGCCCCCTTGAAGTCCTCTTCCATCGGCTGTCGTCCCTTAGATGCGCATGCAAGCCCTCGGCTTGCCTCCATGCTATCCTTCACGTATGCCCATTGAAGTCCACTTCCCCCGGCTTGCCCTTGGAGTCCTCTTCCCTTGGCTCTCGTCCCTCAGATGCGTACTCCATGTGTGACTCACCAAGTCCTGCAAACTCAATCACACATATCAAACCACAAAGGTAAACCTAACTTAAACCCATTGCCCAAACATCAAAACACATGGTCACTCCGGTCCATAGATTGCCCCAACAAAAACCTGTGTGCACTCTGAGTTGTGTCTTTCGTTTGTTTCTTTATTTTTCCGCTGTGCTACTAACTCTTTGTCTAGATTGAACAAACAAACGATGAAGGTTTTCGAAAGAATTTTTACGAGTCGATATTCACCCCCCCTCTATCGATGACACCGGTCCTACAAGTGGTATCAGAGCCTGGTAGATCTTCACCGGACTAACAACTGACAGAGTAAAGATGCCAGGAGTTGAGGGGGAGCAAGGGTGAATCAGGTATTTTTCAATAATGTCCAAGTTTAAATTTTATATTACATGTTTTAAGTGCTGGGAGAGAGGACACTATAAAAACTAGTGTCCTACTCGTAAGACTCGGTCGTCACCGCCGGCAACAAAGGAGGTACCAACGTCAGGAGGCTGGAGGGACAAGAGCCACATCAGATGCTTCAGATGTCAAGGGCACGAACACTACAAGAACGAGTGTCTGACCAAGGTACGAAAAACTAATATTTGCAATAATTTTCAAAATTCTAAATTTCCTGCACAGTTTTTCAAGCATGCTGATATTACTGAAAATGTTTATGATAAGTCTGATAACTTAGATAGTTTTTCTGACAAATTAGAGCTTTTGTATAATCAGCTTAATGTAGTACATGACAAATTATCAATCTTAGAAAATATTAAAATATCAAATATAAACTCTTTAATATTTAATATCAATGCTAAAATATTCGAACTTTATAATAAATCTTGTAAAGTCAAGGATAATCATACTTTCATACCTGATATTTCTAATATTAAGGATGAGAATGATATTAGTAATATTTTGAAAATGTTAAAGATGATAATGATTTTTCTGATGATATTAATAATTCTCAAGATAATATTGTTATGAATGATCCTTCCAATAAATTTGAAGATAGTTCTGATAATGCTGAGAATAACTTAGAAACATCTTTAGATAATAGTGAAGATTTAATTAATAATTTTTTGGATAATCTTGAAATTAGTTATGAAACACTAATTAGTTGTCTTGAAAACTATTCTACCCATTGCAAAGATAATGATACAATTTCTAAAGATGATTTTGAAAATGAAAATGAAGATGAACAATATGATTCTGAAGATGATGAGGAATTTAACAAAATTAAGGATATAATTAACAAGGCAACTTACACAAAATCAAATAAGGCAGAAGTATTAAATAAATTTGAAAGTTTAAAAACAAAAGAAATAGTTAAGGAATCAGAATTGTTTGAATTACTGAAAATGATGCAATTAGACCCACAACTATTATTTAACCCAAAAATTCTAAACTCTAATTAATTAATTTTTACCTTAATAATTTTAACTTTAATTAATCCTTAATTATTTTAACTCTAATTAATCTTAATTTATTTTGACTTTAATTAATCTTTAATTATTTTAACTTTAATTAATCCTTAATTATTTTAACTCTAATTAATCCTTAATTTATTTTAACTTTAATTAATCTTTAATTATCATAACTTTAATTAATCCTTAATTATCTTAACTTTAATTAATCCTTAATTATTTTAACTCTAATTAATTCTTAATTTATTTTAACTTTAATTAATCCTTAATTATTTTAACTTTAATTAGCCCTTAATTATGTTAACTTTAATTAATCCTTAATTACTTTAACTTTAATTAATCCTAAATTATTTTAACTATAATTAATCCTTAATTAGTTTAACTTTAATTAATCCTTAATCAATTTTAACTCTAATCAAGTCTTAATAATGCCAACCTTAATTAATAATTTCAACCTTAATAGATCTCTAATTAGTCATTAATAACTCAATTTTAAAACTTAATTCAAACACATTCCACAAACTAAAATTCTAATTAAATTCCCTTATTTATGAAATTAAATAAAATCTTACCCAATTACAACAATCAATTTAATAAAATTAAATATGTCAAAATGGGTTGACATATTCGAGGGTTCACACGATATGTATCAAATCAAGAATTTGATACATTATTAGAAACTTAATTAAAATGTTTTGACTTGTTTGACTCATGCATAAATGCCATATAATGCATCTGCTAATTTTTTTATATCTGTCATGTCATTCATGTTTAATTTTCTACATGATTTAGAACGGTTAGATAGGAAAAAGACAAGTTAATAATTGCCTAACCTAGTACCAGGATGGGGCGAGATGATAGTACGTTAGGGAAGTTTGGCCTAGCTAAGTGGAACTAGCCGAAGCTACCTCGCCACATCCTAGACTAGTTAGACCAGAGTTTTTCAAAGAGTAAAATAAAGGTATTATTTCTTTAGAAGGCTTTGTCTAAGGAAAGGGTTGATGATCCAATAAGACTACGACCAAAGTAGGCCTATGTGCCTCGCCAAGACCTGGAAGCCGATTATCAAAATCTACTTTTAAATTACAAATTGTTAAAACTCGAATCTAACTCAAGGTCAAGCAGTCTATAAATAAATTGAGAAAAATTATTCAAGCATCTTACAATACACCCATAAGGCAACCATGCTTGCTTGTATTGCGACACTTAGAATGGGTGAGATGTTAAGGACTAACTAATTGACAGATGTGTTTCAAAATGTTTTCAAAATCTTTAGGATATTTTTCTAAAAACCTATTTTCAAAATAATATTTTAACATAATAATGTTTTTATGGATTTCATGCTTGCCTGATTGCTTATATATATAACACATTTTCAAAAATCATATCTTTTCGAAAAATGGTTTGACCTACACACTTAGACACAAACCTTTTTAGAGCAACACTAAAGTTCCTTAAGACACTTAGGTAAAGTCAGACGGTGTCAAGTTGAAGGGGAGTGTTTTTTTATTTATTATTCAAAATTTATTCAATTCAGAAATTATTCTTTTCAAAAATTCAGATCTTTCAAATACATTGTGCTTTAAAAATTATTATCATTTCAAAATATGTTTTCGAAAAATGTCTCAAAAACTTATGATATACTTCAAAATATCTTTTTCGAAAATTATTTCTTTGAAAATTATGATACTATCAAAAGGTCTTTCAAAAATTATTTTAATTACTCTTTTGATTTTGATAAACCCTAAAGACACATAGGAAGTCTTCTTTATAATTTATAAGAACACAAAGGATGTGTCAGATTTAGGGGAAGTCTAAGTCAAAAGAAATTAATTTTAGTTTCTGACGATTAATTTTCAAAATTATTAGATAATTTTTTTAGTTTGAATCAAACTCTAAGACTCAGAGGAAGATCACTTGTAGTCAACAAGCTTCTTAGGGCTGTGTCAAGTTTAGGGGGAGGTCAAAATTAAAAGAACTATTAAACGTTTCAAAAAGTATTATGTTTTCATACACTATATTTTCAAAATCATTTTGAAAACATAATATTTTTTTTTAACTCATCTTCACAATTATACACCATCTATTCAAAAATAAAGACTTTTGAAAATATTATACTATCATTTTCAAAAATCTTATTTTGAAAATCTTTTGACCCTTGGAATCAATTTGAAAATAATTTTACTTGAGTTTGGAGAGTTTTCAGGACACTTAGGAAAATTTTCTTGTAGTTAAAAGGTTTTCTAGGATTGTGTCAGACTAAAAAGAAACCAAATCAAGAAAATTATTATCTTTTAAAAACAAAATTTTCTAAAATTGAAAATCCCTAAGACACATAGGAATTCTCTTGTCATCAACAAGATTTCTAGGATTGTGTCAGACTTAGGGAAGGTCAATTTTGTATTTTTTCCCCTATTGTTGGTACAATTAAGTAATTTTTTTAAAAACAAGTACATCGTTTTTCTCAAAAAATTATATATGCTTTCAAAGAAATTATCCTAAGTACTTTCAAAAGGAGGAGAAACAATTTCAAGAAATTTTCATTGTTGACGCATGTTTTTTTATCTTTTTTTTTTATGTGTGACAAAGGGGGAGAGAAGGGTTGGAAGTTAGATTTTTTTTTCGATTTCTTCCAAAAGATTAAACCTAAACTTAAGCCTTAAATCCAATCTAACATAAGATATTGTCAAACATCAAAAATGAGGAGATTGTTGGTGCAAGATGCATCAGTGATGTCCTCCTCTAGTGTTTCAATGTTTAACAATATGCTTAAGTTAGTGATATATTAGACATGGTAACGGTTAGTCAAAATGATCATGGGTTAAACCAAATAGGACATTATGTTTGGTAGGGAAAACCCAGATTGATTAGGTTGACAAAGACCTAGTCAAACAGGATCTGATGTTTGGCAGAGTCAACCAGTACCCAGGGTTGGTTAAGGTAACCAAGGGTTAGCCAAATAGGACCTGATGTTTGGCAGGGTGATGAAACCTAGATTTAACCTGATTAATAAACTAAGGGTGGTTTGATCAGTCAGAACAACGGTTAGCTAAACAGGATCTGATGTTCAGTAGAAAACCCAGGGTTGGTCAGTTAGACCAAGGAGTAAGCCAAACAGGACTTGATGTTTGGCAGAAGAGAAGTCTAGTTAGGATTAACATGACAAGCAAAAGAAATCCTTATCAAGGTACACTAAGTCCTAGTTAACCTAGGCACTAAGTCCTGATCATGGATTGGGCACTATGTCCTGACCAAGGGTTGGGCACCTAAGACCTGACCGAGGGTTGGGCATGAAGTTCTGGTTCGTGGAATTGGGCAATAAGTCCTGACCGAGGCCTGGGCACCTAAGACCTGACCGAGGGTTGGGCACGAAGTCCTGGTTCGAGGAATTGAGCAATAAGTCCTGGCCGAGGGCTGGGCACCGAAGATCTGACCAAGGGTTGGGCAATAAGTCCTGGTCGCGGACTGGGCACGAAGTCCTGATCCGGAAGATTGGGCAAAAGTCCAACCAGAGGAGCCGGTTGGCAAAAAGGCAAACTTCTCCTGAGAGGAGTAGGCGAAGGCGCGTTCCCCGGTAAGGGAACTCGGTTCGACCTAAGGTTTCACGAGAAATCCAAAGTCAGAACCAATCATTAAGGCTAAGATTATATATGTGTGTGTCTTGTGTTTGTATATCTCGTAGGTACCTAGAAATGGAGGCAAAGCAGGCGAACAAACACAAGAGAAGCCTGGAAAGCTGCTCCTGGGCGCCTGAATGGATACAGGCGCCCCCATGCATCCAGGCGCCCTGAATACCAGGCGCTTGGATGATCCAGGCACCTAGTAAGCTCCTGGGCGCCCAAGACAGGCCATCTTATCAGCTTTACGAAGTTCACGTTCCGGATGAAGTTTTGATCACCAATGAGGTGCCCCAGAGGCTCTAGGGTGGCCAAGAAGACACTATATAAAGGTGTTCAACCCCTCAACTCAGGACATCATTCACAACAACATTCTAAGCATTCCAAGCGAAGAAAAAGCACTAGAAGCGAAGCTGTGCGACCAAGGAGGCTCTAGGAGGAAGTATGCTGCACTTCGGAGTTCCAGATCGGCCGGGTCTTTGATTTTTGATTGGTTTGCATTTATTTTTATGCACTTAATTTCTTAATTTTTGGTTGTAATACTTGCACTTTAAGACGGGTTTCTCCACCTCCAAAAAGTTCAGAAAGGAGACCATTAGTGGGCGGGCACTTCCAGTGCTTAGGCCTTGGACGTACTGACCCTGGGGGGTTGGGAACCAAGTAAAAACCTACGTGCACTCTGAGTTGTGTCTTTCGTTTGTTTCTTTATTTTTCCGCTGTGCTACTAACTCTTTGTCTAGAACGAACAAACAAATGACGAAGGTTGCTGAAAGAATTTTTACGAGTCGATATTCACCCCCCTATATCGACAGCACCGGTCCTACAGTTAGCTCTTTATTGTGAAATCTTTGCTCAAGTACTTAAGTGCTCAAGCTCCAAGTGTTCTCTCTTCCTCCCAAACCCTAGCTCACATCTTGTAATGAGGAAGAAGCTTTGTGAGAGGTTGTTCTCCACCGAGAAGGAGAAAGCATTAGTCGGAGATTGCTGTGGTTTGATCCACTGAAGGATCAAGGGTTCATCCACCTCAAGGGCACGCCGTAGAGTAGGAGCACGCAATCTCTGAACCACGTAAACGATAACGAGTTAGCATTGCTCTAATTGTGAGTTTATATTTCTTCTTATGCTAACGATTGTAGAAAGCAAGTGAATTCGGTGTTGGATCGAGAAAACCGATAGAGGGGGGGGGGGTGAATATCGGAAATCGTTCGGATTTTAATTAAGAGTAAGTACGCAGCGGAAATAAAATAAACAGCACACAGACACAGTCGATTTACTTGGTTCAGAGCCTGTGTCGACTCCTACTCCAAGGCCCACGGTCATTGACCATTTACTTTGGGCAATTCTATATACGCGCAGAATTGTTTACAAAGATTTGATTACAAATAAGTGCAATAATAATATTAAAATTTCGATCTTCGTTACCGACGTCCGGAGTGGTTTGACTTGTTCGGGGCAGCGGGACGTCGTCGGCTCGAGTTGGAGTGTTTCCGGAGCAAGGCACGAGCGTAGAAGATCGTTGGGGCGTTGAGAGAACAGTTGTGTTGAAGCCTTGGTCGAGGGGTCCTTATATAGGGCCAGGGGGCGCCCGGTATGTCAGGGGCGCCCCCCACGTGGCCTCCGATCCGCAGTGCTCTCGGTCAGCGTCTATCTTCTGGATCTGCTTTGACCGGGGCGCCCGGAGCGCTCGGGGCGCCCGGAGCGCTCGGGGCGCCCGGAGCGCTCGGGGCGCCCGGAGCGCTCGGGGCGCCCGCATTGACCGGGTCAAAGTCCTATCGCCTTGGCTTCGAGGGGTTCGGTTCGATGTTGCGCATGGGGGCGCCCGCAGAGCAGGGGGCGCCCGGGAGCAGCGGGGGCGCCCAGGAGCAGCGGGGGCGCCCGGGGGCGCCCGGGAGCACGGGGGTGCCCGGCCCAGTATGTATTCGAACCATTTTTCTTGTTACTTGTTTTGTATGGCCCTTGGGGGCGCCCGGGACGCTCCGGGCGCCCTACTCAGCTACTGCCTCTCTCCTTTGAGGCTTTCTGAGCTGCAGACACACGTTCCTTCGGTCCTGCATCCAGGGTTAGTCAAAAACACAATAATATAATAATTTATTAGATTTATACAGCCTTAGCTGTCTTGGTTCTGACTTTGGTCTCCAAAATGGAGCCCTAGGTCGAACCGATGCCTACTGTTCCCTCGACGGGGAACGCGTCCTCACCTACTCCTCTCGGGAGAATTTACCTGATGCCAACCGTTCTTCTGGTTGGACTTTTGCCTGACGGTCCTTTGTCAAGTCTTGTAAACTGGCAGTCCTTCGCCAGTTGCCTAGCAGTCCTTCGGTAGGGCTTCAGTCCCAGGCTGTCCTTCGCCTGGTGCCTAGCAGTCCTTCGCTAGGGCTTGATACTGGCAATCCTTCGCCAGTTGCCTAGTAATCCTTTGATAGGGCTTTCTTTCCTGGCATTCCTTTGCCAGTGCCTAGCAGTCCTTCGCTAGGGCTTTTCCTGCACACTAGATTAACTTGTTAGAAAACAAGAAGGACTTAACTTTTGACCTATGTTGCCATTATCAAAACACGGGTTTGACTTAGGTGCATTCTGCACCAACAATCTCCCCCTTTTTGATTTATGGCAACCCTAGTTCAAAAAGTTAAGTTTAAGCAAAACATGAAAAACTTTTGTTCCCTCCCCCTGGTAGGCACCTCCTCCTAGATTTTTCAAAAATTCGTGGGGTTAAAAAAACTTTTTTTGTACTTGAAGACTTTTTGAAAATGTTAGCTTAAGTAAGAAACTTTTGAAAGGCTAGAGTACTTAGCAAAATTTTGAAGGCTTGAATAAAAATTTTGAAGCTAGAGTACTTAGCAATATTTTGAAAGCTTGGAAAAAATTTTGAAGCTAGAGTACTTAGCAATATTTTGAAAGCTTGAAAAATTTTGAAGCTAGAGTACTTAGCAATATTTTGAAAGCTTGAAAAATTTTGAAGCTAGAGTACTTAGCAATATTTTGAAAGCCTGAAAAATTTTGAAGCTAGAGTACTTAGCAATATTTTGAAAGCTTTAAGAAAAATTTTGAAGCTAGAGTACTTAGCAATATTTTGAAAGCTTTAAGAAAAATTTTGAAGCTAGAGTACTTAGCAATATTTTGAAAGCTTTAAGAAAAATTTTGAAGCTAGAGTACTTAGCAATATTTTGAAAGCTTTAAGAAATTTTAGGTACTTCTTCAAAAAGTTTAAGCTTTTGAATAAAGTATATTTTTAAGCTTTTGAATAAAGTATATTTTTGAATAAAGGAAAAAATTTAGAAAAAGTAATTTTTCTCTTTCCTATCTCTATCTCTCCCCCTTTGCCATATATCAAAATAGATAAATATAGCCTGAATAAAGAAAATGAATAAGAATTTGCTGTACTGAACCAATTCATAATTAGATTTATACTAAATCAATCAATTTTCTCGGTAGGGACCTGTCTAACCCAATTAGCTACTTACTAACTGTTATAAACAGTAGTTTTTGCTAGGGTTAGTCAAGTTAAGTGTTTCTGTTCAAGTTAGATTTTCTAAACTTGACACTTAACTGGATTGCTGTTTAAGTTGTATTTAGTGCCCCAATTACTGCAGATGCACTGACTTAAAGCATCTTGAATTAAGGCAAAGACCTAAGCATCTCAACCCTTTCTAGGTTATCAATCAAAAGTACCCTAAGGTGCTTGTGAGATGCTAGGTTCTAAGTCTATAGGTGCATGCAGTTCTAGGGTTAGGACCTAGGCTAAGTCCATTTTCGAAAAAGGCCTAATTTTTAAAGGGGTAGTTTTGTAATAAAACTAAGTAAAAAGTGAAAACTGATTTTGAAATTAAGTAAAGCAGTTTTTCAAAATCTATTTTTAGAAAACTGATTTTTGAGATCAAGTAGAGCAGAAAAAAATTAAGATACTCTATTCTACAGAGCACAATCCTAACTGCAAAAAGAACAAGTACTCATAAACTGGTCAACAGAGAATAAAGCAGATAATCAAGGTTCAAATATAGTCAAACAGTCAAACCCAAGTCAACCCTACTGAGTAGGGGCAGTCAAATAGGTACAGTACTAAGTGAATCTAAGACGAAGGACCGGGATGATCGGAGGAGCCTGGCTGCCAGGATCGAAATAGGGTCATCATCTCATGATACTCTGCCTCTCTGGCCTCCCTCTCGGCTCGAAGGGCACTCATGTAACTGTTGTAGTAGCCCAGATTTGTCTCCATTTCTTCAGCGTGATTGGCCTCCACTTCCTCTCGGAGGCTCTGTACGTGGGTCTCTAGCTGAGTCACTCGATCGTAAAGTGTCGGTGGAGCGGGCTCAGCTATGTGCGCTCGGGCTGCTGTTGCTAGATCTCCGACGTCGACTTCAACCTCTTCGTCTGAGTCGACTGGTGCTCCGGCCTGCTGTCGTCGCCAACTAAGAACTCCGGTGGCCGACACCTCTAGACCCGCTAAGGAGAAGTTCCTAAATCCGATTTCGTCAAAGTCGGTCATAGTGGTTATTTCACCCAAGGTTACGTCACGACCGTGGTGATGAAGGAGGGACGTGATGATGTGGCAGTATGGTGTGCGTACTCGTCCCTGGGTCGTGACTCTGGACGCATGCAGAATGGTATGAAACATATGGAGTCCAATGTCTATGTCAAGGTGGTGGACTAGGTCATAAAGAAGGAAAGCATGAAAGGGTCTCATAGTCCCTAGGTCTCGGGTAGAGAGTGGTAGGATGCAGCGGACCAGAACTCTATACAAGGCATAGTTCTGGGCCTGAAGTTCAACAGCTAGGAAGTGCCTGTTTGCGGAGAGGTCTGCCCTAAAAAAAATAGAAGTGAATGGTATCTAGGGTAATATCTGAGTAGGGGGGATCAAATGGGGGGGTTCCTAGGAGGATAACAGCAGAATGTGGACTGTGAGGGTCGCAGTCCTAGGAAGCGATTTAACAGAGTAGGGGTGATGGTTAAAGGAATCCCTTGGACAGTGGTGTGAAACATAAGATTATCTTGTCGAATAATATTATTGTAAAACTCTGCACATAGGGTTTCATTTATGGTATGTGTGCAGAAGACAAGATTATCCAATTGATAGAAATTGATGATGTTCATGGTGACAGGACATGATTGGGTAAAAAAGTGCCTATTGAGATAACTCGTTTTAATAGGCTTGTAGATTGTTTGTGCGAACCTATTACATAACTCTAGGTTAGGAAATCTAGGGTCGGGACTAGGTTGGGCACCGGGGTTGGCCGGGTTCGGTCGGCGTCTTCGAAGTTAAGGGAGTCAAAGGAAAGAATAAAGATATTGCATGAAATAAATTTAAATGCAATAAAAATAATTAATAATCATACCGGACGGCTCGGGGAGGCATAGTTGATGATGAGGAGTTGCAAGGTCTTCTTGAAGAGAAAGAAGTGAGGAAGAAGGTTGATTTTGGTGTGGGAACTGAAAGAGGTTTGGGTGCCTTTTATAGGCAGACCCATGGGGGCGCCCGAGAGCTTCCGGGCGCCCTGGTCAGTAACTGTTGCCAGGGGCAGCAGCTTTTGGCTGATGGGGGCGCCCGGGACAGCCCGGGCGCCCTCAACAGAGCGCTTTTGCAGCTTTTGCTGCGTTGGAGTTGATGGGGGCGCCCGCGTGGTTCCGGGCACCCTGAATAGGGTAGGTATAGTCAAATTTTTGTCTTGTCTACTTTTGACCATGGTTTGAATTGATTTGACGGTTTTGACTGTGGTTTGACTGCGTTAATCATGTTTTGACCTCGTTTACTTCGGTTTGACTATGTTGACAATGTTTTGATTGCTTTGACTATGGTTTGACAAATACAAGATTATATTATCGTATAGGTATTAACAGAATTTCCAATTGAGTCTTAATCCTACTGTCTCACCCAGTCTAGGGTTTTCAATCACGTTAACCTTATAGGTTTTGTGAGACAGGTTTTGATAGTTAAAATTATTTTGAAAATTTTGATTAATTTTGAAGACAATTAAATTTTAAAGACTTAATTAATTAATTTTGAAATTTTTGAAAAGATGTTTAAATCTACACTTAGCTGAAATTTTATGTTAGATTCGAATTTGACAAAAATTAATTTGAATTTGAATTTCAAAAATTGGCTTCCAGGTCTTGGCGAGGCACTAGGCCTTCTTTGGCCGAAGCCTTATGGGATCATCCACCCTTTCCTTGACAAAGCCTTTTAATGAAATTTCATTTTCAAAATTATTCTTTGAAAAATTTTTGGTCTAACTAGTTTGGATTTTGGATCGGTAGCTTCGGCTGGTTTCACCAGTCTAAAGAGACCAAGTAAACTTGATCTTATTAGAATTGGTTTCCCCAACGTACTATCATCTCACCTCCACCCAATACTATGTTTTCAAGTTTCAGTTAAGTTTGTTTGGTCCTTAAACTATCCTAAGTCTAATCATGGTAAATTGCAGAAATTAAATAAACAGGCAAACAATCATAAAAAAATTTATCTAATAATGAATATAGTTTTCAGTTTGGCTCCCCCTGGACTAAAGCCACGGTGATGGTTAGGCAGGATGTGAATCTTGTCCTTGGGGATCCAATACTGATTTGATCCAGTTGGTTTGTTCAGGTATAGTTTAGGTACCCATGCCTGAATTTTACCTCTGGACTGATTCAGTACAGCAAAGTAAGATCTTTGCCGGGATTTGGTTCTATAGCCTAGTCCGGATCGATTTAGAACTGATTTCTGTTTTCCAAGGATCATGTCAAGACCCTTGGAACCAGATGTAAATCGTTCTAATGCTGATCTAAGATCCTTAACCTGAGTTTTCAGGGAGGAGTTCTCCTTTTCAAGTTTTTCAACTTGAGTAGGAGTTCCTTCCTGAACCTTCTCGGTTAAGGATTTAGAGTCAGCTCCCTCTTTCAGGAGTTTTACTTCCTGTCGGAGGGATTCGACTCGGAGTTTGGCTTTTGCCAAATCTCGAGAAAGAAAGGAAATTAATTCACTTAATTGCGATCTATTAAAACCTGTTACCTTAATTTCGCCGTTTTCTGTAAAGGTCAGCTCGCCGTCTTCTTGTTCTGATTCAGATTTGGTTTCGACTTCTTCTGAGGCAGTCAGAGCTAGGAGGTTGGACTGGGGTGCCTCTTCTTCTTCTTCTGAGGAAGACTCGTCCCAGGTTGCTTGCAGTGTCTTCTTTCTTCTCGTCCTTTTTGTCTCCTTTAGGTTAGGGCACTCTGACTTGTAGTGGCCCTTTTTCTTGCACTCGTAGCAGGTCACATTAGGCTTGTTTGAGGGTTCAGCTGGTTCGTCCTTTCTTCGGCCGGTTTTCCGTTTTTTGGTTCGGTTCTTCAGCTCCTTGTAGTAGTTTCGAGCGAGCCGAACCAGCTTAGTTTGTTCTCCATCTTCGTCTTCTGAGTCTGAGTTAGACTCAGGTTCGGGTTCAGGCTTCTTCTTCGTTGTCCTTCCAGTTTTACCTGCAACGAAAGCAATACCTCTCTCGACCATATTGGTGTTAGTTTGTTCGTGCAGTTCAAGTTCGGAAAACAATTCATCTAATTTTATTTTAGAAAGATCCCTAGAGACCTTGTATGCATCTACCATAGATGCCCACAAGGTGTTTCTAGGGAAGGCGTTTAGAGTATACCTTATTAGGTCACGGTTTTCAACCTTGTGTCCTATTGTGTGAAGACCGTTCATTACCTCTTGGATTCGTGCGTGGAGCTGGGCTGCTGTTTCGTTGTCGGCCATTTTGATGGTGTAGAGTTTGTTCAGTAGCAGATCCCTCTTACTGATCCGAGTATCTGAAGTCCCTTCGTGCAGCTCGATCAGTTTTGTCCACAGCTCCTTTGCACTGTTGAAGGGGCCCACGCGGTTCAGCTCTTCCTTTGTCAGCCCGCATTGTAGGGTTTGAGTTGCTTTTGCGTCGGCTTCTATCTTGCGTTTAAGGGAGTTGTCCCATTCGGAGTAGCTTTGTGGTTTTCCTTCAGCGTCTTTGGGGATCTCCAGACCGGACTGGATGATGATCCACATATCCACCTGAGTTTTCAGGTGGACCTCCATACGACTTTTCCAGTAAGAAAAGTCTTCTCCACTGAAAAGTGGAGGTCTGGCGGTGCTGAATCCCTCTTGCATGGCCATTTTAATCTGTAACAAAAAAACTAACAGAAAAACAAATTTTCCAAGACTAGGTCTTGGATTAGTAGTGCTGGATAAGGGAAATAAAATATCGAGGGGTGTTGCACCAACCTCGATTAACGAAAAAAAATTCGTACGAAAGAAAATATTAAAAAAATTCGAAAATAATAAAGAAAATCCGAAAAAGAAATTTTCAAACTGGTGGTTGCACCAAGTTTGAACTTCCCCGCTCTGATACCACTTGTTGGATCGAGAAAACCGATAGAGGGGGGGTGAATATCGGAAATCGTTCGGATTTTAAGTAAGAGTAAGTACGCAGCGGAAATAAAATAAACAGCACACAGACACAGTCGATTTACTTGGTTCGGAGCCTGTGTCGACTCCTACTCCAAGGCCCACGGTCGTTAACCGTTTACTTTGGGCAATTCCATATACGCGCAGAATTGTTTACAAAGATTTGATTACAAATAAGTGCAATAATAATATTAAAATTTCGATCTTCGTTACCGACGTCCGGAGTGGTTTGACTTGTTCGGGGCAGCGGGACGTCGTCGGCTCGAGTTGGAGTGTTTCCGGAGCAAGGCACGAGCGTAGAAGATCGTTGGGGCGTTGAGAGAACAGTTGTGTTGAAGCCTTGGTCGAGGGGTCCTTATATAGGGCCAGGGGGCGCCCGGGACGTCGGGGGCGCCCCCCACGTGGCCTCCGATCCGCAGTGCTCTCGGTCAGCGTCTATCTTCTGGATCCGCTTTGACCGGGGCGCCCGGAGCGCTCGGGGCGCCCGCATTGACCGGGTCAAAGTCCTATCGCCTTGGCTTCGAGGGGTTCGGGTTCGATGTTGCGCATGGGGGCGCCCGCAGAGCAGGGGGCGCCCGGGAGCACGGGGGCACTCGACCCAGTATGTATTCGAACCATTTTTCTTGTTACTTGTTTTGTATGGCCCTTGGGGGCGCCCGGGACGCTCCGGGCGCCCTACTCAGCTACTGCCTCTCTCCTTTGAGGCTTTCTGAGCTGCAGACACACGTTCCTTCGGTCCTGCATCCAGGGTTAGTCCAAAACACAATAACATAATAATTTATTAGATTTATACAGCCTTAGCTGTCTTGGTTCTGACTTTGGTCTCCAAAATGGAGCCCTAGGTCGAACCGACGCCTACTGTTCCCTCGACGGGGAACGCGTCCTCACCTACTCCTCTCGGGAGAATTTACCTGATGCCAACCGTTCCTCTGGTTGGACTTTTGCCTGACGGTCCTTTGTCAGGTCTTGTAAACTGGCAGTCCTTCGCCAGTTGCCTAGCAGTCCTTCGCTAGGGCTTCAGTCCCAGGCTGTCCTTCGCCTGGTGCCTAGCAGTCCTTCGCTAGGGCTTGATACTGGCAGTCCTTCGCTAGTTGCCTAGTAATCCTTTGCTAGGGCTTTCTTTCCTGGCATTCCTTTGCCAGTGCCTAGCAGTCCTTCGCTAGGGCTTTTCCTGCACACTAGATTAACTTGTTAGAAAACAAGAAGGACTTAACTTTTGACCTATGTTGCCATTATCAAAATACGGGTTTGACTTAGGTGCATTCTGCACCAACAAAATAAACCAAACCTTGGTTTATTATATAAAAATTTATATCATCCATAATTTCATAAAACAAACCACACTTGGTTTATTTTATAAATTGAACCAAAAACTTGGTTCTCTCCCTTTGTTGTGGACGACCAAGCAAAGAGGATGGAGGCCCTCTTTGGCCGGCCCATCCAAGCCACGCCCCAATAAATTAAACTTATTTAATTCATCTATTAAGTCTTCAAAAGACTTAGTCATTTTACGCTTCCGATGCGTCTCTGAAAAATTCAGATTCGACTTATCGTTTGGCTCAACCAAACCTAATCTCTCTTGATTGAAAAATCCAATTTTCAACTCATTTTAAATCCCTCGGATTACTCGTAGTGCGTGTGACTAAATAGGCTTTCGATTTATGTTGGCCATCTATAATTAATCAATTATAGAACGATCATGAGTGACACCTAGTAGTACATCATGATCGCCAATTAATCGAAAGATCAACGGTTGACCTCAAAAACAATTATGAAATCCTTCAGCAGCTATAATGAATCGTGCCTCATTCCCTTCACCATCTTATACCCACTTGGTTCAGGACATGGTCTATGCGTGTCAGTCCCCACTAGGCTGACTACGTCACACCTAGCCCAAGTAACGTTTTCTCGTCCTACGGATTCTAATTACTTTCATGTATTTAAGAGGTTCATACTCTGAACATGTCATGCTCTAGCCAGAGGCTTCGAGTAACAATCCGACGATAGGCCTCGGGTATACATCTCCTCGCAAGGAGTGGTGAATCCTTTGTAGGCTGTTCAAACATCTTCGGGCACTTCGGCTTATACCCAATCATCCTGGGTCCACACCTTCTTGGAGACGCTTGCTTAAGATGTCAAAGTATAAGTCTCCATGGCCAAGATGACTTGAACACCGCAAGTCAAAGGAACATCGCACTTAAGCTACAGTAAGAACTTCACTGACATATCTATATGTAGACTACCATATGAAGTTTTACAGTCAGTCACTCAAATGAACTAGTTCCCTTAACTAGCATTCATGTTTATCTCCAGACATCTCAATGTCACTAGCCAGTGAGAATCAGCTGATTATAGAATAACCCATGCTAGTCTCAACAGAATTGATAGTGTCCGTATTTATCAATTCATCGACTAGGGACAATTTCAATACTTCACAATTGCACATCTAGAGATAATCACTAGTTGTGAATTCATCACAAATTCTCTCATGCTATGAATTGTATTGCGGACATTTAATAAATGAGTTTAAGATCTCAATCAAATACACAAACATGTATATTCAAATAGTGAATATTCATTTATTAGAATAAATGATTACAATTATAAGGAGATTGCCTTAGGACACTTCTCTCATATCACTAATAGCAGGTTTGTCTGTATTCCGTTTCCAGGTTTCAACGGCTTCTGGTGCGGCTGGCGACTGACCGGAGGCTCAGCTGGAGAGGTCTTCAGTGGACTGAGCGCTCAGTGGAGTTAGTGGGTCAGGTTGTGGTTCAGTGGATGCTGATGGAGCCTGACGATGGTGAGCAGGAGCTTAAGAAGAAGCTGGGATACAGAGGAGCGACAGAGAACAGACAGGAAACAAGTGAAAGGTTTCGCTGGGGGTTTCGCTGTGGTGTTGTGCTCTCTGTATAGTTTTTTGCTTGAGCGTTCCTACTAGATCTGTGTGTGAGCTATCCTTCTTTGTCTCGTGAGCTTAACTGTTATCCTACTGAGACGTTTGTGGAGAGGTTTCTCCACCAAGAAGGAGGCTCTATTCTATCCAGAAGTTCTGGGGCTTGATCTGCCGACGATCAAGGGATCACCCACCTCACGGGCACGCCATGGAGTAGGGGCATGTTATCCCCTAACCTTGTATATCCTCGTGTTAGCGCTGGTTTGGTTTGTTATTCATTTTTGCATTTCTGTTTGTTTCTGTATTTCTTCCACTGCTAACCCTAAGTGCAGAAAAGTTCAAAGAGCCAAGTTTTGTGTGTTTGGCTATTCACACCCCCCCCCTCTCTAGCCATCCAAGGTCCAACAAGTGGTATCAGAGCCTAGGGCTCTTTCAAACGGACTAACACCCGAGAGTTTACAAGATGGCTATGAGGGAAGGCTTCAACACCAACCGACCTCCATTCTTCGACGGAACTGACTTCCAATATTGGAGGTCAAGGATGGAGTATTACTTGAAGACCAACATCAACATGTGGTTCTCTGTTAAGGAGGGTTTCTCCCCTCCAAAGGAAGCTGAGGGAAAAGAGCTAGAGTTTTCAAGGTGGTCGGCAGAACAAATCCAGAAGGGGGAAGCTGATGCAAAGGCTGTGGTCACCCTGCAGTGTGGGATGACCAAGGAGCAGCTGATCAAAGTTGACCCCTTAACCACTGCCAAGGACCTCTAGAACAAGCTCATTGAGCTCCATGAAGGAACTCAAGATACTCGGAGAGCCAAGAAAGATCTCCTTCTCAGCCAACTCCAGAACCTCTCCATGGAAGAAAATGAAATGGTAAGTATGCTTCATGGTCGGTTCAAGGAAATTTTCAACGGTCAACATTCCATCAATGAGAAGGTAGAAAACCGAGACCTTGTAAGGTATGTCCTCAAATCCTTCCCTAGGAATACCTTGTAAGGTGAATGCTTACAAGGTTTCCAAGGATCTTTCTATGGCTAAATTAGAAAATTTATTTTGTGAAATAGAACTACATGAGATCGCTAATCAAAGCCCAAAGGAGAAGGGTGTGACTTTTGTGGCAGGGGACAGAAGAAAGAAGAAGAAGGAAAAGGAGGAGGAGAAGAGCTACTGTCACGTGGCCTTCGTGGCCTTAGAAGAGTCAACCAACGAGAGTGGAGACGAATCAAGTGACTTCTTAACCGCGGCTTCATCTCTTCGGATGATGAAGAGGTAATCTCTACGGAATTGGATAAATGCTATAGAGCAATAGCTTGCTGGACAAACTTGCTTAAAAAAATCTAAGAACAAGATTAAATCATTGAAATTGGAAGTAGAAAACTTGAAAACTTCTAAGGATCACGATATTGATAACTTGCATGTTAAGACTCTAGAGGATGAAAATAAGGACTTGAAGAGCGAAGTTGAAAAACTCAAGAATATTCTTGAGAAATTTTCAACTAACTCCAAAACTTTAGTTATGATCCTTAATTCCCGAAGAGCGGTTTACAACAAAGCCGGTATAGGTTACTGACCTAAAGAACCAATCTTTGTTTCATTGATGTCAAGAACCCATGTTAGATCATCTAAGGTTCCTAGGGTTCAAAAGAAAATGATCAAGGCATGGGTGCCAAAATCATGCATTAAAGATGCATTAGGTCCCAAAATTTAGGTACCTAAAACCTCTATATTTCGAATTGTATATCATTGGTTGAGGGGGAGCATCTATCAACATGGGTTGTTGATAATTGGTGCTCCAAACACATGGTCATTCCTAGTTGGGATGTGGTTCTTATGATACCAGTTCCTTCACTTAATGGATGACTATGTACTACTCATGGGAAAGTTTTTTTTCTCTCTCTCAAATTTAGGTGATTAGATTTAAATCAATGGAAAACTTGAATTCTCTACACAATGTAGATACATGGGATTTTTTTCTGGAAGTGTGTTTTCATTTGTATTTGTGAGCAATGTAAAAAATTCTGATACAAATTGATCAAAATTAGAACATACTGATCATACTTTGATACAAACCTGATAGACAAATTTGGGGATTGTCTTTCATCTTAAATGTAAGGGTTTGAATTTACACCAATGAATACCATAGATTTCACACACAACAGAGAACCCATATTAGATCACCAAAAATCTACTTATTGGTTAATCAAATGTAAGGGTTTGGTATCACCAATAAATAGATTAACTGAAGAAATTTCATATGTAGACATACTTGGAACATACTAATACAAACATGATCATTCCAAGAACAGCATGTTCACATAGTTTGTGATGTTCCAAAACTCAATACTTAAGTTCCATGACTTAGTAGTTTTCCCATCTGACTGGTATCAAACCTGATGCTTTTCACATGCCTAATACTAATTGGATTATCAAGGTATCAGTACTTAAGTGTAAATTGATTATCAAAATTGGTTGGAACAAACCTGATCATTCCAAGAACATACATGGAACATATTTGATGATCCATTGGTTTTGATATAAACTTAATACTTATTTGATACAAATTTGTTTTGGGTTATCAAACTTAGATTTTGGAATTCAAATCATGTTTCAGAAATTTTTCTGAAAGTGTTAATGCAGTCTGATATCAGGGTTTCAGAATTCATCTGAAATATGATCGGTCCACATACCGATCAGGCCTCATCCTGAACGGTCAATGCGATCGATCAGGGCTCTCCCTGATCGGTCCACAGACCGATCAGGGCTCTCTCTGATCGATTTACAGACTGATGAGCCCTGACTTATGATCATTAATTCACATTGGCTTTTGATCCCTTACTTAACATATGATGCATATACATTGTTGCCATGATACATTTATGGTATATGCCTATCATATGCAATTCAAAAATTACCTTTGATTATTTTGGATTTGGGGAGAGACCCTAGTTTAAGGGGGAGTTGTTAAAACTTAATAACCATACCCTTTTCGATATTTGACAAAGGGGGAGAGAATGGTTGATTAAGTTTAGGCTTTATTGGGTATGTTACAAATTTAGTTATTGTAGGGGGAGGACTTTGATCCCCTTGCGATAATGGAAATTTGACTTCAATTGAATGCTAATACCTAAACTTAGAATCGGGTTATCAAACAACAAAAAGGGGGAGATTGTTGATGCAGTCTGACCTGATTGTTGTTTTGGTGTTGACACCGATTTAAGTTTAGGTGAGTAAGATAAATTCGGTTTAAGTCCTGGTCGGGGACTAAGCAGGAAATCCCGGTGAGTGAAGCGGGGTCCCGGTGAGTGAAGCCGGGTGATGGAAATCCCGATGAGTGAAAGCGGGTCCCGGTGAGTGAAGCCGGGTGACGGAAACCTCGGTGAGTGAAGCCGGGTCTTGGTATGTGAAGCCAGGTGACGGAAACCCCGGTGAGTGAAGCCGGGTCCTGGCGAGTGAAGCCAAGTGACTGAAATCCCGGTGAGTGAAGTCGGGTCCTAGCGAGTGAAGCTAGGTGACGGAAACCCCGGTGAGTGAAGCCGGGTTCTAGTGAGTGAAGCTAGGTGACGGAAACCCCGGTGAGTGAAGCTGGGTCCTAGTGAGTGAAGCTAGGTGACGGAAACCCCGGTGAGTGAAGTCGGGTCCTGGTGAGTGAAGCAAGGTGACGAAAACCTCGGCGAGTGAAGCCGGGTCCTAGCGAGTGAAGCTAGGTGACTGAACCAAGTGACTGGATCAGTCTGGAGTCCGATCAGGAGTTGGCACGAGCTCCCTTGGTAATAGATTGGTCTGATCGGTCTGGTGAACGATCAAGAAGAAAACAGAAGCATTCTATGTGGTTTCTGTTTGGCTTCTGATCGTTCTGGTGAACGATCAGAGAAAGATCAGAATGGTTCTGTAAGAAACCCTGATCGGTCAATCTGACCGATCAGGGATCGGTCTGTCCGCATCCTGACCGATCAGGATGGTTCCTAATCGGTCAGGGAGTGACCTGACCGGGGCCTTTGGCTGGTGAGAGCTGGAGGAAATCTCCAGTAAGCTGGTGGATCGGTCTGCCTGACCGATCCACGATCCCTGATCGGTAAGTGTGACCGATCACAGCTTCCCTGGATCGATCAGGAGTGAGCCTGATCGATCAGGGTCATCACTGATCGGCCTGGTGACCGATTAGTGTCTGATAACTTTAATTTGAATTGTTGTCAGACGCTCTGATTTCGCTCTGAATCTTTTTGACACATGCTGATTTCTTTGTGATTTGTTGTGCTAAGCCTCTGATGAGTGTGCGAGTGAGACAGGGATGATACAAACCAAGGAGAAGAGTCAATGGCGACTTTCACCGTGGCAGGTTTGTCTGTATTCCGTTTCCAGGTTTCAACGACTTCTGGCGCGGCTGGCGACTGACCGGAGGCTCAGCTGGAGATGTCTTCAATGGACTGAGCGCTCAGTGGAATCAGTGGGTCAGGCTATGGTTCAGTGGATGCTAATGGAGCCTGGCGACGGTGAGCAGGAGCTTAAGAAGAAGCTGGGATGCAGAGGAGCGACAGAGAACAGACAGGAAACAAGTGAAAGGTTTTGCTGGGAGTTTCACTGTGATGTTGTGCTCTCTGTATAGTTTCTTGCTTGAGCGTTCCTGCTAGATCTGTGTGTGAGCTATCCTTCTTTGTCTCGTGAGCTTAACTGTTATCCTACTGAGACGTTTGTCGAGAGGTTTCTCCACCGAGAAGGAGGCTATATTCTATCCGGAAGTTCCGGGGCTTGATCTGTCGACGATCAAGGGATCACCCACCTCACGGGCACGCCAAGGAGTAGGGGCAAGTTATCCCGCCCCGAACCTTGTATATCCTCGTGTTAGCGCTGGTTTGGTTTGTTATTCATTTATGCATTTCTGTTTGTTTCTGTATTTCTTCCGCTGCTAACCCTAAGTGCAGAAAAGTTCAAAGAGCCAAGTTTTGTGTGTCTGGCTATTCACACCTCCCTTCTAGCCATCCTAGGTCCAACAAAATCTTGCAAGTGGAATTGATTCAACATGATGATAAGGATGAGTGGTACCAATAAAGGAGTTAGATGTTGATTAATTAAAATTATCAGTAATTTAAATTAATCAACGGACATTCGATATCTTAAACACTGGGAGAAATTGTACCCATAATAGGTGGAGCTCATATGTAAATATGGGGGTTGGTGAGGTGGTTCAATGAAGGGCCTTTAGTGAAATTGTTCTTCATTAATGAATCGGGTTTGGATCTATTAGCAGGCCAAGACCCAACTCCACCTCATGGTCCCTATTGTAGCCCTATAAATACCCCATTGGAGTCATGCAACGAAGGTTAATTAATCATAAAAGTCCTTACCTAATTTCTCTTCCTCTAAACCTCTCTCTCTCTCCTAGGGCTCTTGGTGGCGCCGGTGCAAGGAGGAAGAGGAGAAGCTCGGTAAGGGTTGGTGAAGGACATCAATTCTTCTTCTTCCCTAGATCATGTCCCTCTCTTCATTCCTTAAGGTGCGGCATCAAGAAAGGAGAGGGGGAGGAGGTGCAGCCGACGATGCAACTAGGGTTGCTCAATGCCGGCGAGAAGCAAGAGAAGGAGAGGGTTTGCAGCTGGTGTTCCTCTTCATCTTCTTCATTCTCTCCTCTTACCTGTGGCCGACGTTTCCATGAAGGTGGAATAGGAGTCAGCGGCGCAAGGTGGAAGTAGGGAGGTCGCCAGCGGTCTACCTCTTTGTGAGGTGTTGGCCGACCCAAGGAAGAATAAGGAAGAGAGAGTTAGGGTTGGTATCTTCTCTCTTCCTTCACTTCTTCTTCATCCTCTCTTGGTGGTGACACAAGCAAGAGAAGAGAAGAAAGAAGATCGCCGGTGGTGACTTCCTTGGAAGTTAGGTTTCCAGCGGGTTCAAGGAAGGAAGAAGAAGAAGATCCCCTTTCTGTTCCCTAGGGTTTCGACCAAGCTAGGGTGGAGAAGTTCATGCCTTGGTGATTCCGGTTCTTGGTAGATCGTCGCCCACACGACGTCCAAGAGGAGAGGGTCATACAATAGAAGATCACGAGATAACGAGAGGTATACCTTCTTTTACGGCTCTTAGTTCTTTCTATTATTTCATGTGTGGTTTTAATTAGTTATCTTGCTCTTAATTATTCGTTAATTAAGTATGATAATTAATTGTCATGGACCCCAATCATAAACACAAAAATAGGCGATCCACTCGTCATCTTTTTCGCGACTAATTGGTTAGGCAAGTTACAAGGCTTGAACTTTAAGTTTGGCTAAGTTGTAATTTGAATCAATTAGTACGACGACGAAACGATCGTTTGGGAGATAGATCTCCATTCGGATTAAATTTTTAATCGATAGACATGGAGAGGTCTCTCATGGATGACCCGGTGTTCGCTTAAGAAACCCGCCAAGCTATTCCAACAGCCAGATCATATGACGTGTTGTTGCTGCAGATGCATACAAGCGTTGGAGCCTAACAGTCAAAGGGAAGTAATACATTACTTTGTAGAGAATATTTTTCTTTTTCTTCCCAACCATGTGACTACTATGCTTGTGACGAGGATGATTACACATTTTGCATTCCATCAGCTCACTATCTTCGTTTCAATAGATCATGTAATTATTGATACAACAATGTATCTTCTCGACTGGAAAACCCAAGTCTCTAATTAATTTTTTAGTATTGTAGGAACTATCAGTCATGCAGTTATTTATTGGAAGCAACTCTGACATAAATTCGCATATGTCATTATAATATCGTTCAGAGAAATGATGTTCGACCTTCATATTTAATAACCTTGCTGTAGCAGACAATTGAGAATGATCAAAAGGAATACCTTCCCATACTTCTCTTTCACTAGCCTTCAGGTCCCCACGAGGATCCGGAGTGGTTAGTGCATGGGGGTGTTGTCTAAGAGGTCCTGGATTCAAGTTGCGCAATGCGCACTGGATTAAAACTCTGGGTGTTTGGTGTATCAATTCTCGGCCCAACTGTGCACTAATTACTCCGGGGACCGTGATTTACCTCCCTCGTGATGGCCTTGGAACGGGTGCGGCGGGGGCGCTGGGGACGAGCGATTTCGCCTTTTGTCTTTCACTAGCCTTCAGCATGTTATATATTTTCTAAACTTTAAGTGTAGGTGTTTTATCTACATTTGATTGATCAAATATATTTATTGCATCGTAAACCATTGATTGCATTACATCAGCAGACCTATATGTTGTTTCTGGACCAATTGGGTTGGATGATGAAACGACGGAAGGTCCAACAGGTTCAAATACATATAACTCTGCATGACAATATTAGTTGTAATAATTTGGAACAAATTCATACCTACAGATATGTGTTTCCATTGTATTCTCATCACGGAAAGTTATATATCTACATCTACGGTGATTGCATAGACACTTTAACTCAGCGACATTCAAACACTCAGGATGACACTTTACAAAGTTCACAAAATCTTCAACCCCAGCAAAAAATTCTTCAAAGATAAATCTATTATCTAATCTATTGTATATCCATATCTTGTTCATATACATTGTATCCTAATAATAATAAAATATTCAATATGGATACTAATACAAATATTTTTAGCTACTTTAATAAATGTACATAACTAATCAATGTCTTATATCAAAAAGATATAGCATAACCAAGTGCACTTTAACAAATAACAAACTAGTTAAACTTAAATTACAAATTTGATTAGCATTGTCCTTAATTGTAATGTTCATCAATTATCCTTAAGTACTGGTTAGTTTTCGATTAATCTAAATTATCCAAAGTTATTTCTGATTAATCAAATCCAAATTAGTGACCCTTAACTTGGATAATTAAGGATACTAATTATCCAAATTAGTATCCTTAATTGCAATGTTCTTATCCACTATACCCGGCGATGGTTGTGCACGGCCGGAGGGTGCGTGCGGCCACAAGCAATAGCTGCGGGTGCGCACGACCGCAGTTGGGCGCGCGAAGTCGTGGTCGGTCACAGGAACAGAAGAGAAGACACTATATTAGGTTTTCCCTTGACATACTTGCGTCCCTGTGACCGGAAGAGGAGATTACCGGAGGAAGAGACGTCGGACGAGGCAAATGTCGGAGGAGAAAGACAACACACGCGCGGCCGAGGATAAATGTCTCGGGCCAAAATAAATCCTAAAAATAGCGACGGACAAGTCAAATCCGTCGCTAATAACGACGTATTTAACTTGTCCGTCGCTATCGTTACGACTTTGCAGGGAAACCCTACTATATCGACGGATGTTTTTAATCTGTCGCTATTAGCGACGGACTTTGTTAACGTCCGTTGCTAAAAGCAAAATTTTTTATAGTGTCAATAACTATGATGCAGTCTAAATTTATGAATCGAATATTTC
This sequence comes from Boesenbergia rotunda, assembly GCA_024364735.1. Classification (NCBI taxonomy): domain Eukaryota; kingdom Viridiplantae; phylum Streptophyta; class Magnoliopsida; order Zingiberales; family Zingiberaceae; genus Boesenbergia; species Boesenbergia rotunda. Next base: position 25,324 of record JAGFNQ010001874.1, on the reverse strand, counting down.
TCCTCTTTCTAATTTTGAAATCGTGATGGAGCTAGGCATCAACGTACTGCTAGTCATTCAATATATTCTCTTCTCTTGGCAGTTTAGCAAAGAAAATTTATTAGATTAGTTATACGCATATAAATGGGAAAGTTCAATAAATGGATATTCGCTCGCACAAGTTCCATAAACCATCCATAAACAAATGTTGACATGAGAAAGGTAGCACAATAATAATATTATATGATTTAAACTACTAAATTTAATTAACTTGAAAAAAAATACATATTCAAAAAAAAATCTCATAATATAAATTAAGAAAAACTAAACAACAATACAACTATAACAAATAAATAAATAAATAAATAAATAAACGACTTATTTTTGGGCCGAACCTCATTGTTTGAAGAGACGAATTTAGGGGAAGGAATGAGCATTGTCGCAAAAATTAACGATTTATTGTAAAAAGCGGTCGTATACCATAAAAAAAATAAAATGAAAAGAAATTAGTGACGAAATGTCTTTTCTAAGTAGTTTTAAATACGATCAACCTTTATTTAACAATTAAATTTATTTATAACAGAATTAATAATCGAAATTAGTACTTAATCATTATTTTATTATTGATTTAACAAATCTATCACAAAATAACAATGTTTTTAAAAATAAAATAAAATATAAAAAATACAACTAAATATCTTTGCTCCGTCGTTAATTTGTAATCGAAAATTTTAGTGATTATTTCTAAACCAAATTATATTTCAGTCCAAAATTTTATTTGCCATGACATTACTAATTAGTCGTTATTTTGTAACTTAATTTCTAAAAAAGAATCCCAAAATAATTACCGATTTTTAAAATTGATTGCTAATGAGTAATGATAAAAAAATAAATGGAAAAAAATTAATGATGAAACTTTGCACCGTACGTAGTTAATTTGCGTTCAAACATTTTAAGGATCAAATTTTATTTCAATAGTTAATTCGGCCATAGATTAGAGTAAGCTGAAAAATTAACGTTTCTAATCAATCATTTTTTATGATCAATTATAAAATAATGACTAATTTTAAAAACCTATCACAAATAATAAAAAATTAAATTAAAATGAGAAAAATAGCAACTGAATGTCATTATATCATTGTTATAATTTACGATCGAAAATTTTAATAAATCTTTATTTAATAATGAAATTTTATTTCACCCGTTAATTTGATCACAAATTGATAATTTTCTTAAGGTGTTTTCTTAAATCATCCAAGTGTCTTTTTCCTGTATGAGATTTGCTATGATAAGATTTGGGGTTAATTCACATCGTATGCAAAAATATCTCGTTGGGTAAAGGATTGATGCACTAGGATAAAATATCCCAGTGATTTACCTCTTCATGTGTGGGGCCACCTTGGAGGGTCCACTAAGAAAATGATTGATCCTGTCGCGAAGCGAGGTGGAAGTCCCAAGGGTTGAATGGTCTTCCGAGTGACACGAGCGGCTGAGGTGGCGTCGACCTGGCTCTGGCTTTGGCCTGCAAGACAGTGACCGCTAGCAAATCCGCCGGGGAGTTTTCTCGACAAGACACTCCGACGGTCAAGTCAGTATCCGCAGGAAATATTGTAGAGCAAATGGAAATGCAGTAGAAGGGAGAGCTCGCGCGCCTACCTACGGAATGAAGAGTGGAGGGCTTATATAGCCGGGGGAGCTGACAACCCCTGTCCTTGTCGACGAGACAGGGGTGTGGTATCTGTCAGCTCGTATGAGAGTACCTGAAAGTACCGCGGCATGGCGCGGGGTGCTTGGGCAATACGACGGTACTGAATCGGCGGGATAACCGCAGGGGGTGCCATAAATGGGCAAGGCGCGTATTACCCCGACATCAAGAACGTACTCCGGATGTAATGACATAGGGCGGCGAGGGGCGATCTAGTCCGTAGCTCGAGCGTCGACTGGCGGGTCCGAGTGTCAAGGACCGGGTCGGGTAATGGCCAGGGAGCGTGGGCCGCCACGCGTCCGACTAAGAGAGCTGAGGCGCGGGGTACGCCCTGAGTTGGGGATCTGCGGGGCTATGTCTGTCTGGATCTGTCTCGGTTCTGTGTGTTGTCAGATCCATAGAATGCTGAGGAAGCGTGGGCTACTACGCGTCCGACTGGATTGTCCGACCCAGATCCGGACCAGGGTATGGGTGTAGTCGACCGAGTGAGGAGACGCTCGGGGTCGACCCGACCGACCCTACTTCGGGGTCGGTCGGTTAGCGCATCGGGGAGTTTTCCTGGCTCATGGAATCCCCTGGTGAGGTCTTTGTCGACCCTTCTGCTGGGCATTCGCGGCGCTAGGCTAGTTGGCTGAGCGGGACAAACTACCCGTAAGTAGAGCGGTCAAACGGGCCAACCCGTGGCGGGGCGGGTTGGCCCATGGCGGGCCGGCCATTTGGCGGGGCGGGGCGGGTCGACCCGTCATCTAGGCGGGTTGGAAAATCTCCAACCCAACCCAATCCAAGACGGGTCGTGCGTTAGGCAGGCCAACTCGCGGGCCCATCAAAATGTTTTTAAAAAATTAAAAAAATTTTAAAAAAATCATATATTTAAATTTCATCAATCAAATATATTATGAAATATATTTTTTAAATATAAATGGATACAAACGAGTACTAATGTGATGAAAAATATTATTTTTTATTTCAAAATAATAACAAAGAAAGATAATAAATTGTCATAAAACTTAACTAACATGTGATTCTCAACCTGCGGGCCAACCCAAACCCATCGCGGGCCGACCTGTGCGGGTCGCGGGCCTAGGCGGGTTGGCCCGCGGCGGGCTTGGGTTGCTTAAATTCTAACCCAACCCGCTTAAATTTATTGGCGGGGCGGGCCAACCCGACGGGTCCAACTCAAATTGACAGCTCTACCCGTAAGCAAGGCCGGGATCAATGACTTCACCTTATGTTGCAATCCAAGTGCCTTCCTAATTAGGCTCCTTACTCTCAAGTCCTCTAAACTCCTCAGTAATTAAGCTATATTAACTTATTAAGTCATCTAAGCATCTTCTTAAATATATTATTTTCCCTTGGGCCCTCTAAGCTCCTCTTTAGGTTGTCTAAATGTCTCGATATAGAAATATTTATATCATCAAAATTATAAAAAAATATATGTATAGAGTGTGAGTGATTATCATCATCATCCTGTTGATAAGTTCATCCTGGCAATTATTGTGATAGTGCGATCCCAACCAGCATTTGGAACCTCAAACACTAGTGACGTGTATATGTTGGCATCTGCGTGCATATGAGGCATTGCATAGCAGCCAGAAAAGAAAGAAAAGAAAATCAACTTGAACCACAACTTTGATTTCATTTTCCAACTCTATCCTTCCTTTTTCTTATGTGGATGAGACGGCGCTTGCTCTCTTCGCCTCTAAATTCTAACTTGATGTGTAAATTTGGAAATGGACCGCCGGTTCACCCGAGGCCGTGCATTATGAATGGTGGCTTCTCAAAGCCATTCAATGCGACGGGGCCTAGTTTGAAGTTGATCATCATGTTAATTCATGGCTATTGTTTCTTCTCTAGTCGTGATGATTCCAGAGTGGACTTGATTGGTAAGTATATGAGATAATAATTATAGTGATCGGGAGGGCCGTTAACATGGTAATACTGTATTTTCATTCTTTTAGCCATGATTTTTATTGGGTTTTTTATAAGTCAATGGAGACAAACTAAATCTATAACTGAAAGTAAAAAAGTTCAATAAAAGTTGGTTATATAAATCCACTACCAACACTTGGGTAAAAGAGATCCCTAAATTTTACTCACCTTAATTGTCACTTCTTAGACGCTATGAAATTCTTCGAAGAAGATAATCCTCTTCTTATCTCTAGCAGCATAAATGTCATTTTGGCTCAATAATGCATCATCATCGAATAAATTCATAATTATTACAAATCATTCATTGTTTGTCCCAATCATCAAAAATTAGCTAGAGTTTATTTCGCACTATTGTACCAATTGGTCCCAATATTGGCTTATTGGTCAAGTAATAATCTTCACCTTGCCATTCTAAAAGATCCTCTAGAATTATCTTACTCCACTCGGTTGTCTAGACTTCTCCCAATTAATCCTGAAAGTAGACGGTCTTCCTCCTATTTCACCTGCTAGGTAAATTCGAAGCGTCACTTATGATATTTTTTTTTAATTAGCATCAAATATCCAATTTATAACAATTTATGACAATTAATTTTAAGAGTGATTGGCTCGATCTCACGAAACTTTTCCATCGGGCATTGGAAAAAGACTAAAATAATGTTAATTGAATAATTTGCAATAAAAAAAGTCTAATTGGAATTGCTAATGGGGGAAGTTTATCGAATCTTGATAAGTGAAAAATCTAACAAGAGATGATAAGTGAAAAGTCCAATCAGTTTTGGCAATTGTGAAAGTTTAATAGGGATTAATATTGGCAGGACCGATGACGTCGTTAGAGGGGTTGAATAGTAATTCGCTTTTTAATCTAGCGTTCATGTACTCGTCTATAAAAGTTTAATATGCAGTAGAAATAAATATAATAAACAAAAAAAAGCACAATAACATCTCGATGTTACATGATTCGAAATCCTACATTCCTACTCTATGGCCTAGAGTTCTAACGAAAGTCATCTAGAGTTCCTACTCTAGATCCCCACGAGATGGACTGATGATTAGTGCGTGAGTGTTATCATTAAGAGGTCTGAGGGTCAAATCCTGGCAAAGCCAATATGCCCACCCTCCCCACGCACTAGCCACAGCATCCGGGCTAGTAGCCCCTGTGATTTACCTCCTCCGTGTTGATCTTGAGACGGGTTGGCGGAGGCGCTGGAGACGAGCAATTCGTCTTTTGCCACCTAGAGTTCTAACGAACGCATCACCATTCTTTCTACGAAGACTTTTTTTTAGAGATGGAGAAACTCTTACAAATCTATTCTTATGATCACACAAATCAAATACAAAGATAAATGTGAAAATGAATATAATATACATGAACTATTTACTCCAGAAACCTTTGCTTTGCTTGTTGTTCATTGCTTTGAATTGCCTCTAAAGGTCTAGAATGTAAGAGCACTTCCCTTCAAAATTTTCAAGAATTGACACGTCAAAATCCTCTTTTATAGAGTTATTATCGTGACATCTTTCCACCCAATAGTTGACTACTAATACCTCCTAGTTGACTTAACCTATCAAAACTTCTCTTTTATCTTGATATGCTGAAACTTTTTCATTGTCAAACATCTAATCCGCTTTGACATGTTTAGACTTCTCTTCTCACGCCTAATATCCAATTAAGTTTGACCCGCCAAGACTTTATAATTGCTAAACATTTGATTCTCCTTAACATGTTTGGACTTCCTTTCTTGCATCTAACATTTAGTCCTCTGTAACTTGTTAGTATTTCATCATCATCAAATATTCAGTTCTCCTTGACCTGTTTAAATTTTCACTCACATGCCAAACATCCAATCCTCCATATCCTATTAGGACGTTCACCCACATGTCTCATGGACCTAACAGTTGTATCATCTACATGCATATGTCCATGGTTTGGTAGCCCTAGGATGTCTTTCGCATCCTTGCTTGCCAAACTTAGTGGCATTTTAAAAGATTAAGATTAATAGTCTCAACTCTCAATGATATTTATTTTGGATAAAACCTTTGCATTATCTAGATAATTAAAGACATGTTATTAAATATTAAGAATATATATGAGTAACAATATATGGGTCATCTTTGAAAAGTGGCCAATTTAAATCCATATAGTAGTTTTGGCTAAAATTGTTACATGTACTCTTAGGATTCAAAGAGAAAAACTAAAAACAAAAGATAGGTCTAAAGGATCCAACAAACATAACAAGGGCCTCATTTGTAAAATTTGGGCCGTTTGAGTTCATAAAATAATTTTAGTCAATTTGTTACATAAACCTAAACTAATCCGAAATGGAAAACAAAGTCACAAAATGAATGCAACATTCTAGAGAACCCAATAAGGAGGTCATTTATGAAATTTGGCAATAATTTAAGTTCATTCATAGTAGTGGGTCATTTGGAGATTTAGGTCATTTATATTTGTTTGATCAAAAGTCTATATGATAATTTATTTTTGGGTCAAAACCTGATAAAGTATGTCCGTCATCCCCACGTGCTAGCGATAACATCCGGACTATTAGTTTTTATAATTTATTTTCTCCGTGTTGGTTATGAGATGGATTGATGGAGACGTTGAGAGCAAGAAAATCCCCTTTTGCCACATATATGATAATTGATTTTGATCAAAATGACTATGTAAATTTAAACTAATCAAAATTTGTAAATAAGAAGTTAGAACAAATTCAAAAAGTTTAGGAATACAAGAGCAAGGTCATTTATAAATTTTCTATGAAATCATATCCATCATCTTCCAAATTAGTTGGATAGTAAATATTAGACACGTGAATTATAAAGAAAAAATTCAGACAAAATAAATCTAGAGTTGTTTGTAAAATTGATTACTATTTCTATCATTAATCAGGTAGCTACAAGTTAGGAAAATGAATATACAATCAAATTAAATGACAATAAATAATAATTCAATTTTGGAACCTGGAACGAATCGTTGAAGTCCACGTGTCCAAAATTTCCCAGTGCTTTTATTATTCTATTTCGTCAAGGTAAAGGAGACGAGAGTATAAATGAATAACCTTCGCTTTCGCCGTCTCTCCGGCACAGTCCGCTCTATCGTTCCTCTTCTCGCACCCGCATTTCCACGATCGAGGCCGACCAAGAGACCGCCCTCTCTCCTTCTGTTGAGAGAAGTGAGTCCGGACACTGCGGCGTTGGACATCAGCGGCGAAACGGGAAAGCAAATCCAGGGCGGCGTCTGAAACCGGGCGGACGATGGTTGTGGGGATTAAGCGTTCCCTCTTCGCGGCCGCCGAGGCGATTTATGCGCGGGTGACTGCTGGATCCGCGCTATCCCGCCCTTTCTTTCCTTCTTGTCGGAATTTCCACGCATCCGGGCGTAGGGACTATTGTCGCCGCCAGGAGTACTCCACGGGAGCGGCCGCGGCGATGGAGGTCGAAGACGGAGTCCCGGGAGGTCTGAGGTGGCTCCCTGGCCACGGCGGTTGGGACTTGACGGGATCACTTGAGTACCTTGAGTACCGGAGGTCTTTGTACGGGGAGATCACGCATAAGGCCCTCCTTGTGGATGCCGTCGGCACTCTCCTTGTTCCCTCCCAGCCCATGGCACAGGTTTTTTCTTTCAGCGAATATTTGGAAATTCTCAATTCTTTTTTTGTAATGATTTATCTAAGCGTTCTGTTTCATCTTTTGTGTTTCCTGAGATTTAGACTGATTTTTCTGTCCCATTACTCTTTGGAATTTTCACAAAATCTACGAGTTATTATCCAATTTTGATGGTTTTTTTTAGTTCCATTTCCCTCTTTGCTTTGTCTCTTTCTTTTTTACAGGAAAAGAAATTTTTGTCTAGTTCGGAAACTTACCTTCTACTTTATTTTTATGTGTCATTTCAGATCTACAGGGGGATTGGAGAGAAATACGGGGTAAAGTATTCTGAGGATGAGATACTAGATCGCTATCGGTGGGCATATCAACAACCATGGGGTAGATCAAGATTGAGGTAAGATTGCCTAGGAAAATGCTATTTGCTTTTTTTTTAATCAAATTATTTTTTTCACGAAGTGATATTAGTTCTTTCTAAAACTGATGAATCACCTTTGTTTTTCCAATTTAGTTTATCTTTTTCATCCATATTGATTGGTGATCTGTCTAGTTTTCTTTGGCACTACAATACTACATGATAGTTCCTTCCCTTTTGACCTTTTACCCCTATTTTTATTACAGGTTTGTTTATAGAAACTGAACCTTTTTTTTCCTTCTTTCGTTTTGAAATATCTTTTTTTGCTTTCATTTTCAGGCTAAGCACAACTAGTTTGTTTATAGTCACTAAACTTTTTTTTTCTTCTCCAAATATCTTTTTGCTTTCGTTTTAGGGTAAGAATAATGTTCTTTTCAAAGTAATGTTATGCTGCTTGAAAATACCTCATTGAAGATTGTTTTGCTTTAGTTGCTTCAAAAATATGAATTTGGGATATTTGATAGTCATATTTGAAGAAGGTGCTTCATTTGCTCCAAGGACATAATGAAGGTTTGTAGTCAGTGTTCTACAACTAAAACATGGACGCCATTAAGAGCTTTTCTTAAACTAAAGAAGATTCATGTAAATATAGTCAAGATTTCTCATGTCTTTTTTTCTCTCTATTTTAAGTTCATACACATTTGATGATTTGGTAGCTTTTCAATTGATTGTAGATATATCCTTGATCACAGCGGACATTTCCATCAAGTGTGAAAACACTGGCTTGTTTATTAACTCGATAACACTTTTATGCATTAAAGAAACAAATGTCATAGAAATGTTTCTTTTATCTCCTTTACCCTATATATTTTTATGAAATGCATCAAGTGCCATAGAAAATTATTTTCTTGGAAATCTCATCAACGTGTTAGTTGTTGTGTATACCAAATAGGATTGTGGGCATTGAAAATGTGCCTTTACTAATTAGAAACCATATCTTTCTTGCAGACCTCTTTTACAAGTTAATCTCTTATGGCATCATTCTTTATTAATGTCTAGAAGATAGCATCTTAGAAATCTTATTTAACTAAAGGAACACTAAATGGAAGCATTCTACTTCACTTGTGGAACACATATTCTTCATCACTTATCAATGGGAACATACTTTCGCAGAATAAAAACTTCGTGGACTTGATTTCCTAATTGTCACATTTTTCTTGTCATTTATCTATTCTTTGTACTGACACAGTCTCATCTGTTTATTTTCCCTTCTTGCAAAAATTCAAGAAAACTAACTATCCACCATTCTGGTATTAATACAACTTCGGAGGGTCGGAAAGTAAAAGCATATATCTGAATACTTATCTTCTAATTGTATTCTGCTATCGTCATTTGCTAACTTCAAGCTTGTGATGTTTTATGAATTAAAGTATCCTTTCAATATATGCACATTTGTAAACACTAGTAGGTATTCTCCCTTTGCAGTTTTTGCTACAGCCTTGAGCTTCTGGGATTTGACAATTGTTACTTGCCAAGTTTATTTGTTAAATGAAATATGTTTGTCTGGTAGATGGTTTAAGAATAAAATAGCCTATCCTTAATATCTCTTAAAGTTTTCTGCTTTTGACCAGGAAGGCAATAAGTTGTGTTCTAATTAGGAGTTTTAGGACCTTCCTTGAGTGAGTTGCCTCAGCTAATTACATGTCAATTTAATTAAGATTTACGACCTCAATGTTAAATTAAGATATGTTCTGGAAATTTTCTACATTGCAACTTTTTAATTATAATTCTACCTTGCTTTAGTATTTTCTTAATTTCAGTAAATACTCATTTAGTAAATATGAAGCGTTTCTGCTCTAGTAGTTGTACCTTTCCTCATAAGAGATATGCAGATTATTCTCAAATTTTTAACTGTATTGCGTTAATTTTGGTTGACTGTTATCAGGTATGTGAATGATGGGAGACCCTTTTGGCATTTCATAGTTAGTGCTTCTACTGGATGTTCTGATTTGGAGTATTTTGAAGAGCTATACAGATATTATACTACAGAGAAGGTTGGGTTGATCAACCAGCTTGAATGCCATTGTGTTTGCTGGTTATAATTGCATTAGTGCAATGTCATACATGTTTTTTCTTTTCAGGCTTGGCATCTCTGTGACCCTGATGCTGAAACTGTTTTTAAAGCTTTACGAAAGGCTGGAGTTAAAGTAGCTGTAGTCTCAAATTTTGATACCCGCTTAAGACCTTTATTACAGGCTTTGAAGTGTGACCATTGGTTTGATGCAGTTGCTGTGTCTGCTGAGGTACTACAGTGTTTTTTTTTAATCTTTCTGGAAGTCTGGCTGGTTGTGTGTTTTGTCATTTTTCAGCAACCGGTTTTATTTTAAATTTAATACTTTTGGTTGTGAAGTAGTTCATATTATTAAAGCATTTTGGTGATGCAATTTATTAAGTTAAACAATATACCTCCAGTGTGAGCTTATGTCATCATTGTAAAGATGTTTCTCATGAAATTTCATTCAACTCATGAACTTATATCATGTCTCAAGCTCATTACATCATATTACAGGTAGCAGCCGAGAAGCCAAACCCAATTATATTTCTTAAAGCATGTGAATTCTTGGGAGTAAAACCTGAGGATGCTGTCCACGTGGGCGATGATCGCAGGAATGACATATGGGGAGCTAGGGATGCTGGTTGTGATGCTTGGCTCTGGAACAGTGACGTTCACTCTTTCAAGGAGGTATAATTAACTTTTGAACCAAATTCTCATGTTTCAATACTTTTCCCCATGAATAGAAGTTAGACTGAACGGATACTAACTTTTAATTAGGGCCGGCATTTCAGTTAATTTCAGTTATGATTAACTTGTCAGTAGTCTTTTAAAAGCTTCGCATGCTTTACTTATAGGCTGTGTTTTGACATCCATGTTTTCCCCGAACAGAAATGGGTATGAATATGATTTTAAAAATATGTGCTTTTCCTTTTCCTCTAATTCAATAAATTGTTTCCTACTTCCAAAATTATATTCCCAATGTCTGTTTGCTTCCTTTTCAGAAATATTTTGCTTTTGGGTGTCTCCATGAGATGATCCCAAGTGTAACAGAGTATTATGACTCTCTGGCACTCGCATTCACCATGATTTGTTACATTAGATTAAGGTCCAAAGTAACTGATTCTCACTTCATAACAAGTTTAAATATTTCCTTTTGCTTAACATTTTGCTCGTTAAACTCAAGAAGCTCAATTGACATTTGGAAAAGTTCCAGCAAATTATGAAAACAAGCAAAAAGTCTACTCGAGTTGTTTTTTTGTTACTTTTAGTCCGCTCATAGCGACTCACTTTGCAGGTTGCTCAGAGAATTGGGGTTAAAGTTTGACGAGGGACTAGACTTCTCTTGTTGTCCATGTTATGTTGATGCTGTAAAAGCTATCTGATTGTAGTAATAAAATGTGAGATGTATCAGTCTAAATTTTTCTCTTTTTTTTTTCCGAACTACCCGCAGATGTGCCTACTTAGGAATGAACAAATATATTATCAATGGATGTCGAGTTGTTGCAGATTGTTGTTGTTTAGGACAGTTCATGGAATCAGATTTGTTCTCGCCAGTTAGCTTTATCATATATCTAATCCGTGAGAATAACTATAACTGTTCCATTTCATATAGACAGGGAACAAGTATTCTTGTATTGATATGCCATGCATGGGTGAGCTGTTCAATTGAACTCGGTGGGCTAGATAAAATGAATAAATCAGAGAGGATGAACAGATCGAAATGGTGAGTCGAAAAGGTTAAGCATATATAAAGCTGGACGAACCAAATGGACTATGCATTCATAGGGTGCAAATGTGCATCTTTAGCTGACGGATCCAACAATTCGAACGAACTGGGTTGATTAATTTTAGTGGGTTAGAGAGTCCAGTGAGCTAGCCATTAGCAATTATGCAGAGACATTATATTTATAAAAACTTATCCCTTTGCTATTATTTATAATATTCATAAAATAAAAATCCATTATAAAATAAATTATGAAATTTATACTTATTTGTTGATGTTTTCTAGGCAACTCCCATTTTGTGATATCAAATGAAAAAGATGTTCAACCCTTATTCGAAGATGAAAAAGATTTCCACCTCACTATTCGAAAATGATGTGGATCCTCCAATCAGTGCTATTTTGAAAATGGTCTGGATGCTCTTAGGCTTATGATATAGCGAAAAGATGATTAATTATCTTTTAAATATTTACGATTTGATCCTTAACTATGTGAATTTTATAAAAAAAATTATCTTCAAATGAAATATGCAATCGTAGGATATTGAACTTCTGGATTGTCCACCGCAAACGCTTCCTAATTTACCTTAGTGGTTAGTGGAAACGTTCATAGGGTCGGACTGTCATCCTAGGACCAACGTTATTCAACCTGATTAATTATTTTTTTTTTATTTTAAAACGGTGTGGATCTGAGAACATTGACAATTAGGACGGATTTTCATATGCGTCTTCTTAATTTGATTTATGTTGATGATTGACGACAAATTTTTATAATACCGAATCAGATTGGTCAACTTCAAAATTAATGAATTTATGGGGTTAGATATCTGGATTATAAAATAAAAAATAAAAACAATGCGATAGCAGGTATGATTCAAAACCCAGATAAAGCCACTCATGATAAAATTTATATCTGAATTTAAAAAAAAATTGAAAGAGAAAGCGTCACACCTTCGAACATTAACAATCCAACACCCAAAGCATGGCTATCTCAGTCTTTTTTGAGGCCCAAAAGAAAAGAAAAAAAAAAAAAAAAAAAAAAAAAAAAAAAAAAAAAAAAAAAAAAAAAAAAAAAAAAAGTATTTAAAAATTTTAATATTTTTTAAAATTAATATTAATTTTAAAATAAATTAATATAAAAATTTAATGTTTTGAATTTTGAGTTGCAAAAATTACTAATTAAGTTTATATATTTTTTTTTTTTTTTTTTTTTTTTTTTTTTTTTTTTTTTTTTTTTTTTTTTTAAATTTTATTAATAAATCTTTTCGATAAAATTGTTAAAGTATTATCTTCTAATAAAAATTTAATTTAAATTTTTTATTAATTTTTCTGACTTTTGACTTTTACTATTAGTAACAAATAAACAAGTGCACAAATAAATTTTTTTTTATTTTTTTATACGTTTTGTATATTCACAATCATTCAGTTATATTTATATTCAAATAATACAAAAAAAATAGATCCCTAATATTTTATCAAATTAAAAATGCTTAAAATTAAAGAAACATTAAAACTTGATTTATGTTTACTTACAATTTGATTTTGATGATACTTTAAAATTTAATACTATTACGTGCACAACTATAATAAATGAATAAATAAATATTAACTTTTATTTTAATTAATTAGGATAAGGATCTAGACGAATAATTGATCCAAATTTTAAAAAAAATGGAAGAGGTTATTCTCGGATATTAAAGAATAATATTAAATTTTATTAAAAATTAAGGGTAAATAAGTCAAGTCACCGTGAATTATTCGAGTTTCGATTCGAAAAAAAATTCATTCGAGTTCGTTCGATTAATTTAATAAGCCGAGCTAGAGTTTGATTTCAAACTCGAAAATATTATTGAGCCAAGCTCGAGCTTAGTTATATTTGATTTATGAACTCGTGAACATTTTTGTTTAGAGGCTCACGAACGTGTTCGTTAAGAGACTTATGAACATGTTCATTAAGAGACTCGTTTATCTTATTATATTTATATATAAAATTAAATATCATATAAAAAATAAATATAATAATATATTATTAATTATTATAGTTTATTATCTTAAACAAGTTCGAACTAAGCTTTATCGAGCCGGATTCGAGCCGAACTCGAACTAGTCAATTTTATTGCGACCCAAGTTCGAGTTTAAGAACCAACGCTTGAATTAAACTCGAGTTGAGCTCAAGCTTAAAGATAACAAATCGAGTCCGAATTCAAACCTTTTATTGTACAGTTCGGCTCGGTTCGATTATATTGAACCCCTATGAAAAATCATACCAAATTAAATACTCCGATTATAAAAAATCCATGAAAACCGACATGACAAATGTAAAATCTAAATGTTTTTCATTAAAAACTATTAAGAGAATTTGAATATGGTCATTTTTTTTATTTATGTAATATAAAGAAGAAAAAAATGAATTTTATACTTAAAAAATAATATATATTTTGCGTAGAATAGATGAGAAACATCAGCTTCTTGTCCCGTTAAGGAATATGTGCGTTTGATTAAGATTATTATTTATAATTTTGATGTGTCTATCAATTCTTTATCATCATAATTATGCTCGTGGAGTCGAAAAACTGACTTGGGAGGGAAATGACACATATAATTGGTTCTCACTTAAATTTATCATTTCTCCTCCTTTACCACACATAAAAAAAAAATCCAATAATCTTCTAATTATTAAATTTTTTACCTCTAATGATCATAAATATTGTATAATAACCCCCTATTTGATTATACACAAATTGATATCATTAGTACACTTTTCGATTTGTTGAAAGACAGTTTCAGCTTGTATCAGTCGACTGAGACAGTAATCAGTCAACTGACCCTTATCGAAAGTTACTCACAAAATTATCAATCGACTGTCCTCTGCACCAGTTGACTGATACCCTGATATCAATCTATTTCAGCATTTCTGACCAAATTCAGAAATGCACCAAAAATTTGACAAATCTTTAAAAATTTTCAAATTTTATGGAAAGATTTGTGGTACCTATATCTACTTGGGAAAAATCATTGAAAAATATATTTATCATCAATCCCAAGATTGACGCAAAATCCAAAACTATCTAAATAGTTCAATTGAACCTTGACCTAATGTATCTGCCCATACCAAACCACAATACATCCCTAGCATTAGTTTATATGACATCTATACATCAACAATATGACCCTATTGTCATATTTTCATACATGAAACATAAACCCAATATGTCAAAACCCAAGGATTGAGACTCAAGTCTGTCTCCAAATCCTTTGGCACACTCCATGCTCCATCTAGACTTCCGGGAAATATTCTCCCGAGATCCATTTACCACGGGTCTCAATTTGACTCTTAGAGCTCCCTCTTGAGCTCTTAACCTTAGTCATCTCCCTAGGTAACTCATCTACAATTACAAGGTCATACCGGTGTACCTCCAGTGACTCTTAGCTTACAAACCTAACATTCTTAACCTTGGACACTTTATCCTTAGTTAAGCACTTTTTCTTGCCTTAAATGTCACTCCCTTGCCATTCTTGAGCTTCTCTTCTTTACCATAGTTATATGCTACCCTAGTATATATCTTTTCATTGGCATTTGAGGATGACCTAGATCGGTATCCCAAACCTGATCTATCATTGTTGAATTTTTGGTCACCCAACATCATACCTAATCTCTTAGATCCAATAGTGAATCTAACTAGGATTTTCTCCAATTATCAAGCTTTGCCCTTAAAACTTGATTTTCCCTTTCTAGGTTTCTAAACCTAGAATCGACATGTCCACCTTGGACATTCCTAAATCTACCCATTCTTGGCATGCATCTCCCTTTCTTGGGATTTATGCCTTGGTCCTTGGGTTTTATAGTTCTAAGTTTATCATGATGCATGCATTGTCTAAGGTTGTGATTTACAATATTAACCATATTCTTATCATGATATTTAAAATCAAAATTATGCATGGGCAAATAATGACAATTATTTGTAACATGCATAGAAGAATTTGAATTTGAATTACATTTCAAATTAAGGATTACCTCCTTTACCATTGTAACTCCCCTTGATGTGAGTTCCTTTTCTTCTCCTTCTTCTCCCATTTCCTCAAATGCGCCAACTTATTGAATTCTCCTTTCCTTGAGCATTTGACATGGTAATATCCTAGCTCACCACACGTGAAGCACCAAATGTGTTTCTTCTTTTCTTTTTCCTACAACCCATATTAGAATCTAAAGGAATGAAAATGAATTTAAAATTTATCTTTTTTTTCTTATCCAATGAACTAGTTATGTATAAAATATATGCATAAAATTCAATGATCATGATTAAAAATGATTGTTAAAATGCTTGATGATGATAGAAGCTTTTAGAAATTAAATTATTTTAATATCAATAATAAAGAAATCTAAAATCCTAGTTGCAAAGAAGATTCAACAAATTATTTTAGTGATGCCACACACTAATAATGTTTGTTCCAAATCCATAAAGAGCTTCTCTTATCATTGTTTATTAACAAACCAATTACTCACCTTATTTACTAACTAAGCATTTACTTCACACTTCACACCTCACACTTCTGGAATAAATCTCTTATTTTCTCATGGGTCTTCAGAACCAACCAAGGCAAGCAGGAACCTCTTGTAATCCCCAGAGGTGTCACCAATTACATCAGCTCTTACGGTGGTTTTATATCGGATCTTATACTCCTCTTTGATCTTCTCCAAATCGATTTCAGCTCGTGTAACAATAGCTCTTGTAAGAGAATCTTCATCAGTTCCAAGCCCCACAACCGATGTCCTCACAACCTGCACAGAGTGATTGAGTGAACATACTTTAGCATTAAAAACAAAATGAAAGTCGAACGCTTTGAAGTGCTCCTATTGTGTGCAATTCTGTAGTTCTACCTCAGCGAAGTGGTTCTCTGGCGATGCAAGACACCATATAGCAGTTTTCAGCAGTGTTGTGAATTGACTTTTATCAATGACCTCAATGTCCTGTATCATAAACACCACAAACAGTGTTACCCAACCTCGTTAAAAAAATTTTTAAAAAAAAACACCACAAACAGAGAACAATTATACAAAGGGAAAGAAAATGGTTTTGATGCTTGCTGAATTGGATAATATTTTTCGACTATAAACATGTTGATACCTTTCAAGGCAATAAAGTTACCAAAAAACTGTAATTAGCTTCTCTAAGAAACTTGAATGTCAATTCCAAATTTGAGGCGCCTACTTCACACGAGTTGAAACTAGTTTTTGGAGAATAATTTACTCTCATAATCATTCAGTTACAAGATATATATAGACAATGGAATTAGCCTGGGTCTTAAAACAAAATAACTGAGAATGTCAGCCTCTAGCACCTACAAATCAAAGTATATCCTAAATAAAATGGCTAAAAATATCTTCTTACAAATCAAATAATTTGGAATGATGCATCCAAGACATTCCAAGTAGGCGAGATTTTTACATAAATTGTGACAAATCACCATAAGAGAAGGGTTAAACTTTGTATTAGCAATTTGGTAAAATTTTGAGGACCTATTTACATAAATTCTAATTGTTCAAATTAAGCAAAGCCATTTCCTTTGCAAAGCAGGTGCAATTTTAAAGTTAAAAATATATTGAAAAAAATCCATAACTGAACAAATCAGTGCAATCTACCTCAAGGCACGATAATGGAATTTAGAAGGAAAGCCCCAATCCACACACCCAAAAGCCCCAATCTAAACTCAAAAAACCCACACAAAACCCACTCAAGGCAAACACCAATGTAAAACTCCAAGGCTCAAATGGCTGGCACCCAAAGCCACCCTCAGTCCAGTAAGAGGTCAGGTCGGGGCTGACAAAGAGGTAAAGTCGAGGTCAGGGTCCGGCAAGAGGGCATCAGTGGTAGGATTAGATTCGAAGGCAGGTGAGTGCCTTGATCAAATGGTCTATTAGTGGCCCCACCTCACCTGGATTGTCCGTACCCAGGCCACTTATAGACCTACTGATCAGGATTCCCTCTCAGGCAAATTTGGTGGTGAGCTTTCCAGACAGAAGAAAGCCTCCATAGGAGCCAAGGCATTGGGTGAGGCGATAGGAAGTTCACAATCAGTCCGAGAAGTGAGCCACCAAATATGTCTGGAGGCACTCACCTGCCTTCAAATCTAATCCCACCGCTAGCACCCTCTTGTCAGACCCGGACCCAACCAAACCTATTTGCAATACCTGACCTGACCTCTTGGCGGACTGAGGGTGATTTTGGGTGCCAGCCATTTGGGCCTCGTGGTTTTACATTGGTGCTTGCCTTGAGTGGGTTTTGTGTGGGTTTTGGGGGTTTTGATCGAGGCTTTTGGGTGTGTGGATTGGAGCTTTCCTTTGAAATTCCATTATCATGCCTCAAATGGAATTTTTCAGTGCAATTCCATTATCGTGCCATTGGGTGTGTGCAATTTTCGAATATTTTTCAGAAAATATTCTGAAAAGGGGGATCATCCTAGATTAGAGGTTTTTCTGCTTCACTAATGTTGATTGGACCATGAAGCAAATAGAGAGGATCAAGGCAAAGCATCAGCTATGTTGACAAATAAACAGCAAGACATGAGAATCCAAATAGAGAGGATCATTAATTATTGATGTGACAAAAGGTTCCATATAAAAGAAACTAGTTGATTTTGTATTTGATTCATACCTCAACAATGTGTTTCCCATAATTCTCATTGTAGTACTTGAATGTTTCCTTAAGCTGTGACTTATTCCTGGAGCTAAGTATGCGAATAACATCATCATGGCCTATTTGATTACTTTTGACTGCATCAGACAACTGAGCTGCTTCGTACTTGGCCAACTCACTATCGACATGATCACCAGAATACCTATATGATGTAAGGAGACGAACTAACAACTGCAGAAATGAAAACACTTGCCTAGTGAGAAATACAACAATC
Organism: Boesenbergia rotunda; assembly: GCA_024364735.1. Classification (NCBI taxonomy): domain Eukaryota; kingdom Viridiplantae; phylum Streptophyta; class Magnoliopsida; order Zingiberales; family Zingiberaceae; genus Boesenbergia; species Boesenbergia rotunda. The sequence goes on along the minus strand of JAGFNQ010001874.1, from coordinate 7,068 downwards.
ACAAGCCACTCAGGATGAATTAGTGGAACTTATCTCTCCAAGGTAACCAATGTAACACAATATTTCTTAAATATTGATGACCTGGCCTTCCCCAGTAAGAGAAATTAAACAATAGAGACAAACATTGATGATGCTTTCGAGAACTTCCTTGGATAAGAGAAAATAGTACCTTGCTGAGGGGGTGTACTGTAGAGAAGCTTTGAGCAACATCTTCTTCCATTGAGGAAGAATAAAGAGAGCAATATGCCTTCCTCACGGCAACCAGATGGTCAGGTGAAGAAGCACATGCAACCTCTATGATCACCCAAAGGTCCCTGTTCCCTTTTCTTTTCAGTGCCTCATTCGCCAATTTGGCATCCCTTTCTGCAGGGTCCATTGTCCATAGCATCACTGCATTCTGTAACAAAATAAAAAATTTAAAAAAAAAAAAAGATGAATGGCTTGTATACTCAGATAAAGAAAAAGATTGATCAGGTTTCAGAATATTCTTAATTTCACCAAATAATTATTTGAGCAAACTTCCCATCCATTACATAGAGAAGTATTTGGCAAATAAATTCATTGTTCATGACTGTCAGAATAAGAATTTGGTGTCAGAATCTCCATAAATATGCTTCAGAAAGAATTAACAAACACAAGAAACAAATGATCTAAATTCTTGTTTAAGCATTGAAACTGCAATTGGAGTTGTTGGTATGACTATCAAATTACTGGTTAACAGTCATCAATACTTCCATCTAGTCAGCCCTTAAATGATAGTTAAAATAGGCTCTTTTTTTTTCAGAATTTCAGAAAATAGATGTTTTAAATTATCATCTATCAAATAGAACCAGCAGGTAAAGTTTAAACATGCCAGAGTTTTAGTCCCTAACCAAAACGATACTATATGGTGCCATGTTGGTACAGTTTCGATATTAATTTATTCTAATTATTACCATTGACATGATTAATTTTTAGTCAATATGTCATAACTTCTAATTAAATTTTTATTCGAATTAATTATTTACTTTGCAATGCATGTTTTTTTTATATTTGTTAATAAATTTGATCATCTCTTCCCACCTTTAGAGTAAAAATATTTACATCCAATTAAGTTTTAATTTTTAGTAAACTTATTTCGTTTCATAATGATTTATACATAATTTAATCAAATTTTGTAGATATAACATTGAAATGAGCAACAACAAAAAAAAAAGCCTTTCTAATCCTCTAATAGGAACCAAGTTCCAGATACTGAGTGTTGGATCATGGGGGAAACAAGCCCAAAACATGGCTTGTATAGGAGGGACAAAACAACAGAGAATTATTATCAGAAGAGATCATTGGCTTTGGCGGGTGGAGAGAGTTTCTTTACCAAATATGTGTTCTTTGTCGGACTGTTTGTGTTAACCCTAATAAAATTTTGTGTGTTACTCTATTTTGATTTTTGGAATTCTAACATTGGTCCAACCTGTCGGATATAAGAGGGGTTGTATGCTTAGAAGGAATGCTAAAGATGTCATATAAGGTTAATCTTTCGGAAGAGAGGATGGCGACGTAAGAGTATGATATGGAAGAAATGAGAGGCATTATGCAGTGACTGATATCTGAAATACAGCAACACCGTTCTCTTTTACAAGAGATCAGTAAATAGTTAGAAACAAGAGTTGAAGCAACACCATTGAAGGGAGCATCCACTTCTGCTAATAAGTCCTCTCAATTTGAGTCTCAGGAACAAGAACAAGAACAAGAACAACAAAATGATCAAATGGAAGAGTATAGGATATCTTATAAGAAAGTGAAATTACCAATGTTTGATGGTTGGGATATAGTAACGTGGATTACCAAGGCTGAGATTTATTTCGAAGTCCAAAATACTTCTAATGAAACTAAGGTCAAGTTGGCACATGTACGTATGGAAGACACCGCCATTCATTGGTTTAATCTAGTAAAGGAGACAGAAGTTTATCTAACTTGGAAAAACTTAAACGCTCTCTCAGAGCCTGTTATGGAAGGCATACACATGAGAATCCTTTTGAAGAATTAGTTGCATTCAAAAAAATTGGCAATGTGGAAGAATTTATTGAAGCCTTAGTTGATTTCTTCACAAGTTCCACATCTTCCAGAAAGAGCAATATATTGACTATTTCACGAGTGGATAACCTCATATCAAAAGAAGAGTACAAACATTGAATATATAGGGCAATTAATGTGCATAGCAAAGGATGTTGAAGAGGAATTGCTAGAGAAAGGGGAGATCCCACAAAAGAAATTAGGGAAGGTGAGATTATGGAGCAGTTTCAGCTACGATAGTGTTGGTTTGAGCGGTTGTCGGCCATATACAGGGCTTAATCCAATTTAGAAGAATCTGGGTCAATCTTTCCAAATGGGCAGAACCAGTACAACAACAAGATGTGGTTCGCATAAAATTCGTGACTCTAAGGAAGCTAGTAACGTAGGTTATGCATCAAATAGAGATCCCTCTTTATCCCGAACCTCTACAGCAATAAAAGGAGGAGAGAAGCGAGGTTCAGGCATAAATTCAGAGGAATTTGTTTCATTACTTACCCACAATTAATAGAACGAAGGGCAAAGGGATTATGCTTCAAATGTGGTGAAAAATTCAACCCACTTCACCAATGTGCAGAGAAGCAATTGAAGCTATTAGTGTTAGAAGAGAATGAAAAATTAAATTCAAATGGAGAAATAGTGGGTCTTGATGCAGAAGATTCAAAAGATGAGTTGGAGTGTAAACTAATGGGATTATTGGGTATGAATTCAGAGAGTACAAATGAAAATAGAACCATGAAGTTAGAGGGCAAATGAATGGGAATTGATATTGTGGTGCTTATAGACAGTCAGTCATATTTTAATTTCTCCTCAATTAACTGTGGCTCTCAAATTGAAGGTGCAATAGACAAAAAGATTGGGAATTAAATTAGGGGATGGGCACAAAGTGTTTACTAAAAGGAAGTATCCCAAGTTATCCATTTGCTAGGGAGCTTTTAAGTTGAACATAGAGGTATATGTATTAGAATTGGAGGTATAGATGTAGTTTTGAGAGTTTCTTGGTTGAAAACATTGAGAAAAGTTATAATGGATTGGAAGAAAATGACCATGCAGTTCCATCACGGAGATCTTGTGGTCGCCCTAGAAGGTAAGTTGGAGGCAGCTAAGAAGAGTAATAAACAAATAAACTAAAGGGGGTAAAATCTTGCTCCCTGTATTGTCTTTTGAAAGGGCATTCCCTTAGTATTGATGGGTTTTTATGGGCGGCAAAGGGTGTTCCTTCTTAAACAACAATACCAGTATACCACTAGAATTGAATGCATCACAGCAACAGAAATTATCATAGTTATTGGAAAGATTTTCTGTAGTTTTCAAAGAAGGGAACAGGTTACCACCTAAAATAAGTCAACATCATGCTATAGTATAAGATGGCCAGAGTCCTAGTAGTGTGTGTCCATACCATTACCCACACCACCAAAAGGAGGAAATCAAGAGGCGGGTTTAAAAAATGCTGCAATCAGGGGTTATTCGGCCTAGTGTGTTCTTTCTCTAGTCATGTCTTATTGGTAAATAAAAAATAAAAAATTCATCAGGGAGAATGTGCATTGATTATAGAGCATTAAATAAGATCGCAATTCTAGATAAGTGCCCTATTGCTGTGGTAGATGAATTTCTTAATGAGTTACTCGGAGCTACAATTTTTTCTAAAATTGATTTAAAATCGAGGTATCATCGGATTAGAGTAAAGGAGGAAGACATTCACAAGACTGCATTTCACACTCACAGTGGGCATCATGAGTTCTTAGTTATGCCTTTAAGGCTCACTAATGCCCCTGCAACCTCTCAAGCAGCAATGAATAAATTATGTAGACCGTTCCTATGTAAGTTTGTGTTGGTTTTCTTTAATGATATTTTAGTGTATAGTCTTGATTGGTCTACACATTTATCTCATCTTTCTATGGTATTGGAAGTTCTTCTCAAGAATCAATTTGTGGCTAACTCCAAGAAGTGTAATTTTGGCACCACAACAGTGGAATATTTGGGTACCATTTCCGAACAAGATGTTTCAGTTGATCTGTCTAAAATTCAATGTAGTTTGGATTAACCGATTCCAAAGAATGTCAAAGGAGTAAGAGGTTTTTTGGGTTTGACGGGTTACTACAGGAAATTTGTAGAAAATTATGGTAAAGTAGTTAAGCCCTTAACCGAGTTAACTAAGAAGGATAATTTTCACTAGGGATTAGCTTCTTTAGAATCTTTCTTGGAACTTAAAAGACTCTTGACCAGTTCCTCAGTTCTTGCCCTTCCTGATTTTGCAAGGCCTTTTGAGATTGAGTGTGACACCTCTGGAAGGGGAATTGGCATTGTATTAATGCAGAATAGAAGACCTACAACTTATTTTAGTAAAGCTTTATCAGAAGGAAATTTGTCAAAATCTGCATATGAAAAAGAATTGATGGCTTTGGTTTTGTTTGTGCCAAATTGGCGTCCCTACCTTTTTGGGAGACCTTTTATAGTGTACAGATCAAAAGAGCCTAAAGCATTTACTACAACAGTGGCTCACAACCATAGATCAATAATGTTGGATGGCCAAGCTATTGGGTTACCAATTTGAAGTCATGTACAAATCAAGTTTGGAAAATAAAGCTGTTGATTCATTATTTAGAATACATGAAGGAGCTTACCCTATATGTGAGGAAGGTGAAAATCATATTGAGAAAGCTAAATAAAACCATCAATTCCAAAAAATTATGGCCGATTTGACCAACAATCCATATTCTCATCCAAGATTTAAGCTGTAATAAGGAGTTTTGTGCTACAACAACAAACTTGTTATTTTTGCTACATCTCCTTTGATACAATTACTCATATAGGAATTTCATTCTTCTCCTTTAGGATTCGATTTCTTCAAAACTTACATAAGGTTGGCAGGTAATCTTTATTGGATAGGAATGAGAGTTTGTGCAATCTAGTGATATGTGTCAAAGACAAATATGACACAACTGCTCTTGGGGAACTACTCCAACCATTGTCGATACCGGATCTTTTATGGAATAACAACTCTATGGATTTTATCACAGGACTTCCTTGATCAAAAGGGCATGAAGATGTTTTTGTTGTAGTAGATCGGTTATCTAAATATGCACATTTTATTTTGTTGAAACATCCTTATAGAGCCAAGACAGTAACTAAGTTGTTTCCTAAAGAAATTATACGACTCCATGGAGTTCCTAAATCCATGATTAGTGGCTGAGATTCATTGTTCATAAGCCACTTTTGGAAAGAAATCTTCGGCTCCAAGGCATTATGCTTAAGGTGAGCTCTTCCTACCATCCTGAAAAAGATGGACAACTGAAGTCTTGAATAGATGTTGGAGGGATATTTACGCTGTTTTACATCTGAACAACCCAGAAATTGGGTCAATGGATATCGTGAGCAGAATCTTGATATAATACTTCTTTTTAGATATCTATTGGTAAAAATTCCTTTTGAAGTAGTTTATGTAGGAAGCCTCCTACTTTAATTCATTTCTTAACCAATGAAACTAAATGTTAAGGCAATGGTAAGGGAGTTATTTGACGGGGATGAAGCTCTCCTCAACTTAAATATAATCTCTCTAGGACGCAAAAACAAATGAAAGATATGCTGATAGAAAGAGGAAGACACTGCAATTTGCAGTAGGAGAATGGGAGTTCCTTATATTAAGGTCCCATAGGCAGTACACAGTTTCTAGGAGGATTAATAAAAATTGGCAATGAGATATTATGGACCTTTCTAGGCTGTTGCAAAATATAGAAAAGTTGCATATAAGCTAACTTCCACCTCATTCTTGGGTCCATCCCATCTTTCATGTATCATTACTTAAGAAAGTTATTAGAGAGTCACATGCGCATGCAAATCTACCCATTGGAGGTAAGTATTAGAAGATAATATAGAACTAGAATATGTTATTGCTAGTAGAGACATTGTTCAAAATGGTGAAGTGATTCGTCAATGGCTAGTCAAATGGAAGGGCAAGAGCATGATTGACACAACATAGGATAATGATTTCACTCTTAGAACTCAATTTTCACATTTTAGTCTTCTCATTCTAGTCTTGAGGACAAGGCTAGAGCTTCAACAGGTGGTAATGATAGGTCAAGTTCCAAATGTGGACCAAGTGTTGAATCATGGGGAAACAAGCCCAAAACATGGCTTGTATGTTCCAGGAGGGGCAAAACAAAAAGGGGCCTAAACAAAATTAATATATTGCAAGCAGTTTATGTTTAGAGTCAGTTATATCTTTGTGACGGTTATGTTAGCATGTTTTAGAGTGTGTGGCTATAAGTTTGTGAGAAGTTAGAGAGGGGGGATCTAAGAATTAGCATTATCTTTGGCTAGTGGAGAGAGTTTCTTTACCATATTTAAGTATTCTTTGTTGTACTATTTGCGTTAACCCTAATAAAATTCTGTGTTACTCTCTTAATTTTTGGAATTCTAACATCCTCCATAAACTAAAGCATTCTATTTGTTTTTTGTCAATCCAAGTATCCACACCCCCTTATAGACTCGACTAATCCTAGAGGTGAGCCACCTTCCCCTCGGTTCACCCACCAGGTTCCGAAAGCGCTCGTGGCAATTTGCCCAGCAGCCGACCTCCACAGTCGAAAATCCACTATAAAGTTTGCCCTTTCCCCAATTGGGTTTCAAACCATGATACTTTGTGAATCCACCAAATGCGCGAACCAGAAAAACAGACAAAGGAGGAGGGAGAAGAAGCTTGACATAATCTCATCAATCCCTAGTTTTCTTGTTGTTTCACATAAACTCTCTCTGTTTGTCTCGATGTCACAAAAATTAGCGCACAAAATGTCTTCTCCTATGTTAGATACCAAATTTTATCCTATTTAAAATTTTCATTTAAAATTAATTTTTAACAACGAATTATGCTAAATCAAACTAATATTTTAAATTTTGATGCCAAGTGGGTTAAAATCGAACTTTAATTGAATTTATTTCATCCTCTTAAAATTGAATCAAATATAAATGGAATAGTTTGATTCAATCTTATTTACTCACTGTAGTGGTATTTTTAGAAGT